>OY728165.1:1209566658-1210124158 GCA_963277665.1 Viscum album | reverse complement strand
TAATAAATAATTATATAAAATAAAAAATAAATAAAGATAAATAATAAATAATAAATAACAAATAATAAATAATAAATAATAAATAATAAATAATAAACAATAAATAATAAATAATAAACAATAAATAATAAATAATAAACAAGAAATAATAAATAATAAATAATAAATAATAAATAATAAATAATAAATAATAAATAATAAATAATAAATAATAAATAATAAATAATAAATAATAAATAAATTTAAACAATAAATAATAAATAATAAAGAATAAAGAATAAAGAATAAATAAATATAAATAATAAATAATAAATAAATACAAATAATAAATAAAATTTAATAATTAATAAATCATAAATAATAAATAAAGATAAATAATAAATAATAAATAATAAATAATAAATAATAAATAATAAATAATAAATAGTAAATAATAAATAATAAATAATAAATAATAAATAATAAATAATAAATAATAAATAATAAATAAAGATAAATAATAAATACTAAATACTAAATAATAAATAATAAATAATAAATAATAAATTGTAAATTATAAATAATAAATAAATATAAATAATAAATAATAAATAATATATAATATATAATATATAATATATAATATATAATATATAATAAATAATAAATAATAAATAATAAATAATAAATAATAAATAATAAATAATAAATAACAAATAATAAATAACAAATAATAAATAATAAATAATAAATAATAAATAATAAATAAATATAAATAATAAATAATAAATAATAAATAATTATAAATAATAAATAAATAGAAATAATAAATAATAAATAATAAATAAATATAAATAATAAATAAATATAAATAATAAATAATAAATAATAAATAATAAATAATAAATAATAAATAATAAATAATAAATAATTATAAATAACAAATAATAGATAAATATAAATAATAAATAATAAATAAATATAAATAATAAATAATAAATAAATATAAATAATAAATAATAAATAATAAATAATAAATAAATATAAATGATAAATAAATATAAATAATAAATAATAAATAAGAATAAGAAATAATAAATAAGAAATAATAAAGAATAAATAAGAAATAAGAAATAAGAAATAATAAATAAATATAAATAAAAAATAATAAATAAATATAAATAAAAAATAATAAATAAATAATAAATAAATATAAATAATAAATAATAAATAATAAATAATAAATAATAAATAAATATAAATGATAAATAAATATATATAATAAATAATAAATAATAAATAATAAATAAATATAAATGATAAATAAATATAAATAATAAATAATAAATAATAAATAAATAAATATAAATGATAAATAAATATAAATAATAAATAATAAATAATAAATAATAAATAATAAATAACCAGTTACAAATAATATATAATAAATAAATAAAAGTATATTATAAATAATAAATAATAAATAATAAAGGAAACACATGAAAAAGTATGAAAAGACGTGATAAGGGATGAAAAATCATGAAAATGCATGAAAAAGGATGGAGAAGCATATGAAGAATGAGGTATTAGAAAGAATGAGAACGCATGAAAACTCGTGACAACTCTGGAAAACTCCTTAATAATTCAACATAATCATCATAATAACCCACAAAAAAACCATTGATAAAGATAATAAGTCTTGGAAACCCAAATAAACAGTAATAAATGGAGCTACCATTAAAACTCGTCAAAACGATCATAAAGGGACAAAAACATTGGACTCACATTAACGGAGATAACTTAAGATCTGAGAGTCCGTTTTAGATCCGCGACCTGTCAAATCAAAGATCCCGAAATGATCTTCAACCTGAAAGGTGAAAGAGTCCGAATGGACAAGCGGATCGGAAGTTACGACCATTTAAAAAAAAGCTGACGGGGGAACGGGTGCTAGAAACGAGGCATTGAAAAACATAACAAACCCGATACCCACTAAAAAGGCCATAACATATGATCTATGAGTGCATGTCGGCGCCGCAACTAGTCAAACTGAATTTCATGGAACGAGCTATGATCTGGCAGGTGGAGGAGGCCGAATTGACACGCGGATCGAAAGTTAGGTCCGTTTGAAGACAAGTTCGACGGGACACCGGTGACGGAAACGGGGTTTTGGAGGCCTTCGGAGGGGTTTTTGGGGTCAAAAAACCCGACAAGAGCTTTCTTGTGTCGAACCAGTGCGTAGCTCTCTTCGCTGGCTTCGATTTGATATGTGGTAGAGCCCAAACGGACACCCGGAGCGAAAGTTATGGCCATTTGAAGTTGGAGAACTTTTTTCAACTTTTTTATAACTCTAATATCATCCACACCTTATAACGTCTCATGGTTTTGATTATATGTGCCTCTATATCTCTTCATGAGCTTCGATTTGACTGGTCGTGGCGCTTCAACGGACGCCCGGATGAAAAGTTATGATCATTTTAGTGTTTTCGGGGTTTCTCACGTTTTTTTTATTTTTTTCATTTTATTTCACGGTGGTTTTACCGAAACCGCCGCTATTTCCTGGCGGTTCTTTAAAAAACCGCCGCTAATCCATGAATAAAATTAAAAAAAAATAAAAAAATAATTTAAAAAATAATAATTTTTTTTTGCCGTTTAGCGGCGGTTTTTTCGCGGCGGTTTTAAAAACCGTCGTGAAATGCCAGCCCAAAACGCATTTCGCGGCGGTTTTCTCGTAGTGCACAAACTTCTCTCCAAAGAGGTCATGAAACCATGTATTCAAAGCATCAATCATAGCAACTAACTCCAAGTCGTAGGTTGGATAATTATTTTCTTGTTCTTAGAGTTGGAAAAAGCCCTACACCATCACATGATCATTCTATATTAAAACGCACACAATAATCATACCTAAAGTGTCACAATAAACCACATACCCCTTTCCATCCTCTAGAAATATCAGAATGGGGGTGGTATTCAACTGCCTCTTCAGCTCCTTGAATGATGCCTGAAATTATCGGCCCTATACAAACTCAAGATATTGAACACATACTTTGGATGCTCCCATTACATAACCACACTAATATTCTTGAGTTCCACTAAAAACCCCTTCTCTGAGATCACATTCCCTAGAAATTTCACCTCTCTGATCCACAAAGTGAATTTGGGAAACATTTCATAAAGGCAATTCTCTCACAAAATGCCCAGAATGATCCACAAGTGATGCTCTTGTTCCTAATTGAATCTTGAAAGAACTAAGATGTCATACAAAAATACCATGACAAAAGATTCAAGATACAAATGGAACACCCTGATCATAAGTTCCATAAAAATTGTTAGAGCATTGGTCAATCCGAACGGCGTTTCCAAGTACTCGAAGTGGTCGTACCTACTTTGGTATGCTGTCTTTGGGATATCTTCCTCTTTCACCCTGATTTGATAATATCCTGAACCCATATAGACTTTAGAAAACCACCGTGCCCCCTTAAACTGGTCAAAAAGTCACTTGTTCGATCCAAAGGATAGTTTTTCATGAATTTTACATTTTTCAGCTTCTGGTAGGCAATACACAACTGAATGGATCTATCTGCCTTTTTCACGAACAATATAGGAGCATCCAAAGGAGAGATGTTCGGATGAATGGATCATTTAGATTCTATGTCATCTAGATTTGTCCTTAATTTCCTTAGATTTGTGGGAGCCATGCAATATGAGTTAAAAGAAATCGGTTGTGTTCCTGATGCCATGTCAATCTAGAACTCCATATCCCACTCCGTGGGAAAACCAGAAAAATCATCTGGAAATACCTCCAAAAACTCGTAAAATACATGAGGTAGTCCACCTTCAAGAGCCTGACCATCGTCCCTTATCACAAGCGATGATAACTAAAAAAATCTCCTAACTCTATGAGTGGAGGTCCTTCACGACCCAACAGAGGATCCCATTCCCCATGAAAAAGCTTAACGACTCCAATCGGGTGTTGTGAAACTGACCCGCTACCTATAACAACTGATTTGTTCCTTGATGTGTACTTGAAAATACATTCCATGTATCATGTCAAATAAATCCATATCTAGGACCAAGAGTTCCTACTCTATCTCAACCCCTGACACAGAAAGCACACAAAACGGGCACCTAAGACCCTATTCCATCTCCTCTAACTGCGACCATACCAACTCCATCATAAAAGACAAAACTCAGTTTATAAATTCAGTGTGTCCACAAAAAAAAAGATGAAATTAAGGAAATAGAGGCCCCAAATATCAAATAGAGTAGCAAATATAGAATATGCAATCAAAACAGTACATCGAACTGTTGAAGGTCCCATCTATGATCCTATTGGTTCCTGATACACCGCATGGAGATGTATCGTATTTACCTGAGAATGACCTCTAGTCTGTGTTTTTCTCCTAAACAATATCTTCCCAGAAGATGACCTAGCCCTACCACCACAGGCACTAAAATTGATACCTCCATGTCCTTGATGGCTCTAACGAAGGTGACACACCTCTTGAGGCCACTGATCCTGCCCCACTCTGACGTGGATGTGCCACCCCAAAAAGCACTGAAATTGAGCCATACCTCCACATTGATAACAAGGCTTTAGAGGAAATGGTCTTGTTGGTTGGATGTGCCCCATCCTCCCACACTGGTGCAAGATAACTGAACTCACCTCAGAATCCAGAGATGAAAACTTCCTGGAAGAGTGTCCTGAACTACCACCTCCCTTATTCCCCTGCTCCTCCCACATTCTTTTCTTTACTGAAGAGATTCCACTAACCAATATTAATACTGTCCCAGAGAAACCATCCCTCCCTTTTAATTCAATATTCACTTACACTATCGTTCAACCAACTCCGTGTAGGTCATCAGCATAAACCAAAAAACCTGGGAGTATATCTCCAGTCGTAATCCATTCTCCAACCTCTAGGCCTTGGCTTTCTCATTAGAGAAAATTTTAGTAGCATATTGAACTGGCTCAGTAAAGATTTTGGTGTACTCCATCACATAAAGATCCTCCGAAACAAATCCATGAACTCTCAGGATTTATCATATGCCAAATCTTCAGGGTACTAATGTTTATGGAAGACAACCTTGAAATCTCTCCAATGCCTCACCTCATTCATCCTAGTTTTTAGTTCTGATTCCCACCAACTGCGTATGGGACCCTCCAAAAAAATAGGCACACTTCTCCCTGATATCCTTAGGTGTATCTAGGAACATGAACATGCGCTCGATCTTTTCTAGCCCTTCCTATGTATCCTGGGGTTCTATTCTACCTTGGAATGTTGGAGGCTTATTTTTCAAGAACTCATGGACCTTGTCTTCCCAAAGACCAGTTTCATATTCTCTAATAAGAGATGGAATATGATCCTATTCATTTCCTAGTGCCTGCAAAGCCTGAACGATATCATTAACCAACCTCTGATCAAGCGGTGATGGACAAATCTCTCCAGCTTCTTCCTGTGTGTGCATGAGAACTTTCCGGGGAGGCATGTTTCTAAAAAAGGAAACAGTCACAAGGGAAAAAATCAGTACAAAAATTCGGAAACTTTTATAAATTAAATCAAATATAAATAATCCAAAAACATTAAAATGTTAAAAGAAAAAACTACCCCACCCCCACCTGATGTCCACGTGTAGTCTGCAGCCCATACGTCTCACCTGGAAGTGAAGTCAAACAAAAAATTCCAATTTTCCATGGTGACTCGAGTTATTCCAAGAGAGGTGTGGTTAAATCACCCTAATCATGACCATAACACTAGTTCATGACAGTCCTAGCTCATTTCTAGAATGACTCATCCCAAAATAATAATTTAACCCAGAAACATTAATCTTTTTTGATAGCATTTTTTCACAAACCGAATCTGGTTTCCATAAAAACCAGCACCAAACCCAACCTGTGAGAAGTCAATACGGGTGTTACCTATCCCCATGGAATATAAAAAGTGCATGGGTATCATATATTTGGTTTTGGGATTGATTTACCCGAGTATAGATACATAAAACTTCCAACAAAAAAATTATATACCAAATATGATAATTAATGCCAAAAAAGAGTTAAAAAAATCCATAACTGAAAAAATAAGTTTCAACATAAAACAAGATGTAAAAAGAAACAGAAAATTATCATAAAAATAGACTAAAGTACTCCACATGACAAGGGGACATCTCCCACAAGCCATCTCTACTACACCGCACCATGGAAGGGAGCTAACAATATGAACCACCATCACCCAAGGCCTAGATTTTACCCGTGTCAAACATGATCAAGTCTAATTACACCCAGGGGGTGTAATTATGGTGTGATATTATGGCCAATATGATAACACAAATATATTCAAATGATTAAACAACAGAAGATAAAAATCATGCTGGTTTTGATAAGCGGAAATTAGTCGAAATAATTTTTAAAGAATGAAACATTTAAATGTAAATTGTTTTCAAAGGGAATTTTCCACGAGTGAGCACATTTATGTAAAACATGTAGGCTAATTTTTTCCAATAAAAAAATCATATGTTAATGATAATAACAAAAGAGTCAATGATCACTAATCTCGGGATCACCCCAAGGCACTAGTTACTCTCGGGCACCATGTACCTTGTTCCTCTGTGTAATGTAACCATAGAAAAATTATGTTCTCATTCACAAGACACTAGTAGGGAACATACCCATAAACTAGTGGTCCCCAAACATCATCAATAGAGTTTTTTAGTGTTTTATTTACCTATTTTACTCATCGAAACAGGGATAGAACTACTCTGGATCACTAGCGTACTAGTACATATCTGCCAACCTAGATACCTAGAATCACCCTTTGTGCTAAAACCACTTTCACATGATACAAAAATACATTATCACATAACAACATTAGTTATTGTATTAATAAACTAGAAATAGCAGCTACACATGTCACGAACCATCCTCGGGCACCGTGGCATGACTACCTCAAGTCCGCCTTCCATAGGCCAGGGGCTAGCGACTAGCACCAAAAGCGTAAATACTGATAAAAGTGAAGGAATTACCTTTATATAGTAAACATACACAATAGTGTATGAAATAGAAGTAATAACATTGTAAAACTATATACTAAATTAGGCGTTCGAAGGAAAGGGGAAAGTAATACAAGACCAATAGTATGTAAAGAACAACTTAAAGTCTAGTACAATTGTCGTAATGTAAAGCAGCAACCACAAAGTCGTCCTCTAGAAATCCCACTTGAAGGGTGGGTAAATATCGTCTCCTCTGCACCTCGGGTCAGTCCATCCACTCCGTGTATGCCCCACCATGTGGTCCGCCTCTGGGTACCATCCTGCTCCCCATGTCTCAACCACGATCAGTGTTGTGTGTCGTCTGCATCCAACACAAAGTAGTGCGGGGATAGCTCATGCAGGGGTGAGTATTACAATACTCAGTAGGGACCCCGAGACCCCTGAAGGTCTCCCAGAACCCATGAAGGATAAACCACAATGAAAAGATACAATCATTAAGTATCAACCAACTCTACATATGTATATGCCCATACATATACCTCAGTCATCAATCTCAGTTTGGATCTAACTCTCGAGCCCATGCACTACCCAGTCCACACAGGAATGAAGTCAATCACATCGATGATAATGATTGAAATTCAAGACTCAGCTCACATAGTTAACATCATTCTTATAGAGATAGATATGATCAGATGTAGTCATTGATTCATCTAAGCTGGTGGACCCACGTAGGATACTATTCCTGCAAAGATGTCGGGCCCACATAAGATACTAGACCAGCTACTCTTTCGGACCCATGTAGGATACTAGAACAGAAATCAAAATGTTGGACCCACGTAGAATACTAGTACAGTGGTCATCGTTGTCAAACCCATGGAGGATTCGAAAACATTTATCCTCGTCGTCGAGACCACAGAGGATTCCTGTATATTTTCCATCATCATTGAACCCACTTAGGATTCCATTACGGAAGTCGTTGCACTTGCAGCCAGCTCTAGGGTTCCCGCACATAGTACGCTCAATTCCAGGAGGGTCCGCTCCTCGAGAAAATGGGTCGATACATCAAGTTTCATGAAGTCCATAGTTGATGTATTCCAAAGTTACTTCTCATCAAAAGGAACCCAGCATGACAGACTGCGCTCCAATTAGACGCCCGGTCTGAGAGATATTGGCTTTTCTGTTCTAGGGGCCATGTTGGAAATATGCTTCTTTCCAAACCCGGCCATTTTCCAAATTTATCAAAAAATAACTCATAGTATAGTAAAAGGACAGCTTCATCACGAGGTTCCATGTGCAGTAGACCATGCATCGATCAGACGTGTGGTCTTCGAGTAATTCACCTTTAAGTGAAAATGGGCCCGGCCCATTATGCCCAGTGGGATTGCGGGTCGGGTCAACCCGGTGTTTGCTGCTCTGACCGGGCAGAGTGTTAGACTGGCCCAGTGAATCTGGCGGCCCAGTCCGGTGGGGCGAGGCCCTGTCCGGTGGGGCATGGCCCGGCCCGGTAGGGCACAACCCGACCTTGCGCGGCGCGGCCAGGCGCGGCGCAGCGTGGCCAGGAACGGTGCAGCGCGTCCCGTCCCTGCTCGGTGCGGCCCTGGCTGGCAGGGCGTTGCCCGACTAGCCATGGCGCGGCCGGCTGGCCGACCGGTCCGAGGGGTGGGGGGCTGCTGTCCCGAACATGCGGAGCCGAGTGGCGCCGCCCTCCCAACCAGCCGGCTGAAGCCTGCCGGCCTTCCCGGTTCAAGCAGCCCGCTCTGGCGGGCCCCTGTCTTGCTGTGCCGCACCTTCGAGTGACGTAGCTCCCTCATCCGGCCGGCCGACGAGGCAGCCGGTTTTGCCACCGAAGTGGCACGTGGAGCACAGGCCTCAGTCCTCCAAAGCCTAGCGCACCTTATGGAGATGTGGTTTTCCTTCGACTAGGACGGCATTAGCCTGCCGGTTCTTCTTCGGCCGAGCATTCCACGGTTGCTGACCGCGATTCTTCTGCATGCGGCCAGTGCACAGCCCCCACGTTCGTTCATCGCCACCTTCCTAAGATGGTCTCCATCTCAAATAAATTATACCACTAAGGGTCGTCGGGCCGGGTGCGTTCGGCCCACGCCCTCCGCATTAGGCGGTATCAATTGGCCATAAAAAACATTCGCATTCAAAAATGATAAGTGTATAATTTTATCAAACTAAAATTATAAAATTTCCCCTACCTCAGTTTCAAGAGAGGATTCACGGAAAGGGGATTCGTAGACGACGTCAAGGTGTGTCTGAGGAGGAAGAGGCACCTCCTCAATTTTTGCGGAGAAGAGAAAAGAAGGAGTGTCGTCGTTCTTCGTGGAATCGGAATTCTTCGTCGAAGAGGGTGTCGTTCTTCATGGAAGGATGAAGCTCCCATCTAATTCCAAAGGTTCCACAAAAATATTTTCCCAGAAAATATTAAAATGAGGCTTTCCACTATTTTAAAAAAAAATTCAAACAAATTCAAATTGATTCAAAACTAGTTTAATTAATTAACGAAGTATTAAATTAAAAGAGTTGGCAAAAATTAATGGGTGAGAGGGGAGGTGAAGAGATCACACCATTAAGGGGGAGTTGTCAAACTAATTTAAGGGGAGATTAATGGGGAGTTTAGGGGAGGTGGAAGGTTAAGGCTCGTGTGGGCCCCAACACACAAATATTCTCTCATGGGTGGTTATGAGGGTGTGGGACCCACCAATAACATCCCCATGTAGGATATAACTACCCAAGATAAATAAAACTGTTAACAACAATTTTATTCAAATTTGTTTATTAAACCCCAAAAATTATCTTTCAACCCGCATAAAACGCAATTGCGGTAATGGTCCCCTTAAGTGAATACTGGCACTGTGAGTTCATCAGCGCCCCCATATTTCAATTCTGAGCACCAGTTCAAAAGATAGAAAAACCTTCTCATACGTTCACTGAACGTACCCAATAAAAACTTCAGAAATTAAATTTGCCCACATCGGGACTCGAAATCAAGTGTCGTCAAGCAACACAAACTCGTAAAATTCCAAAGTATTTAAGAAAAAAAATCACTAAAATTTCCAGGTCTTTACACTACTCCCACCTCATGTCTTTACGTCCCTGTAAACCTACAACACACACTAGGGAAGCAAATGGGGGTACTGAGCTCGCATCTGAGCCTCCCGCTCCCAACTCCTCTCCTCGAGGTTCTCGTGCTGCCATCAAATGCGCACTAGAGGAATCGACCACCCACGTAGGAGCCTCTCTTGTTGATCCTCGATCTCCACTGGGAAATCCATGAATGTCGCCCCGTCATCGATGTTCTGCTCCCCGTTTTCGAGGATGTGGGACGGGTCGTGCACGTATCTTCTCATTTGAGATGTGTGGCAGACTTCATGCACCCGGTGCAACTGAGGTGGAAGGGATAGGTGGTAAGACACCTCACCTACTCTGCTGAGGACCTGGAATGGTCTGATGAAGTGAAGAGATAACTTTCCGCCCCAACCAAATCTTCGTAGACAATGTCGAGGTGAGACCTTTTGGAAGAGGTGGTCTCCATCCTAAAACATTAGTGGTCTCCGTCTCCTATCAACATAGGACTTCTGTCTGCCCTGAGTAGTCTTGATCTGCTTCTGGATGATCTATACCTTCTCTATCATAGCATGCACCATCTGTGGTCGTACAAGTGCTAACTCCCCAGGGTCAGTCCAGCACAGGGGTGATCTGCAAGGTTGGCCGTACAGTGCCTCATATGGTGCCATCCTGATGGTGGAGTGGTAACTGTTGTTTTACGCAAACTCCACCAAGGTTAATTGATCCTCCCGGCTATGACCAAAGCCAAGGACACATGGAGGGAGCATGTACTCTAGAGTCTCAATAGCCCTCTCTGTCTGGTCATCCATTAGAGGATGGAAGGCAGTGCTCAGATGTTGCTGCGTCCCAAAAGCCTCATGTAACCCCTTCCATAGTCGGGAAGTGAATTGAGCATCTCGATCGGAAACGATAGCCGATGGTACACCATGAAGCTTTATGATATCCTGAACATAGAGGTGTCTTAAGCTCTCTACTGAGCCCTGCTCTCTGGTCGGTAGGAAGTGGGCCTACTTGGTGAGTCGGTCAACGATCACCCAAATAGAGTCGTTTCCTCTCGATGTACATTGAAGCCCCATCACGAAATCCATGGATATCCCTTCCCACTTCCACTAGGGGACCTCTAAGGGATGTACCAAGACTGCTTGTTGCAGGTGCTCTACCTTCACTTGCTGAAAAGTGAGGCATAGTGAAACGAACTCTACTACAGCCTTCCTCATACCCGACCACCAATACTGTCGTCTGAGGTCCTGGCACATCTTCACCACTCCTAGATGTACCGCTAGATGGGATGTGTGATACTCCCTCATAATTTCCTCACATAGTGCAACTGGTACCATCATACGTCCCCTGAAAATTATGATGTGCTCCCCTCCTTTAGAAAATACATCAGGTGCCTTCTATTTGGATATCTGAGCTCATCATGTCTCGTAGTCATTGTCCCCTCGTTTTGCCTCTATAACTCACTGAAGAAGTGGAGGAGTGACTGTGAGAGATTGAAGAAAGTATTATCCATCAATATCCATAAAGGATATCTGCAACGCGGCTAGCAGCTCCATCACCTCTCCTAGAAGCTGAATGCATGTTCTCCTGCTGAGAGCATCAGCTACAACATTCCACGTTACAGGAGTATAGACTATCTCAAAGTCATAGTCCTGAATGAACTTGAGCCATCGCCACTATCTCAGGTTCATGTCCTTCTATGAGAAGACATACCTAAGACTCTGGTGGTCATAGTTGACTGTAAAGCGCTCACGCATCAGATAGTGCAACAAATCATCAAGGAGAAGACCACTGATGCTAAATACATGTCATGGGTAGCTTAGTTCTGCTCGTTCTTTCTCAAATACCATGAACCATACACGATCCCTACCTGATCCTACATCAGGACACACCCATGTCTGGTCCCTGATGTGTCACAGTAAACTACATACCAAATTCCCTTCTCTGGAAACCTCAAAATGGGAACACTGATCATCCTCTACCTCAGATCCTGAAATCTTTTTTGACATCTATCTGACCACACTAAGGGTTTCCCCTTCTTCTTCGAGGCTGAAATAAGTTCTTCATCTATGGAGAAGTCTGGTACAAATCTCTGACAGTACATAGCCAGACCTAGGAAACTCCACACCTCTGTCACACTCCTGGGTGGCTCCCAAGCAAGCACTGCCTCGATCTTCATTGGATCCACTACTACTCCAACATATGAGATGAAGTGTCTCAAGAAGTGAACCTAACGAATCCAAAAACTAGCACTTCAAGAGCTTAACATAAATCTGGTGCTCTCAGAGTGTATCCATTACAACCCTCAAGTGGTAGGCATGCTCCTCCTTTGTAGTCGATTAAATAAATATATCATCGATGAAAACTACAACAAATCGATCAAGGTAAGGCTGGAAGATCCTATTCATGAGACTCATGAACACTGTTGGAGCGTTGGTTACACCAAAGGGCATAACCATGAACTCATTATATCCATACTGATACCTGAAATCTGTCTTCTACACATCCTCATCTTGAACTTTGAGCTGGTGATAGCACGACCTAAGGTATATCTTCGAGAACCATCATGGTCCCTTGAGACGATGAAACAGGTCGTCAATCCTCGGGAGTGGGTACTTGTTCTTCATGGTCCCCTGATTCAGGAGACGGTAGTCAACACACAGCCGTAAGCTTCCATCCAACTTTTTCGTAAAATGAGCTATAATTTGGAAAATTATCAATAGTTAGTGGTAATTATAAAAAATTACTTGTAATTTGAGAAATTAGTAAAATTTTCTGAAAACTAGCAATGAGAAGTAACAATTATTGAAAATGAGTTGTAATTAGTAATAATAACCAGAAATGGGAAGTAATTTGTAAAAATTACTAGTAATTGGTAGTAACTAGTCACAATTACTAGATATGAGCAGTATTTAGTAAATATTAACAGAAATGATCGGTAATTAGTAAAAATTACTTGTAATGAGTGGTAATTAGTAAATAATTACTGGTAATGAATCATTATTAGTAAAAATTACAAGTAATGATTAGTTATTAGTTAATATTACTTGTAATGTGTGGTAATCATTAAAAATTATGTATTATGATTTACCATTAATAACAAATTATGTTAATGATCTCTCATTTGTAAAAATTACCAAAAATTAGGGGTCATTTGTGAAAAATACTTGTAATGAGTGGAAATTAGTAAAAATTATTGATAATTAGTATTAATTATTAAATAAATAGTAATAAGGGGTAATAATTTAAAATTACTATAAATGAGAAAAAATTAGTAAATATTTATGGAAATGAATATTTATTACTAAAAAATACCCAAGATGAGAGGTCATTAGTAAACAATAATGGAAATGAGCTATAATTAGTATAATATTATTAGTAATTAAAAGAAAAAGGAAGTAATGAGATGTAATTAGTAAAAATTAACATAATTCAGTATAAATTAGCTAAAATTATTATATTTAAGTATTAATTACTAAAAACTAGAAAACATATTATTATGTAATTAAAATTAGTAAAAATTAGTAGTAACCCATAAAAATTACCAGAAATGAGTATTTGTAATAGGATTAATATTGATAATTAATATAAATTTACAGTAATGATCTAGAATTTTTATAATTTAGAGACAGTATGAAATAATTTGATAAAATTAGCTAAAATGAGAAGTAATTAATTAAAATTATCTGAAATGAGGTTTAATTAGTATAAATTAATTTTGATGAGCATTAATTTGTAAAAATTACCCTAAATAATTTATTATTATGAAAATATAATATTTAATTAATAAAAATAATTTTTAATGAGTGGGAATTAGTAATAATATTTTGCAATGAGTGGTTATTATTTAACATTAATGTAAATGACTGTAAATTTTTAAAAATTAGTAAAAATGAAAACTCATTTGTAAAATTTAAATGAAATGAAAATTAAATAATATAATTAATGAAAATTAATCATAACTTAGGAAAATTAACCAAAATTAAAAACATTTAGCAAAAATTAACTATAACTAGTAACAGAAGGCTGAATAAGTGGTGTGAGGGATGCTCGGAGTGCGGGGAATGAATTTGAAGAAATAGTAAAAGAATTATGGTTACCCTAAGTTTAAAATATTTGGAATAGAAATAGTCATGAGTAAACCTATGAATGTTAGAAGATAAAATATATTCAATATATAACAACGAAATTCTTTGTGTGTTTGTCCCATTTTCAGTTCAATATTCTTTTGTGAAAAAATAATGTTTTGCTGGTAATTGAAATGAAAATACATGATTATTGATAAGACATTAGCTTTGAATGATGATTAATTTAACTAAAAAGTTAAATAATCCACTATGATTATCATTTTTATCTCTCTCATCTACTTCCTCTTCCATCAATCATATAGATTACCATGTATGGATCTTATCCAATACGTATGAACATAACTGTGATGAAATTCATTCCCTGTATTATCTCGACTTTATCCATTGATCCCTACCATTCTCAAGGTAATAATATATTAGTGGTGATGAATGAAAATATGGAGTGAATGATTTATATTTCCCATGTGTTTAGAACCTTTTGAGGAGAGGCAGTTATTGGTAAACATGCAGGTTCTCCCCTGAATTTCTCTCCTAAAAAAAGTCTCAACACAAGGAACAAGAATAGTTTTACTGTGTTGATTTCTGCATTCTATATACTCCATATTTCCCCCATACCCCTATGTCAGAAATATGTTTCCATTAATTCTAATTAATGGTAATTAGAATAATATACAGATAATTAGAAGAAAAAATAAAATTTGACTCACAATATTAGAAAGATTATATATAATTTGAAAGAATTGATAATATTTGTAAGTAATCCATATGTTTTTTATTTTTTATTTATTTTGGATAATATCTCCCTTATATTATATTAATCAAAATAATAATTTTTTTATATTTTATTGAAAAATATGGAAAAAGTGAGTATAAAACTATTTTTATTACAAGATTGTAATTGGATAAAATGTTGTAGGAATATAAATGGTTCTGGTATAAATCATATATATATTGAGGGTGTGGAATCTCATGTATTATTCTCATTATATTGACCATAGTTTATTTCTTAAGGGATAATTAATTTTCTATGTAGGAAAAATTATTTGAATAGATTTGAAGGATTGGAATAGGTTTGGGGGTCAACTATTATGCTTTGGTATTATGAAAAATTAGGTTTTATGGTATCAACATGTTTAACATAGTTCAATATAAGATATTAATAATTTCATTCTATATCCACTATGGATTCCAAAATTAGTAAATAAGGTTTATGTTCCATATTTTTAAGAATCATAATCTTAAAGTGATATTGATTTGACTCTTGATTTAAAACCATCTCAATTTTATGAGTTTGTGTTGTCTATTTAGGAATCTCCTTATCACAGTTTCAATATATGAAATATTGAAGTGGATGAAAAAATTGTGGTTATTATGTCATATAATTGAATTTCAAATATATATTTTTATCATATATTCTCATTGGTAAAATCATAGTTATATGAATGAAATGTGCTACCTACAAATTTCTAGCAGTGCGAGAGGCTGGTTCATAATTTCGGTATTTTTTATCATAAGATCCATGTAAGATCAAATTATTACATCCTATATTATGATGAAAATGAATCATTAGTTATTTTACCTTCATGTTTAAAAATAAGGAAAAATGAGGCTAAATAAGAAAATTTGGGTTTGGTTCCCATTAAATAGTTAAGGTATTTTTTTGACACCCATATTTAAGCATTAATTTATTATGAGAACAAAATGTCAATGATGTCCTAAAAAAATCCAATATTTTTACCAACAAAATCCAAAATCAACTTTTTTATGGATACTCATATAACAGTTTTGACCATGTACACCTATATTTTTCTTTAAAATATTTTAATGTGTGTTTGGGTCTTTCAATTAATATCTTTTATCTTTTTAGTTCATATAATTGTAAATATATATACTGGATCATCATTATAACTTCATAAAATTTACCTCCTTGTTTTTTTATGAATATAACATATATCATTTTAACTAAATTATTTTTGTGACATCCAAAAAAATATTGATTTTTATTTAAATACATAAGTTGAAGACTAAAATTTATTATGGAGTAATGGTGTTATCACATATTATGTGGTTGTGCAAAAAAATTACAATGAAAGATGCATTAATGAGAAAAATTATTCATTTTATAGAATACGATATGTGTTCTCGATGAAGAATGTATGTTTCAAAATCATTTCGGTACTATGTGAGTGATAATAAAGCATTTATTCTCATCTATAGAATAAAACATGGTTTTTTCGATTTTCATCACATATTTATTCCTATCGATCCTCCTTTTGGAAAGAATTGAAATCATTTTGGAAAAGGTACTATTCATAAAGATGATCCTCCTATAATGGTATCAGGTATTGATTTAAAATCTATTAAATCTTCATTAACTTACATTTCATTTTGGTTGATAATAAACCAACAACATGTAGATAGATTTTTGGAAAGATCAATGTTGGATTAAATAATGTTTTTTTGGGATCTCTTATATTGGTCACATTTACAGGTCCATCAAATTTTGAATCTACTGAATATTGAGATGAAATGTTTTGATAATATATTGAATATAGTTTTGGACATAGCTGGTATGACCAAATATAATGAAAATAAATGATTAGATCTTGACCAAATTTTCGTGTGACGAGAACATCAATTATTCTTTAATTAATTGTCACTGAAGTTAATGAATTCAATAGTAGTTTATACACATTACAATGATAATTGTTTATTATTTTTAGTGGATTTTGGATTTGAGGATACCAAATAGTTATATTTTCAATTGGGATAGATGTGTTAAAAGTAGTCATATTACTTTATTAGAAACTCATGATTGTCATGTTATAATATAAATAATTCTAACTATTGGATTTATAGGATTGTGAATTATTATATTTATGACTCACTAATAGAAATATCATATTTTTTAAGACATTTGTGAGCTGACAATAGGCTATAATGCACATGTTATACTGAAAGAATGTGTTGTTTTAATTTTATGTATATTAGAAAAAAATATTATGCAAGCTTTCATTGTTTCAATCGGCCATTTGGAATTATATTTTTCACATTAATAAAAATCCGGAGGGACAATATCGTTTTGATGGATGTACCCATGCGATATATGCATCATAAAATTGAAAAAAACATATCTAACAAAGCATCAGTCGACGGGTCAATTGTTAAATCCTATTTTTAGTTGGAAATTTATTTTTTCCAATCCTATTATTTCTATCCTGAATATCATTCAAAACATAATCGAATGGTACATAATTAAGAATTTGTTGAGAATACATTGAACATTTATTTATTAGTTTTTATTTATACTTATATTTTATTTAGTGGAGTTCATGAATGATGAATTTCCAATTATGAACATCACCAGGATCAAACATATATTCTTCTTAACTATGAATATATGACATGATTTGTAAAGTAAGTTCTATTATCAGTTATTTATTATTATTATTTTAATTAAAACTATTATTATTTTATTTTGAGATTATATGATAATAATATCAAGAAATTGTTTCCTAAAATTACACCTACATCCATGTGAATAATGTCAACAAATCAATTTTTTATAATATATTTAAATACAATTAATTTAAATAGTAAATTGTTTAAAATATGAAATAAATTTTTTATTTTGTATATTGCTAATTATTTTCTGATTTTTGAGGTATCACACTATTATGATGAAATTGATAATTGATTGTGTGTATTCAGTGATTCAAATTCCTAAATGGTTAAATATTAAAATATATATGTGTTGAATGGTTTTTGATTTCATACACATGCATATGGAGAATCAGAATAACAATTAATTGTGAGGTATTCTTGAGATGATCTCATCCTATAGAAAGTGATGTTGGTTTTTATGGTATGTCGGATGAAAAAATTAAACTGGGTTATCTTAGGAAAAATTATGTAACAATTTTTAAATTCCATTGGTTAGATATGGATAGGGAATGGCGTGTTCATCCATACCATGGAATCATCAATATTACATATAAAATCCTTATGTTTATAAATTTTATTTTATTGGCTCATTAAACACATTGAATTTATTATTCAAATTATTGGTCTGCTTTAAAAGAGGTAAATTATTAGTGGAGCATTATAAAAATAAAACCCCATGAAAATATGTTTATGAAAATTGAGTGTGGTTTTTTTGAAGTGAAACAAATTTATATTTTTTTTAGAAAACTCCAAATACATCTTTTGAATGATTATATACAAATATAGATGATAAAACCTCACACTTATGCGTCGTTAATGATGATTATGTTGATGATATAACACATGAATATTAATTAGTAAGAGATAGTGAATCAAAAACCCTGTCTAAATTTATGATATTGAGGATAAATAATAAGATATTTACACTATTGTATATAAAAATGAGTATAAAGATGAAAATTGAAATAATTATATATTTTTTATAGCCATAATTATATGTTTTATAGTACTCATTCTCAATTAATTAATAAGATTATTCATTTCATGTTTCATATGGATAAAGAGGATTTTTATGAGAAGTTATGTATCCTCTAACATGTTATTCTTCCTAGTGATGAGCCTCATTCTTTTTCATCCAACCCTCATGTTACGGGTAGTTCACCATCAACTATAAGGTTTCACAGTCTAGCGATACTGATTATTCATGACAATATTCCTAAGAGACGTCCACATCTTGATATCGATTAATGAATTTTAATGTATGTTTAGTTATTTTAATTAGTTAATTATCATTATCACTAATTATTATTAATTTATTATTGTACAAATTTTTTATTATTTTTTCTTTTCTCCCATGTTTTTTCACAAATATTTTTTGGATAGGGTGGTTCTATTCTACAAAATTATATTTCTAAAGCAAGGGTGATGTGGGATTATATTTCTTTTGATGTTTGGAACCACATGTTTTATCATTGGACCTTTAAAAAAAGGTATATTGACATTTATTTAATTTTTAGCCTTATATTATTAATTATTTTCAAGGATTAAGGTATCTGGGTGATGATAGAATGAGGAAATCTCTCGAGGAGGCCTTGGAGGCTTGTATGTGTGAGAATTTTCATAATTTTTTTCACAACCTGAGGAAGAGAGCCATGATGAAAACTAGAGTCACCATTTTTATCAATCTTGTTGCAGACATTGACCAGATTATATATCTTTTTGGGCTTGGAATGGATTTTTATCATATTGTATGATATATAGTTTCTATAGGATATCTTTATTATATTGGTAGAAGCTGGGGAAGTAAGAGGTCACACATAATGCTAGTAGTAATATTCTTAGTACTCATTCTTGAAATTTGGTACGTACTTTTATTTAATAATTTAAATAATTACAATTAAAACATATTCATTTTATTATTCATATAGCTATTTAATAATCATAGTATTATGTATTTAAATTATGATATGATGATTTACACTAGTCATATAAGTCGATATATCACTACTATTCAACAGCATCAGATTTTGGTTCGAATAATTTTTTGTAATTTTGAAATTAACTGAAAATTATATTTTGACTATTTTAATTTCAATTGAATTTGGAGGAGACATATAGGGTTGTGAATTATCATAATTGTGATGAAAATATTTCTGAGATTGAGTTTCAGGCCACTAATGAATCCTGATGTGATGATCCAACATGGATGGAGGTAGCTACGTTTTCTTTTAAGAAAGTTCGTGATATTGGTAAAATTTCTTGATTGATGCAGGATAATTATTATTGTACATTTATAGTGTCATCATCTAGATCAAGGAGTTATAATTGTGTTTCAACATCATTGACTACTGTAACCAACCATCACAGGGCAACCAGACTAGTCATTAAAGTCTTCTCATCGTTGGTTGAGGTAAAAAAGGGATAAAATCATGTCATGTATATATATAAAACAAGAAATACAATTATAGTAAAAATATGAAATAAATATAGATACAACTAAACAAAACGGGATAAACAATGAGGTATGAAATGTCTAGAAAACATGTCTCCCTGTAACCAACTATCACCTCAAAACTGAAAAAACAACATAATGAGAAACCAACATTCTATTGATTTCTCTTCCCATTACTTGTGTCCTGAAAAAAGGTCTGTAGGAACCCACAAGAAGATGTTGGGTGTGATCAATAAATCCCAAATGGATACCTCCACGATATATATGCAAGTTCAAATAGACAATCCACATTTCCATGATTTAAAAAAAATATTTTATCAATAATTTAAATAAATCAATCAATTTGATAAACATTCTCAAAAAAACCCTCTAGTTTTTCAAAAATTAAATGACATATTTTCCAAATATAAAACAAATAATATAAAGATAACCAAATATAAACTTCCATTTGATTCAAAATCCATGAAATAATATATCTTGTAATAATCTAATATAAACCATAATGTAACAACCATTAAAGCTCTAGCTTAGGGGATAATACATACTAGACACTCACGATTCAATAATGGATTAAGGTTGGATTAAAAAACATCTTGTTCCTCCACATTCCATTGATATAAAAAAGAATATCTCTTAGAAGTGTCACACACACTAGGGTAACCTTATTCTCTTCTTCAATCTCCCTAGGTTTATACTGTGAAATGTATTGAAATTTTTATTTTAATAATAATGGTCTCATTTTTCTAAAAATCATTTCAAAGCCATGAAAAGTTTCTTCAATTTTTAAAAAATAAATTTTATATTTTATATTAATTCAATTAAATTTTCATGTTAAACCACCTTTAAAACAACAACCTATTCCCTTTCAAAAATAAAAAACATGAAATACAATTTAAAATAAATCAATAATAACTACTAGAAGATAAAAAAATAATGACTTGAACAAATACACCTACAACAAGGATATAGAAAACCTATCCCCCTTTAACAACAAGGATTGGAAACCAAAAATTCTTACTTTGGAAAATAAGGCATGAAAAGAGATTGAAATGGATTGATATAAAACACAATCCAATTTAAAAAAAATATATAGACCACAATGGAAAATGACGCTATGAATGAACCAAAATTAATTCTTATGTGAATTGGATAAACCCAACCACAATTATCATCAATCAATAAACATAGAGGTTTGGATGAGAAGAAATCACCGAAAAATACCTAGGGTAAGACCTATGGTTGAGAGGAGAAGGCCGCAAATAACAATTGGGCCTCAAACACCCATAAAAACCCTAAAATATTGACCTCAAGGTATAACATGGCGTGCAATATTTTAAATTTCATGAAACTCTTTATTTTCATGTTACACTGAAAAATGTGACACTATTTAAATAAAAAAATATTTTCACATCACATGACATGTACAATTTTCATGCTACTATACATTCATGTGATACATCGGTTAGTCATTACATGTTCTGTAACCCCATTTCATATCCTATATATTCCTAGAAAATAAAAAAACACTAAGTGTATGCTAAAAACCCAACATGTAACACCAAAATATTTCATATTACGTTATTTCTTTAAAGTAATTCAACAACTTACGCTACATGCAACATTGAGTTCGAGTGCACCATGACTTACCAAACTAATTGTTCAAAAGTGAGGATGAATAGTATTATCTACATTTTGAATTTTATATATTCCTTATAAATTTTAACATCCATATTATGGGATTCTTAGACATAATATAAAAACAAATGTGTTTTATTGAGATAAAGGATGTATTTTTCAGAAAATGCAATTTTACCACCTTTTAATGGAGAACCTTTTATAACTACACTATTTGACACTTTTATATATTCAATTTCACAAAATAAACTTTTCTTTAGAATCGGTACATAAAAATTTAGTTTCAATAAATTGTTTATTTTTTTCTGATAACTTTCATATTTGGGTGAAAAGTGAAAAATACAAAATTTAATGTGAAAAAAACTTTTTTAATCCTAATAATTTATAGTGATAAATTATACATTTGAATGGATTTGAAGAATAATTAGATTATATTTTATCATTTAATAAAATTTTGGTCATTACATGTAATTTCACACTAAAACATGACATAAAAAATTTCAATCTTTTGATAGTTTATACTTTTTTTGAAACCCGCTTTTTGGTTTTGATAGTGGGAATTAATTATAAATTAATAAATTAAACTTCAATGTTTTTAATTTGGTAAAATATACTTTATTTTTGAATTCAGAATATCAAAATTAGATTTGGGAGAATTTTTGGAATTTTTCTAAAAACTTTCAATTTTTGACGAATAGTGAAAAACACTACGTTATTGTTTAAAACCGAAATTTTATTTAAGTAATTAGTAATTTTATTTTGATTTATTTTAGGTCAAAATAGATACATAATACAAATATATGTCCAATTTAATTCATTTGAGTCATTTTATAATAAGTTTAGAAATAAAAAAAATTTACTGAACTTTTTACCGTCTTTAACCAACCTCTAGGAGCTTTTGAAAATTTGCATAAAACATTATTTT
Organism: Viscum album; assembly: GCA_963277665.1. Taxonomy (NCBI): domain Eukaryota; kingdom Viridiplantae; phylum Streptophyta; class Magnoliopsida; order Santalales; family Viscaceae; genus Viscum; species Viscum album. The sequence goes on along the minus strand of OY728165.1, from coordinate 1,210,101,576 downwards.
ACCACTTCTGGGAGTTTAATTTAAAAAATAAGAGAGAAAAAATTAACATTAGTATTTAAAATTTGATTCAATATGATGAAAATATTTTTTTGATGAATAGTATCTTTTTACATTTATTTACCACAGTTAAAAGTAAATAGGGTAATTAAGGGTAAAAATGTAATCATAATTACCCTAACACATGTCCTAATGCTATTAGATAATTGTAATTTGACCAAAACCAACCATAGGAATAAAATATGATCCTTTAGGTGCACTTGTATTAGATTAGGACATTTATTATTATTTTATTTAATGAAAAGTCAAAAGTGTTAAATTCATAGTTTAATAACTAAAACATTTTTCATATAGGGGAACACATAAGATAAATTCAACATTAAATATTCATTTTAAATATTAAAATATTTCATACATAATTGTATTTTATTTATAAATTTAATACATTAAATAATTAAAATTTATTTACGACACAATGATAATGCAGTAATTAACTTTTTAGTGAATATTTAAAATAATTGATGTTATAAATTTCCAAATAAATGTAATATGATACTTATTATGAGTTAAACTAATTTTATAGGATAATATGACATGTTAGGGTCGATTAGATAAGTTTTTTTCGAAGAGATATGGTTGTTATGACTTTCACAGAAACCAAATACCCAATAGTGTCAAAATTGACATATATTGATTTTTAAAACTAATACTATATTATTTGTTGATATAATATTCCTAAAAAATAGGGTTCAGACAAAGGGCTTAAATAATATTATATATGTCCTTAATGAACCACTTTAGGTTCTCTTTTCAGTTTAGAGTATGTTTATTAACCATATAGTGTAAGAATACAAGAAGACACTGTAAAAGTTATCTATTCAAATAAGAGATAAATATAAAATATAAGGTTATAATGGTAACCTAAACTTCTATAAAACCAATTGGTTGAAATTTTTCTACCCATAACCTCATAAGCCTATAAAAAATTCATTTGTATCCATTATAAAATGAATATGATTGTATAATAAAATAATGATTTACTCTTTTCCTAAAGTGACCCTCGCACCTCTTATAAAAGGGAACTTCCCCTTCTCTCAAAATCACAACCCAAAGCCAATTTCCTTGTCCAAAACCTGCCCAGATATCCTCCCAACTACCCTCCCTGCATCCCAAGGGCCTTTATTTGGTAATAACATCAACCTATGAATCACTTTTGGTCAAATCAAAAGGAAGAACTCAAAGAAGAGGTAAATATTTCATCCCCTCTTTCAATTTATTTTCTTCTTCCACATCCTCTTTCTTTTTTGTTTCCACAATAAAATAAAAACTCCAGTATCTTCTATATACTGTTATGTTATTATAAAAATTTTACAACCATATCAATTATTCTATCCACTATATGAATGACAAAGTCACAATACGTGCGTACGTACGGCTTGCAGTCGCCACATCGTGGTGTAGCTGTTATTCAATACATTATTTTTTAGATGGATATAATAATGAAATATAATTGATGTAAATTATAAATATAACAAATTAATGATTTTTTATATATTATATTACATCTAATTACATAATATTTTAATATCAAAAGAATGATATTGTCTCTCGTGCATACATACAGATTACCGTCTCGACGACGCGATGAAATTCATTTTCACGTTCACCATCCAAAGATGATTATAAAAATATATATTATTAATAAGTATCTAATATATGACATAATAATAATACTGGAAAGATATATATTGATTTATATATGTATGTATGTATTTTCTTACATATATCTTATTTACTTACTTCTTTTTAATATGATATGAAAATGGAAACAACATTTATGCGTACGTATGGCCTACCGTCTCCATAAACTGTGTTTTCCATTACAAATATATTTCTACTATATATATATATCAATTCTAAATATATATGACAGATAAATAATTTTTTATATTCTGAAAGTATGTAAATCATGATCTAAATGATATGATCAAGAATAACAAGTTAAAACACATACAATAAGGAAAGCGATTATGACCTGAAATATAAATTTAACATGGAAATATTTATTAAATGGATAGTATAAAAACATAAATGAATCATATATGATATAATAAATATTAATATGGATCGGTTATAATTTAATAACATTCTATGGTCACTATACATGAGGTTAAACGTACCCTCAACCTAAGGAAACTGCATGGTAAGGGTTAATTTCAAAATCTCTTTATTATCTAATGTTGTTTATAGGTCTGTATCTACTGAGACCTCTTTATCATACACATTATTTATTCATAATAATATTTTCAAAAATAATATTTTAATTTTTTATGCAATGTACTCATTAAATATATCATCATTTTAAATGGTTTACATATTTTTTCTTCTAAATCATTCTCATAAATGTCCATTTTTTCAAAATGGTTTTAAGGATTTATTTATAAGAACATGATTATTTTTAAATGTTAATTAATTTAAAATGTTTCAAAGTGGTACGGGACAATTTGATTGAAAAATGAATTTAAATTTCTTTCATTCCAAATTGAGTTACTTTTAAATGTTTTCCTGAAAATGGATATTTCTCTAAAAGAGTTTTACAAATCACTTTCAAAAATTTCAGAATACTTTTTGAATATTATTCTTAATTGAGGTTGATTTATTATAAATAAAATCTTCAATATTGTATTTAATGAGTTATGATATGTTTTACTATGGATGTCTTATCTTTATACCATTCCTGTTTTATGGTTAAAGTATTGACATTTCATATGATAGTTTTAATACGAATGTTTATGTTATGTTTCAATGTTTTCATATGAGGAATGTATTGGACTTAGTAAGTGATGGGTGGAGCCCTCTATAGATCCTTGGTGCATAGGTAGGTCTCATGAGACATTTATAAGTGAAATTGGCTGAGTCCATTCCCAATTTGATATATGGTTTTGGTTGAGGCCTTATTCATTTTTATAAGTATTGGTCGAGGCCATGAGAAAATGGTTTAGAATGTCCCGCATTATACATTCCCTCATTATTAAATTAGTTATTACATGTAATTATTCCACTTATATAATATCCATGTTTATGTTTATATGGATATGTTTGATTTATTTTTTCCATATTATGTTCAATGTTATGTTTGAAAAGGCTATTGTTTGTACTACACATCTTGCCTTAAATATTATATATTTCAATAAATTATTTTCCCTTACTGAGCATCTAATCTCACCCCTTTATTATGTTTTAGTTTCCCATGATTCTAAGAAGTGTATTATGATTGATAAGAATAGTTATGATAAAGGGAATAATGGAGTTCTCAAAGATCTGTATGTGTTGTATTTTATGTTTTAAATTGTAATGTAAATCTAATGTATTTAATCTATTTTCAAGACTTCTAAACTGAATGGTCCTTCAAGACCTTATTCATTGTAATCATGCCAACGTATTAAAATAATGCACCGCCTATAGGTAACTGGGGCCAGGGCGTTAAAATTGGTATCAGAAAATTTTTATAAAAAACCTTGGAAATAGATTTAGACAAACTCTGATTAGAGAACATTACCATATGGTAGACACCGAGGATTAGCATATAAGTACTTCCTATAATTTTGGAAATGTAGAGATTTTTTGTATTTTCCAAGAAATACATCTATGTATGTATACGAGAAGGTAAGGGCTACTCTGGTATATATATACCTAGAAGTGAAAACTCTGACAGGGAGTTTCGGTCTTGACCCGGGGTGTCCTGGTACACGACAACAGGCCTTGCTGCACTCTTGGTTATGACACTCCCGGGGTATACGATTAGGATATTTCATATTTTCATTACAATCCATTATGAAGGATTTTGGGGTAAATACTTCCTCAAAGAAAACATTTGATGATTGTAGATTATATGCATAATATTTTTAATTTATGTTTGTTATTTTACACATTTGGAATTATTTATTAAGATTCATAAACTAACCTAGATTATGCCATTGTTTAGAAATGGTGCTTGGTAGAAGGAATGAGAACTCCATCAATATGTATGATCCAAAGATTAAGAAGGATCATAAATTTAATGGTATTAATCCAAAAATTAAAATTTAAATAGTCTCCCACATAATATCATCATATAAAGAAATAGTATCATGTGTTAATAAAAAATTAATGAATTCTCAGAGTCCTATGGCTTTGAAGGGAAGCAAGAGAAGAAAATGATGTAAGAGAGAATTCTTGATAAAGGGAAGAGGGGAAAGAAGGATTTTCTCATATGTGATAACTGTGGAAAGAATCACCATGGTAAGTGCTTAAAATGAATACGATTTTGTTATAAGTGTGGAGAAAAAGGACCCCAAGTACGTGATTACAATGGTAAGAAAAATGTTTCAAATGTACAATGCTTCATCTGTAAGGAGATTTCACACTATGAAAATCAATGTCCCAATCATCAGAGTAATACCCATGTGATGCTATTGGATAATAATGAAGTTATGATACTACCATAGATGAAGAATAATAATTACTGTTCTTATATTTTTATTGAAGAATTATGTCATTTGAGTGTTGTATTTACGATTTACTGGTTATATTGATTATCAAAAAAATAAGGATTGTGCTTCCGTACTATTTTATTGAGGACTAGAGATTATATGGTACTTTGAAATGTGCCTCAACAACAAGTTAATTCTTTTGGAAAATACATGATTTAAGGAATGATAAAACTTAATATGGTCATGATACATAGGTAGTGATTTTGTAATATGATATAGTTTATTTGGATAAATTTTATTGGATATTCTTTACTACCTTTGAACTAATTAATGGATTGTCTATTCCATCATTTTTGGAGTATTCAAAATTTTTGGACATAAAGAATATATATAGTATTCTATAAAGAATAAGGGAACATGAATGTAATCAATATTGTTTTATGGTAATTAAGTTTGTTACCATGTTTTTAGAGAATAAATGATGAATGTATTCACATGTTTTTATGTGGAAAACCTTCCTTATAAATTTTGGACTGTGTGTTTGGAAAAAAGTATTTTGGATAAGTCTAAAGGTTGAAATGGATTACGATTAAATTAGATGATATTTTTATGGATAAATAATTTCTTGATATTATTTTTGGAATAAAAAGGACAACCCAGAGGTTGGGCGACAACCTGTCACGTCCAACAAGGCCATATGACTTGAACCTGTAACCAATGGGCGATAAGGGGGAATCACCTACCACTGGCCTACGTGATATCTTGGTTTGTATAATGTAATTTTATAAAAAATTCTAAAAAATAATTATAAATTCATTATTTTTGGAACCATATACGATTAGGATAAATATAATATTTTTGAATTCTATTATTTTTTGGAGTGAAAGATGAGTTTGCGATAGGAATTAGTTGGGTGATGAAACTCTACATGTCAATTATATATATTTTTTCTCTTATTCTATAAATAAATTAATTCCTTAAAATTATGGAAGGGATATTAAAACATAAAGTGTGTTATCATAATCATTTATGTATTGTTGAATGATTGATATTTTAAATCATCATAGATTGATGGCTTTGAGGCCCGCAATTTCACACTTGTTTGTGATTGATGACCTCAATAACTCCCTATAAATATTTATGCTTTTCCTCTAATTATCTGTCTCTAATTTCCAAAAATGTTCTCATAATTGAGATCGTAATTTGGTGGTGAAATTTTCATTTCTCTTTGCCTCTTATTAAGTATAAAATTTATTAACCCAATTTCTGATGTGGGTTTTCCACAATAGTATTTTTCTATTTTTAAAAATTTATTTTCGAAGAACAATTTAAAATTGCAAGGACACAATCTTTTTTAGGAGGGGAGAATGTAACACCCCATTATTTCATAGTACGTTATGTCTTCAAAGTAATTCAATAACTTCCGCTACAAGAAACACTGAGTTTGAGCGCACCATGACTTACCAAACTAGCTGTTCAAAAAAGTTTATGAATTGTATTATCTTAATTTTGAATTTTACATATTCCATATAAATTTTAACGTCCTTATTATTTGTTTCTTAACCATAATATAACAACAAATTATTTTTTTTCATATAAAAAAAGTATTTTTTAGAAAATGTAATTTTATTTCCGTTTAATTGAAAACCTTTTTTAAATCAAATATTTGACACTTTTATATATTCAATTTGACAGAATAAACTTTTTATTTAGAATTAGGACATAAAAATTTAGTTTCAATAATTTTTGTTATGTTTTTCTGATAACTTACATATTTGGGTGAATAGCGAGAATACTAAATTTTAACAGAATACAACTTTGTTAGTCAAAATAATTTATAGTGCTCAATTATAAATATGAATGGATTGGAAGTATAATTAAATTAAAATTTTATTATTTAATAAACTTTTCATCATTATAAGTAATTTCACACTTAAATTTGACATAAATACATGTCAATATTTTGATAGTTTTTACTTTTTTAAAAACTTGTTTAATGGTTTTGACAATGAGAATTAATTTTAAAATAATAAATGAAACTTATAAGATTTAAATTTGGTAAAATAGAATTCATTTTTGAATTCATAATATCAAAATTAACTTATGGTGAATTTTTGGAATTTTTCTAAAAACTATCAATTTTTGATGAATAGTAAAAAACACTACGTTATTGTTTAAAACCATATTTTTATTAAAGAAATTAGTTATTTTATTTTCATTTATTTTAGATCCGAATAGATAAATAATACCTATATATGTTCAATTTAATTCACTGCAGTCATTTTATAGTATGTTTATAAATATAAAATTTTATTGAAATTTTTACCGTCTTTTACTCACCTTCTAGGAGCATTAGAAAATTTTCATAAATTTTATTTTTACCACTTCTATGAGTTGAATTTCAGAAATAAAAGAGACATGGTTAACATTAATAAGTATAATTTGATTCAATATGATAAAAATATTTTTTTGATGAATAGTATCTTTTGACTTTTATTTACCATGGTAAAAAGTAAATATCGTAATTAAGGGGAAAATATAATTATAATTACCCTAACACATGTCCTAATTCTATTGGATAAGTTTAATTCGACCAAATAAAACCTTAGAAATAAAATATGATCCCTTAGGTCCACCTGGATTTGATTAGGAAATTTATTATTATTTTATTAAGAGAAGAGTTAAAATGTTTAAATTCAATGTTAAATAACTAAACAATTTTTAATAGAGGGTTACACATTTGATAACTTTGACTATAAGTATTCATTAGAAATATAAAACTATTTCCTACCTAATTTTATTTTATTTATAATTTTTAGACATCAAATAATTAAATTTATTTATGACATAATAATGATGCATTAATTACATCTTTAATGAAAGATTTAAATAATTGATGTTATAAAAATCCAAAAAATGAAATTTGAGTCTTATGATGAGTTCCTATAATATTCATGGTTATTATGACATGTTAGTTTTGACTATATAAGGTTTTTTAGTGATAAGGCTGTTATGACTTTCACAAAAAAAATACCAAATAGTTTCAAAATTGACAAAAATTAATTTTTAAAACAAATACTATTTTTTGGTTGATATAATATTCCTAAAAATCAAAGGATCATACAAAGAGAAAATATAACATTATATATGTCATTAATGAACCTATTTAGGTTCTCTTATATGATTACAATATTTTTATTAACCATATAGTTTAAGAATACAAGAAGACACGGTAAAAATTAAACTATTTAACTAAGAGTTAAATCTAAAAGATAAGGTTATAATGGTAACCTAAATATTTTGAAAACCTATTTTTTGGGAGTATTTAGACCCCTAAACACATATGGATATAAATAAATACATTTTTAGCCATTATAAACCAAATATTACTATATAATAAATTAATACTTTACTCTTTTTCTAAAGTTACCCTCACCCCTCTTATAAAAGGGAACTTCCCCTTCTCCCAGAATCACACCTCCAAAGCCATTGGGACTGGCCATCCCCTACCAAAATATCCTCCCAACTACCCAAAACCTATCCTAGAGTTCTTAATATGGTCATAAATGTAACCTATGTATCCCTTTTGATCAAATAAAAAAAAGAATTTGAAGAAGAGGTAAATATTTCATTGCCTCTTTCAAGTTCATTTCTACTTCCACTTCCTCTTTCTTTGTTGCTTCCATTATAAAATAATAACTAAAGTATCTTCAACCAACTATGATGTTATTATAAAAATTATATAACCATACTCATTATTCTATCCATCTTATGAATGGAAAAGTCACAATATGTGTGTACGTACGACTTACCGTCTCAACGACATGGTGTAGTTGTTATACAATACATTATTATTTTGATGGGTATAATAATGATGTATAATTGATTTAAATAATAACTATAACATGGTAATTATTCTTTATACCTGATATTACATAAATTTACATAATATTTTTATATCAAAATAATGATATTGTCGCTCATTTGTATGTACGGATTACAGTCTCCACGACATGATGAGATTCATTTCCACGTTTTCTATTCAATGATGATTATAAAATTATATATTATTAATAGTTATGTAATATATGACATAATAATTATACTGTGTATATATATATATGTACTTACATATATCTTATTCAATTACTTCCATTCAATACGATATGAAAACCAAAACAACGTTTATGCGTACATATGACCTACTGTCTCCATAAATAGTGTCTTCAATTTCTTATATCTATCTACTATAAATATTAATATTAAAAATATATATGATATATAAATCATGTGTTACATTTAGGAAGTCTGTAAATCATGATCTAAATGATACGATCGTGAATAAAAAGTTAAAACACATACGATAAAGAAAGCGATTATTACCCAAAATATTAATTTAATGTTAAAATAATTATTAAATGGGAAGTATAAAGTCATAAATGAATCTTGAATTATATAATAAATATGAATATGGTTCTAGTATAATTTAATAACATACTACAGTCATTATACAGAAGGTTAAATGTACCCTCAACCAAATTAATGTTCAAGGTAAGGGTTAATTTCACAATCTCATTATTATCTGAGGTTGTTTTTACGTGAGTATCTACTGTGACCTATTTATCATCCACATATGTGTTTTATAAAAATATATTCAAAACGAATTTTTTAATGGTTTTTGGAAGGGACTATTTAACTAGGTCATAATTTTAAATGGTTTAAATATTAATTCTTCTAAATAATTCTCATAAATGTCCATGTTTTCAAAATGGGTTTTAAGGATTTATTTATATGGACATGAATGTTTTCAAAATGTTAATTCCTTTAAAAATCTTCATGGTGGTATGGGACACTTTTATTGAAAAATGAATTTAAATATCTTCCTTTTTAAATTGAGTGGCTTTTAATAGTTTTCATGAAAAAAGGGATATTTCTCTCAAAGAGTTTTACAAATAATTTTCTACTAGGTCAACATCATTTTTGAATATTATTCTTGATTGAGGTTGATTTATTAAAATTACAATCTTTAATATTGTATTGAATGAGTTATGATATGTTTGACTATGGATTTGTTATACTTATTACATTCTTTGTTTATGGTTCAAGTGTTGACAATTTTAATGCTATTTTTAATACGAATGTTTATGTTTTGTTTCAACCTTCTCATATGGGGAATTTTTTGGACTTAGTAAGTGACGGGTGGTGCCTGCCATAGCTCCTCAGTGCATTGGTAGGTCTCATGAGACAATTAGATGTGTAATTGGTTGAGTCCTTTACCAATTTGAAAAATGGTTTAGGTCGAGGCTTTAATCGTTTTTAGAAGTCTTGGTCAAGGACTTGAGAAAATGTTTCATAATGTCCCATATTATACAACCCCTCATTATGAAATTAGTTATTACATGTGATTATTCAGCTAGTATAATTTCCATGCTCATGATTATATGGTGATGTTCGATTTATTAGTTACATATTATGTTCAAAATTATGTTTAAAAATGCTATTGTTTTTATTACACATCTTTATTTAAAAGTTTATAGCTTCCGCTAAATTATTTACCCTTCATGAGCATTTGATCTCACCCCTTTATTATGTTTTATTTTCCTACGATTCTAAGAAGTGTATTATGATTGATATGTAGGGTCAATATACAGGGAATAATGGAGTTCTAAATGAATTATTGTTTCTATATTTTATGTTTTAAATTGTAATGTAAAGTTGATGTGTGTATTTTATTTTCATGATTTCTAAACTGATTGGTCATCAGGGACTTGATTTCTTGTAATAATGACAATGTATTAAAATAATGCACTGACTCATGGTAACTAGGGTCAGGGAATTACCCAAAAATTCTCTGACATTTCCATTATTTATATCCTTCCAAATCAAGGTTTCAAATAATCACCTAATGAAATATGAAACCAAAATATGGGGTTAGAAGATACATGATGGAATGGTTACATGGATTTAGAATATCTCCACTATAAATTATTTATGTCCCCATTATGGTTTTATTTTCCTAGATCCTAAAAAATAGAAGGCCACTACAGGCATGACAATGAATCTTACGGCCATGTATCATGGAAATCCAATCCATAATTGAATTGTACCTGAACCAGGGTAATTTCTTATACTATTTAGTACCTTATCCTAGAGATCAATAATCAGAAATGGACTCTCAAACAATGAAATATCGGGCTCAACATCCATATCCTCTTTTATAATTACACGGGAATGATATGGTATATACATCCTCGACCAGGAAACATGAATATCATAATTTAAAAAATGCATTCAAAATGGTAAAAAACTGATAGGCCACCCTCCCCAACAACTCAATGTCCTCGAAGAGGGATAAAACTCTTAGTAAAAACATACCCTACAAACGCAGATGAAGATTAACCATGTGAGGTGAAACTATGAGAAATACCCAATCATATACCTCAATCTGTAGCTTCCAACAACAATAGTCCATATAAGATTCCTAATGACTCGGTGTCATGTTCAAATGCCACTGGATCAACTGAACCATCTCTATCATCTCTAGTATAACACTCAGAATAACTAAGGATCACTCTTTGAACACTTCCCATCATAATGGATATTGACATGGACTTACATACAAAGCCTCAATGGGTTCCATCCTGATCATATCCTAACATCTGTTGTTATATGAAAAATCAACCAAATTGGAATGTCTATCCCAAGATCCCTCTAAATAAAGGACAAAACCACAGAGAATATACTCATAAACCTATATAAACCTCTCTATCTATCCATACTTCTATGAATGATAATTCATGATTAATTTAAATTGGTAACCCATTGCCTCATGCATACCATTCCAGAGTTTAGATGTTACCCACTAGTCCCTATCTGAAAAAATCATTGAAGGAAACCCCTGATGTGTCAGGATCTTTTAGACATATATTTCCCCATGAGATTCTACATTAATCATTTACATTTTTGAAAATAAATATGATGATTTAGTGATTCAATTAATAATCATCCAAATTGAATCCTTCTGATTAGGATTCCATGGTAAACCAATGATCAAATAAATGGAAATCTTATCCCACTTCCATACTATAATGGGAAAAGGAAGAAACAAACATAAATTTATCAGGCATTTTTACGTTATACTTTTATAACTGGGATTCAAAGATATAAAATCTGGAACTAATTAAATCATCCCCGACCACCAATACGGATCTCTCAAATCGTAGTACATCTTTTTATCCTCAGGGTGCACGAACCAACATCACCAGCATCCAGAGTCTAACAGATCCTTCCTCAAAGAAAAATGGAAATTACAACCAACTCTATAATCATAAATATATACTGCGCGACTAAGGAAACTCACATGAGGTATCCCTACCACTAAATATATCTCATAAACATTTACTATTATTGTTTATTATCTTCCCAATTCAAACTCCTTCCTCAAATGATGCGTCGGCCATTATTAAAGTCAAGAACACATATCCAAAAAAAATTGTCACTCAAAACCTCATCTTAGTAAACCAACCCCTCAATGACCACAAATTAACTAATTCCTTTAGGGATTGTGTCAGTAATTTTCTACTCGCTACATCATAAACCACATTTCCTTTCTCAACAGTATATACGATATCAAAATAAAATGTCTAAATATACTCAAACAAATCTCTCTATCTAAGTTCATAACTCTCAAAGTTAAAATATATTTCCGAATCTTATAATAATATTATACCATAAAATATTCTCCAAATAGATATTTATACCATGTTTTGATTGTATGCACAATAACTTCTAAGAAAATATCATGAGTACAGTATTTCATTTCAAGAGGGAGTAACTAGTTAGATCCACAATCCACCACATGTTTCCTCTAAATAAAGATACATACTAAACCAATACCATTACAGTCTGAAAAAAAACAAAACCTAACCCCTGTTCCAGAAGAATAAAAAATATTTATAAAGTCACCCTTATCACTAACTTCTAAAAGGACATTTGAAAAATTATTGTTCTATTCATAATTTACACCCTTATGGGTTATTTGTTTCATCAATGACATGATCTTGGAGAGGCCTCGAAAAACATTTCTTTAGTAAACCACTAAACCCAAGAAGTTCTCCAACTCAAAATTTTTTCGGGGATACTACAATGAAATTATAATTTGTACAATTTTTGGATCTACTAAGACACCAATCTTAGATATCACATTCCCCATAATCATTACTTTATAGATCCAAAACTCCCATAGAGAAAATGATGTTTAATGTTTCGTATAATGATACATGAAAGGTCGATGTGCTAATCCATTGACATGGAGTACCCCAATAAATCATATAAAAACACAACACAAAAATAATCCAAGAATCAATAAAATATAAGGGTCTTCAAATCCATAAATATGGAATGAGAAATTGTTATTCTGAATTGAATAACTGATAGATGAAAATTACTATATCTATGCTGAAATTTTGTCTTGGTTATGTCCTTTACTCTGGATCTTAACCAGTGGTACCCTAACCATATGTCAATTTTGGAAAAACAATGATTCTATTTAAGCTGATCATCGAGATCATCAATTCTTGATAAAGGATACTTGTTATCAACATTCACCTAATTAAGCATTTTATAATCAATACAGTGACTATGTATCTTGTATTCCTTTTTAAAAAAGTGTACATGTGAATCCCAGAGTGACACATTAGCATGAATAAATCCTTTCACCTCTAGGTCCAAAATATGGACCTTAGGTTCTACTAAATGAGAAAGTATCATTTGATAGGTCAGAATCGAAATGGGATGAATTATAGGGAGAAGGTCAATAATAAACTTTTCCTCTCACTATAGTGGTAAATCGTAAAAATAATCTAGAATTAATTCAAGGTACGAACACACAATAATAGGTAGTTGACTGCCAGATCATGGTTCATCTACATTAAGAAATAGTTTTCACTACTATCATGATATTTTTCCAACATAAAAAACAAAAAACCCCACCCTACCTGATCTAGAGTCCCACCGCACATTAAAACATGATGGACCACATCAGAAGATAAGAACTATACCTGATAGATATTATAGTCTCTCTAGGCATTCACATTCATCATCTAATCCATACTGATAACCAATTACATTTTTTTTGATCAATAGCTATGAAATCCAAAACTACCTTCATGTCGGTTATCACCACCCTACATGCAGTACACCTGACCCCATATTTGGACCATTTCCCAAAGGCATGGAAATATAAAAAATAACATCCTATGATTTTAATTAAAACAGAATGAATCAACCATATTTTATGATATAAAATATAGATTAGAACATGGATCAAACACATCTAGAACCACTAAAGATGAAATAAACATCATACTTCAAATAGTAGTGGGCCCATCTTTATATTTCTCATTTACACACTTTTTTGGAATATAAAAATATATACCTAGAAACCTTGGCATCCCCCTTAGAATGAGAATGAGACCCACCACCCATGGGAGCATCAATTTGAACCTACAACCCCTTGGTGAATGTTGATATCACAATACTTATTTTGGACATAATATCAAAAAAATATTTTAGATCACCAAATCACCCACAATGATGAAAATTCCAAGATGACATCATATAATGAGGAACAGTTTTGCCTTAGATCCTACAGTAGTAGTAAAAAACTAATTGCTTCCCCAATGAATCCCTTGAAACTGTCCTACAGAAAACTTACAAATCATGTGCTTCCTTTTCGGAACATAATAAGCACCCTGACTAACCATTGAACCTACCAAAGCTCCACCCAAACATATCCTCCGAACATTTTTTACATCATCCATAGCTAATTCAAACACTACCTAAAAAAATTTCAGATCATAGTAAAAGAACTGTAATTGACTAAATATTGTCCCTCAACCCCATCTCAAACCTCCAAGCCATTAGTTTATCATTTGTGACAAGTCTCAGTGCCAGATGCACCAACACAGAAATACTTGTGGATTACTCCATAATGGTAAACATCCCTTGCGCTAAGTTGAGAAACTCTTTATTATCCATGTGTAAATTATTAGGATAGAACAACTGATTAAAGATCATCATAAAACAAACCTAGTCTATACCTTCATGTAACATAGTTTTCACTATAGAATCCTGCTATCTCCTTTCTGACCCCACAAGCATATTTGTGAAAAAAATCTATAGAATATTCAAGAGTCTTTAAGAAGTGAATATCCTTCAAAAGTTTCCAAGACACTCCTCTGATTAATGGGTCATTTTCATAGTATGGAAGAAATGTGGATACTTCTTGGAGAATTTTGTGCCATGGTCCACTACTTCTCTTGAGTTCCCTACACCCCTAACCCTAGAGTCTGAATGGTACGGATCACATCTACAACCAATGAAGGGTCCACTACAGAATCCACCTATGGAACCTGCCTCATGGATTCCCCTATCGAATTTTGATGACAAAATCTTGGGGAATTATGTTTTAAACATAATAAAATAACTAGTAATTCAAGATCGTATTCAAAATACATTGAACCAACTTATATAATCTTAAATAGTTCATTAAAATTATTATAATTTAAATCCATTTATGAGTTCTTTCACAAAAAGGGAAAAGGTTTTGAATGGAAAATATCCATCTAAATAAACTCCCTACATATTTTTTTTAAACTACCTAACACACAACATGTCACTAGACATTGTATATAGGTTAATTTCAAAACAAAACCTATAAAATTCAATCAAATGAAACTAATTAATAGGTTTTGGTATCAGTAATGATTTTCCGACAACCCGTGTAAAAATAGATTTATTAATGGAAGTGAGCTCGTCAGACCCCCTTTATGAACCTACGGACTAAATTTGAAAGATCCTAATCCTATATACCTAATTCATAATTCCAACTCAGGTTGTGCTGACACACTTCATACTGAGTAGTCCATCTAATACTATATTATAATAGACCAACCTAAGCAAACAAGACTAGTCAACCATGTCATCAAATTATGGAGTGATGTAAAAAATAGATAACAAAACAAGTCCCATATATAATGGAAAAATTAAATACAACAAGATTATAGATCAGAAAAAATAGATATACAATTAATCTAAATAGGATAAACCAAGAAGTATGAAAACTCTAAAAAATACATCTCTATGTAACCAACTATCTCCTCTAAACCAAAAAAATTGAAATATAACCATGTATGCTTTAAAATTACCTTATATTTACCATTATCCTAAAAAAGGTCTACATGCACCCATTAGAAGAAGTCAGGTGTGAGTAATAGATCTTAGTAAGATACCACCATGATATCTATACATTTTATAATAATAATAATGCACATGTTAGAGCTTTAAGAAACAAATTTACATGAATTTTTATATATATAAAAATTCGAAAATATTTTCCCAAAAAATACATGTGTTTTAAAAAAAATTGAATTTCATATTTTCTAATGCCAGTACAAATCAGGTAAAGATACTGAAATATAAATATCTATGTGATCCAATATCAATGAAATAATCCATCATGAAATAGACAACCAGAAACAATAATTCACCTTCATGTCAGGATCTTACCTATGGGACAACATGTACTAGGTCATCATGAGCCTAAAATGGAATATTTTTTTATCTAACTAATATTGAGTAATGAAAAATTCCATTGATATACAAAATGATAACTTTTAATGGTGTGAAACACACTAAGCCTACCAGTGTCTCATTCTCAATGCACCTAAGGTTCTTGAAATGAAATATTTGCCATCTTTTTAAAAAAAACCATTATCACATTTTTATAAAAAAGCTTTAAAATCCTTGCCAATATACATCAAGGTTTGAAAATACATTTTCAATTTCCAAAGAAGTAATGTCCACTTTCTTGGAAAAACCATTTAAAACAAAAACCCATTCCCTTTTCAAATTAAAAACATGAAGCCCCATTAAAATAAAATGAAATAAATAAGAACAACAATAAATTCCAGAAATTAGAACACATTCATAGATCCACCTACTTCACAGACATAGAAAACCCTACCACCTTTAATTACTGGTATAGAAAACTAAAAGATTATTCTTTAGATAACAACACACGATAAGTGACTTAAAATTATCAATAACAAACACAATCTGATTAGAAAACCACACCCAAACCACAAATGCAATAGAAACTAAGAATGATCAGAGGGGACTCTTACTCTAAGAAGATCATTATAACCACAATAGTGATCAGTCATTAAATGATGCAATTCAGATAGGAAGGAATCACCCAAAAATTTATAGGGTTTTGGGGGAGAAGGATAAAAAAACTATGACACTTAAAAAACCCATACAACACCCTAAAATATGAAAATTTAGGGTTTTCATGGTGTGTAATATTTAATACATCATGAAACTATTACATTTTATGTTTTTTGTTGGAAAAATGCATTAGTTTTTTAACTATATTTTCACATAGCACAACATGTTACCCTTAAATGATGTTTAAAAAACTCATGTTGTGAAATACATTCACAGGATCTATCAAGAAGTCATTAAACATATTGTAATCCCATTAAAAATATAGTAACTACCTATTGAATGACATAAACTATTGGATTATGCTAATAAATCCAAAAAATACATGACATCACCATTATAGGTATCCTCCCAATTCAAAGTCATAAATAATCACCCAAAGAAGAAAGGAAACCAAAAACTATGATTAGAACGAACCGACCGAAAGATAATGTATCCTTATAACTATATGGTTTGAGGAGAATATACAAGAATAAGATGAGGTTTCAAAGACCCTACAAAGTGAGTAGGAAGAGTTTCATCGACAACACCAGTAGTAGGAGGATCAGCATCAAGTACATCAGCAGCAATAGAAACAGATGATGGATTACAAGTGATGGTAGGATTAGGGTATATGGTTGGTGTTCCCTCGACCACCACAGGCATATGTACCTCCAATCCACAGTGATTAATGTATTTTTTGACATGTTTATTTTGATAAACATTTGATTGGAAATAATTTTTTAAATATTTTAGTTTATTCAAATATTTATATTTTTATATATTTTGTTTTTATATTATTGTGATTTTTTTGTTTTTTTAATTTTTTTCTAATTTATCAATTTTATTTAATTTTTTGTTTTTTTAATTTTTTTAATTTTTTTATTATATATGATAGGAGAAAAATCCTATAAAAAAGATGAAATATATATAACCAGTAAAATAGTTTTGTGATTGGTTGATCCTCCATCCCAAAAAAATAATCATTTATGATATCACCTCATAAATAATTACATTTTGGTGTGTTTTTTAGCTACGAATCATTTTTTATGGGATCCCATTCAAAAGGGCCCAACAAAAATATTTCATATTCTAGTACTGAAACATATTGTGGTGTCGGTCAATCGAATTGTGAATGATATCAAACACATTTCTTGGCGAATTGATCCACAAGGATTTATGATGATTATGATATAGTCACTAAATTAGCTAACTAGGTGTGCTTGAATCTCTCTCTTCAACTTTATTTCAATTTTAAATATTATCTGATATGATAAATAGAGAGTTTCCTCAGGGTTCTCCAAAACATTGGGTAATGAATGAAACTGAAGATACATCTTCTCTAAGTTGGTATGGTTTCTAAAATATTAAATGTATTAGAGATTAATTTAAATATCCATTTATTAGATATGTTAATAGTTTATCTTTGAAAAATATCATCTTACCAGTTCTTGGAGGAGGTCGTGTTTTTTGTACACCATAAATTGGGAAATCCAAACTTCCAGTCTGAATTAAATCATCTTCAACTATGTACATAACACCTCACAGATCAAAAAAACTTAGTAGGCCTAGGTATATTCATTATGAAATCTTCACCTATGATGGATATCCCATAGATAAATCCACCATCTAACAATGTCACTTTATAATCCATAAAAATAATAGGTTAATATTGAAGAATAGATTAGTTAACCTGAAACTAATAATCAATTTGTATCTGAGGGTGATTCATAGAAGATTTTATGACTTTATTTCCATGATAAATCTATCTCATATGATAAGGTATCCTGGTTAAGTTCTATTGACCTAAAAAATCCCAAAGATAACATAAAGTTATTGAAAGTAGGCATCTCAATGTCATCTTAAATTTGGAATCCATAATTTTTAAGCATATATGAATTTAGTTTGAATAACTACTCCAGTTACAGTAGGTTGGAAAGACGTCAATGATAAGTGATAAGGAATTGAAAAAAATTGGAAATTCAAAATCATAAGAGATATCTTTTACAAAAGTGATTGAGAAACCAAAATGAGAATAACAAGAGATTATTTTACACAATCAAAGAAAAATACAGTGGAAGCATTATGAGAAAACAAGATAATCCCTGAATTTTTTAAAAGTAAAAGTCATTCTAAATTAATCAAGTCATGAAGTGATCATTATCACGCACTATTATTTCATGCTACAATAATCTATAGGATAGAACATACATGTTATTTTCCCATAGAGACTGAAAACATTCTATATAGTTAGGTGAGTGTGATGGTTTGGTTTCATGTAAACAAATACCCATAAAACATTTTGTTTTAATACAAGTAGACCTTAAAATGAGATGACCCAAATATATATAGGGCTATAAGGGACGTTTCCTCTTATTATATATCCAACCAATGTATTTCATTGAAAAATACAATTCTTATTTCCTAAGAATAAGAAACATAACTTTTTGAAGAAATCAAATTCTGGATGTGGGGATTTTTAAGTGATAAAATAAATCTGTAGACTTATTTTAATGATTTAAATGGTAATCTGTTATGAAAAATTGATAAATTTGGTACTTTATCTAGACTCATGGTTCCAATATGCATTCTCAACCTAACGCACTAGATGAAATGATCTGTACCAGCATTAAACGAGACACTATCATCTGCACAAACAACATACCATACCCAAAATGAATAACCACTAATCTCAATGATTACATATATATATTTTCCCAACAACATTATCCTAGTATGAATAATAAATTCAGTAAACATGGAACCACCTCAGCACGCCTAGCCTTTATTTTCTATAAATACCTCCAATAAATAGACATGCATGGATCCACTTTTCATCCCTTCAACTCCAACATTTCAAAAAAGGAAATAAGTTCTCCCTTTGAGCTAAGCGAGCCACCATATCAAAACGAAAATCCTAGCATGCCACTTCATGTCCCAAGAACAAAAATGCTCTAGCATTACCTTATGTATACGGTTGATCCAAGGAGGGATGTGTAGTTCCCAACACATCCATCTCCAATTGACCTAACCTCACTCAAGGAAATCAGGAGAGCCCTTTCTGCGAGTTCATGTGTTATCCCCCAATATTGGTTATACATGACCATGCTTACAACATAGCATTAAAAGAACCCAAATCATGACACATCTCCCTTAGGAACAATTAATCCACCATATAAAAGGTACATGTTCATGTAAATTAATCACTAATGGTTTCATTCATTCATAATACCTAAACTAAATTTATATATATAAGTCGAAACTTTGCACCAACATTCATGCCCCCTTAGCAATAAAATGAAACAAAATTGACCTCATTCAACAAATGTGGACTCAAGAGTTCTTTGGGTCAATTAATAGAAGGCTGAAAACATTCATCAATATTTTTGGTAGGATCAAAATTTTAGAAACCTACATGAAACTCATTCCACAAAATCACCAATGTCAGTTTAATTCAACATTTTTTTACCTAGAAGCTCAAATTTCCATGTTGGAATCCTTCCACCCTGGTTATTACCCAAACAATTCCAATTTCACATAATCATATTCTATAGACTCTCGATTTATATTATAGGTTCAATTGGTAAACCCATGTCCCCCCCCCCCTCAAATATAAATTCTTTTAATAATAGATATCCTCTGCGTGTTGTTATCTTTAACTAATAATATCCTTAAGGTATATAAAACCATGTAATCCATTAATAATGTTGATCATTAGCCTTAAGTGAATAGTGCAGCTTCTCTAATCTCAAGACATGTGTATTGATAATACATAATTGGTCCATATAGCTCTTCTACACTCGATGATGAGACCTAGTAAATTAAATGTTCCATGTCCATCAATGGGCCTCCAACTTGGCATAATCCCTAATCAGATTTGGTCACCATTCTAGTGTGAGTCCAAATATAAAAGGAAACCTCACAAATAATTCCCATAACACCTTTACTGGGAACCTCCCACCGATTAGTCCATCATGTATGACTTTAAATAGCTCATTAATGGTCTTAATCCTCCAAACATAAACAATAAAAAATAATGGTAATAGATTCATGTCCACAAAAGGAACCACAATGGTGTTTTATTTTATGAATTTTAGAGTTATGACACACCTCCTTAAATGGTATTGAATTATAATAATTTATAAATTATTCACATGGATAAATATAAATATAATCTCATCGCCCCAATTCAAAAAACCAATATAGCCATGAGCTTCAATTACATAATATCTAATTGATATGTCCATGAGTTACATGAAAAGACTTATATTCATGAACTAATGATAGGCCAATGATATCCATTCATAAAATGGTAACATTATAGTGAAATTTAGCCATGTAATGGTGATAGGATAATGATGAAAATATGTCTTACGCTGATTGGTCGACGAGATCCATCCATCCACCAGTGATTGGAAAAGTTGACTATTTAAATGACATGTGATAATCCATAGAATTCCTTTCAACTCACTTGTTACCTGTCTAATGTATCCATTCATCTACTAGTGACAGGTTGAGAACATCCATTCAACCCACTAGTGACTGGCCAATGACATATATTCATCCAAAAGTGATAGGATGGTGGAATTAACTCATTTAATGGTGTTGTTCCAGTAAATTTATAACATTATTTGTTGTGAGACAATAAACAAACCCAATTAGGATGATCCATATTTCCTAAATGATTCGTATTCATGATTAGTACACACATCATTCGACACACGAGATGGTTCTAATCTCCAAAGTTCCACTCTCACAAAAATTTAAAATGTGGATTCATTATACAAATTATTATGGTGTGATTTATTTTAATCGAATCATTTTTTCAATGAATGTTTAAATCAAATCGTTTTTAATGGGCATTTGACCCACTATGTATGTGGGTGATTTTAAAAAACCAGTATTGTTTCTATGAGTAATTTAAAAATATTAATTAAATCTATAGAGAATATCATCCAAGATAAGAACCCCATGATATAAGTCAAACTAACATCCTATGGGATTTTATAGATAACATTTAATGTTTTGTTAATATATTTTACATCCACCCACCTTCCTAAAGAGAGCCCATAATAAATATGAACACGAAAACACCAGAATTAGAAGACTCAAAATAGTAATTATTCTTTTTAATAAGAACAGTATGAAGGTATTAGGTACAATGGAAGCACATTAGATACTATGAATGACTTGGATTTTATTCATAACTTACATGAAATAATTTTCATGCATTATTAAAAGTGTTCTGTAGAAAATAACCATAGATTAAATTAATATAATTAATATTATAGAATAAGTAGAGAAGTATCTTTAAATGTAATTTATAATTTATTTATGAATAAATATATAATTACCTCATCTTTTAATTCCACTTTTGTTGATGATCTAGTTTACTAGATTTCATTTTATCAACATTGCGCTACAATATCCAAGTGAAGAATTTGTCCACAATTGATCCACATGTGCACCAAAATATCTTAATGCCATTGTAGAATCATTGAGTTCCTGTAATGTCAATCTTGAATGATTGTGTTTTCCATGATTGATGGAATCATAAATCATCACAAAGTGGAGAGAACTCTTTATGATATCTAGTTGGATTGATAGGTGAGGAAAGATGAGCACTCTATATATCTTGATATATCTCTAGAAATTGTTAGAGTATCACTCTATCTTTTATGAAAATTATGTTTTTTAATGTGATATAATTAGATATATATTATAGCAGGCTTGTGTTTGGAAAATCTCACAAAAAACAATTCTCGTTTTTTTATTTATTAAGATTCCCCAAGTCTATAAATAATAATATAACTATTTATCTCTTGAAATTTTCAACTAATTTATGTACATAGCAATTAAAATCAATTATATTATTTTCAATCATGCCATTAAGCTCAGTACATTTTACCTCCTAGATATTTACTGATTCTCAAATAATTAATATTTAATAAATAAATGTCACAATATTATTATACAATAAATATAATAAATATTATATTTTCCATACATGAAAATAAATATTTATCATTAATATTTAACTCACATAACATTTTTTACTACTTGTGATTTAATCTAGGATTTTAACTAATACCGAATAAATATTATTTATTCTAACTTGTTAAATTAAATATCACAATTTAAATTAGATAATTAATAACCATAGTGTGTGACCATATAGGCCTCTTTTCTACTCACATTAGGCATAACCGACCGAAGTCCAAGCTTACTATCTAGAAACATACCAAGGCACCCATAGAAAAATAATTTAATTTCTCTAATATATTCAACATTATATGAATTCTTAACAGATATTACAATATTATTATCTTCATATATCAAATGAAGCGGGTCATATATCGGTTCCATCAACCTATATGTTCGAATTCTCATTCTTTGTATTTTGGAAGGTGAACACACCCACCAAAACTCATCCTTGGATTTATGTAGCTAGTTTCATTACCAAAAAATGGATTGAGATACCAAATTATATCAATGGAAAGAAGGGAAAAATATTTTCTCACATTATCCATTAATACAATATCACTCATGATATTCCCAACATAACCTACACCACCATGAGAATGTCTCATCATTGTTTTTATCAGTACATAAAAGAACGTGATTCATGATATCTATAAATGAAAATCCCAAATTTAAAGGATAAATACACACATCAAAAAATAATAAAAATTATCTACATAATGAAATATTGATTTCATATTAACGGTTCTATTCTCATAACGTTATATATTAAAGATTACAAAGGGTGAAGAACATGACAAGATGACTCAAGTTCTTTTGAGCCTCTTATCCATGATAGTATGTATTTTATGAATCACATCAGAAAATATCATCTAGCCATATAACAATATTGAAGAATACTATCGTCGCACCTCTCGATTCTCATCATAGTGGGGAGACTTTATATAATTCATTGGGGAGTACATTATGAGGAAATTATCCCATGTATTTTGATTATAAAATAATATTCATAATTAGATAATAAATTATTATTAATAACTTATAAAATAATCATGTAATAATAAATTATGTTAATCGACAGTAACTAAAATTGACTCCCTCTTGGAATAGATTCAAATGAAAACATCTTTCAGACAAATATCTCTCATATTGAACTCATGTATCTGCTAAGAAATTTCAATAGTCCAGGGGTCCACCATGTTTTCATACATGGATTCTCTTATCACTGAAACATTAGCACTTTGAGTAAAATACTTCTATATATGAATCTTCTGAATCATTTACATTGTCCATTGGTTTGAAATCCTCTATTTGGATAGAGACATTAACATCTCATTATCATATTAAACAATGTTAGGATCTTTAATACTAGTCAATATAGAAGATCGTAGATAAATTTAAAAATATAGGGCACTGGGATTAGACTGGGAGATCTTGATGATTAGGGTTTCTCTCTTAGGATACATCTTTCCTCTCTTCATAGGTGGGATACGGCGAGGATTTGACATGCAGTGGAGGCTTGGTTCTTGGTCTATGGGATTGTGGGAGGTTTGTAGTTGGTCTTGTTGGATTAGTTATATTCTTGATTTTAAGGTATTGTTTTAATCGATTTCTTTTTGAGATTAGTGGCATGGTAGATCTGGGTCAGCACATCGGGCGGTACGGTGGTCGGTTTAGACTCTGCAGCCATAGCCTTTGTGTGACTACACGGGCGAATGTGGAGTGGGGATGATAGATGGGTTTACTTGGTCTTTTGGTCTATATTATCTTTGACTATATTTGGTTAGTTTCACAGAGGTTATTGCATCTCTAGTAGATATGGCAGGGGTGAGGCAACAATGTAATGGGGGAGGGAGTCTAGATTCTTCCACCAGCATCATGGCTATGCAGGCGTTGTCGAATAGTGTTCAACAATTATTTTATGTGGTATGATGTCGTGGGTTATATATAATTGGTCACTTTTTATACATGGTTTAGGCTTTGATCATGTATTGGTTTTGTCTCTCAATGATTTCGGGCCATTGGATCTTGAGGCTATGGGCCTCTAGGCCTACATGCTTGTAATAGGTTCTCCATTTCCCGATTCAAAAATGATTGTTGATGTCTTTTTCTTTTTTTAATAAAGGTGATTGGGACCACATTTCTGATAAAAGTACCAATCCATATAGATTTAATGGATTTATTAGAATCTACAATATCCTAGAAATCTACTACATAATTGGAAAAAAACTGAATATTTTAATCTCTTCCAATTCTCTGCTCCACTATTTCGATAAAATTTATATCCTGGCTATAAATATAAATCATTATGATCCATATAAATAATATAATATGTATTACCCTTGGCGATTATCTCTTCAAATCCTCCATACACTAAAAACATATCTTTAGTTCACCTCAAATACTTAGTCATGGACAAGTTTGCAGTACAATATCCTTCACCTAGATCTTCATGATATTTATCTACCAGGCCTAAATTATAGGAAATATAAAGCCATATTTATATCATGGAATAGATGATGGATCCTATAAAATAAGTGTATATTATCATACTCATTCTCTCTCTTTCCACTTAGGTTTGAGGACACATTTTCATAGAAATATGTATACCATGTGACATTAGAACCATTACCATCTTGGATTGTTTCATACTAAAACACTTCATTATTTAATCATGTTATGTACCCTGACATAGTCCCAAGAGCCTCTTGGATCTATCAGGAATGATGTTGATCTCTAGAATGTGGGATACTTTTTTCTGTACTTTATGAAGAATCACATTCTCAACCACTCTTTAATATTATAAAAGGCTAGTATATCATTTCCAATTAGTAATATGACATCATCATATACTATAATGAATTAAAATTCACTCTCAATAAACTGTTTATAAACACATGGATCACATTGATTGCTAATGAAATCAATTTCCTTTATGAAATCATCGAATTAAATGTTCAATGACCTAAATTCTTAATTTAATCCATAAATGGATCAATGCAACTTGCATACCTTTTTGGAACTATCTGAAGTCATATAATCTTTTTGTTGTGTCATGTACAGTTCTTCCTAATGATTCCGATTAAGAAATAATATTTGGAAATTCACATCCCAAATCACATTATTCTGGTAATCTGATGTGGAAAACCAAAAATTGATAGATTTAATAATGGATACTAGATAAATGTTTTTATCATATTAAATTCCCTGAAATTTTCTAAACCCTTTATCCAGTAGCCATGATTTATTGGTATTTACATTAGGTTTTATGTCCATTTCTCTCTACAATAACAATTTAGACCCAGTAAACTTTACATAAACTAGAATAATGATCCAAACCCAAGAATTGTTTTGGTTAATGGAATCCATCTAGGAATTCATGTATTCTTATAATCTTATAGCTTCTGATCTCTCTGTGGAATCTATATTGGAGAGAGGATCACTATTTTAAAAAAATGTTGAATCAATGATAATATTATTTATATGTGTATTTTATGGTATTTTAATGAATATATTTATTTAGTAAATTTTCAAATATTTATAATTTATGAAATATTTTTATTCATTATATTTTATGGAAGGATTATATTTATATTAGAAAAGATAATTAAAATAGCTGAATTAGAGAAATAAAATACACTAAACACCATGATCAAAGAAAATTGGTGTGACACCCAAAATTTAAAGATTCACCAGAGATGATAACCTTGAAAAATGAATTTACACATAGTTTATTTCAATACATGATGTGATTTCATCAAGAGGAGACAACACCTCTATTTCAAGTCATGGAATATTACTTGTTTTTAAAATCCATTATAGATAATGTACACAATACACAATAGGAAAGTTTAGCTTGAATGGCCCAAAGGCCTTCTTTTATTATTTTATTATGGATAATCCCCCTTTTAAGGGTTGATGGGGAACTCATACATGACTTGTAGGCCCAATGCAGAAGGCCCGACTGACCAATAATACATGACCTGAAGGCCTAGAGGAATACTATTCCCAATACATGACCTGTAGGCCCAGCCCACTTGAACTACCTCTCCCCAGCTTATATGTCATTGATTACCTATCACCCCACCTTGCATTACTAGTCGAAAAGCATTACACTGTACAATGATACAAGGTGCCTGGTCCTGATGGCGGCTTCCATACCCTGTCATTATTCCAATCCGGTTTGCTCTGCTTTTGGTGGCTACTACTCATGTTTCTCTGATCCTCTTCTGAGTCATGTTATGTGTGAACAGGGCTACTCCATGGTCTATGTGCCCTAAAGGCCATATGGTCCGAAGGCCTTTGATGACCCAAAGGCCCTTGAGACCCGTAGGCACAAACCAGTTGCCCGAAACCCCAAATCAAGTGAATCATTCTGGTTGCTAGAGTACTGAATAGTAACTTCTATAGTCCACAGAAATTCAGCTCCACCCGGTTTTAAACATGGGTCTCTTGTAAACATAATTTCATGAAACTTTCATCAAATTGAAAAAATAAAGATATACACAAATATGAATGTATTTTTTAGTAAACTATTTATACA
The DNA here is from genome assembly GCA_963277665.1 of Viscum album. Classification (NCBI taxonomy): domain Eukaryota; kingdom Viridiplantae; phylum Streptophyta; class Magnoliopsida; order Santalales; family Viscaceae; genus Viscum; species Viscum album. Next base: position 1,210,074,318 of record OY728165.1, on the reverse strand, counting down.
ACATTTGGTTGTAGCATTGAGTAATTGGGGAATGATGGAGCCTCAATGAAGGATGGTTCCAGATTGGAACAAACCCATTAAGATTCCCTGGTGCCGCTTCTTGGTTGGTTTTTGTTTAGGTTTTTCTACACACTCTCATGGATAGAATGAGTGGGTGAATTAATTGTGTTAAAACATACATAATGAATGGGGGTTGAATTTATATTTTATTTTATTTTATTTCAAAATATTCTGGGATTTAATTTTCATTTTTATCTCTTCCTTGGTTCATTTTTTCCTGAAAATTGTCAGTAGGGTTAGGAGTTATGTTTAATTTATTTTTTTTCTTTTAGCATAACCATTTCCTGATTTAATTGAATTTCATTTTTTTAATATGAGATATTGGGTTCATAATTCCACCTGGATCATTCAGTTATCTCTTTCCCTATGTATAAATATGGGCATTCGTTACCCACCATTTTTAATCTAAAGTACCTCACTATAAGAAAAGGATATTTTTGGGTGGAGAGAATTTACCGTGAATATTGGACACACTATCAATTCATTATCACAACGTTATGATTATTAATTATTTATTTCATAACGTTTTATCACCAGAACCTTGATTACTTTTTTCCCTACACTCTTTTTCTATTTTATTCTCCCATATTAAACACCAATAATATGTTCAGTATCATAGATTAAATTTTTTAAAATCCAAATTAGTTTAGGTATTCATTATTGAATTAATACTTTATCTTACCTTGTCTCTAGGAGATTGAACTCAGACTGTCATATCATATACTACCCTGCATTTGAGTGGTTTGTTAGATTAATTATTTATTTTTCCAAATTAGATAAATTAGTAGGAATTAAAGATGCCCATGGGGCTATCTATCAGCATAATCAGTTACTGGAAAGTATATCTCTTTGGTTCCCTTACCTATCTAGCACTCTAATATAGTACTTCTATTTTATCAGAAGCATATTCCTTGGGGAACTTTGGAATCTTCTCAACTACTAATTCTTTTGTATCTTGATAATCAAACTTATCAATTTTAATCATTCTCCCACTATCCAGATTGAGTATTTTCTCCCTCTCAAGAAGGATGACTTGGATTTTGAGGGTTACCTTTTTATCTAAAAGGTTATATTAATAGTATCCTCTTGTTTCTTTGGGACACCCTAGAAAGTACAACTTTTTTATAACGATTTTATTTTGTTTCATGATGTAAACTTAAAAAATTCCTCCCAACCCCATGAACTAACATATGAAAAAATGGGTTTATTTTTACACCATAACATAAAAGGAATAAAATTATGCTTCAGTTGGTACATAGTTTAGTAGGTATGATGATGTCTATCATGTAGATCCCCAAATGAATAATGGAAGACTTTAGTGACTCATCATCATGCTAACAATGCCTAGTAGTTTATTTTTTCCTAAATTTTTATCACTATGGTGTATAAGGTGTATTGTGTTTAGATGTAATCAAATAACACCAACAGAATTTTGAAAATGTCTAGGTTATTTTATACATCACCCTGATCTATTCGAATTTTATTTATCTTCTTACAAAACTTATTATCAACATCCTTTTAAAAATCATTAAACATATCAAATGATTTATAATTATTCCTCATCTAGTTTATATAGCCCTACATACTCAATCCATCAGTAATATTAATATGTTATGAGAATCCTCCTCTAAAATCTACATAAAATTGTCATCACCCATCAGTGTGTGCCAAATCTAGAATCCATGTGTCCCCATCATCTTGAAAAATCAATTGTGGGTTGTTCATATTCAATTATAATCAAGTGTAAAATCTTTCATTTGGATTAATCTCATAATATACTATCTAACCATATTTCTTAAGATTTTTCAAATTCTTCTCACTTACGTGACCAAGATGGTGATTCAATAACTATGTATTAAATGAGTGGTGCACATTTTTTTGATCAAAAATTGTCTATATTTTTTTCATAATTTATTAAAAAATTCCATTATTCATTTCATTCATACCATAAAATTTTCTATGTTTACAAAATTATAAACATTTATTTCTTATGCTATGAAGAAAATTCATCCATAACTAATCATGAAATAGAAATAATCCCCAGGATAACACTATTCATATAATAAAAATTCTTTAAAACCCAAAGAAAGGTTATCATCAGCGTGATATGGTAGTCTCTGATGTTTATAGAAACCATAGATACTCTGTTAACATCATATAAATCCACCTAATCTCTAGAAACCATCCCAAATAAACGTTTCATGTATATTTGAATACAAATGTGAGCACCACATGTTGTTTCTAATACCCAATTTGTTGATATATAATGACTATACTCAGTGAATAATTCATTTTAAGCATCCTATTGCTTCTTTGGATGGGTGAACTTCCAATTCTAGTGGCCCTGTCTAGTATCCCCTCTGAAAGACGCTATGTTTCTCTCAAATAATTTTGGCCACAAGACCTCTAGTGAAACTCCCAAAATATCTATGGCTACCAACTAGTATCAAGGACCTAGGGTGTGTTTGTGGGGAGACAATACCCTCTAGAGTTAGAGAAGAGTACATCGATAAATAATAATGATAAGAAGAAAAAATACTAATAAACAAGCAATAGTGGAATAGGAATAACAACTCATCAAGTGTAAATGAACAGGTAGATGTTGAATAATAAAATAAGTAAAAAATAAGGATGATTTCATGTTGCTATAAAATAATGAGATACATGGGATATATGGGAAACAAGCATATGCCACATGATATAAAAATAATAAAAAAATGCCAAAATCTACCACTACTAGCATCACAATCATATGCTCTCTCATTATCATCCATACTCTATCTTATTATCAAAAATAAAGCATCATAAGCTGGGATCTTCCCTCTTTCTACACATGTAGTCATTAAGTCTTCTCAGGTACTAGGGGAGACCAAATAAAGGTGTGATATATACTCAGTACTCTCGCACCAATGGAGTCTAGAAAAATCCAATCTATGCATATAAAATAAGTAGTGTTTACATACATAATGATTGGAATGAAATAAATATGTAAAATATATTTATCCATGTTCCCCATGGATACAAAATTGATACCACCTCTTTTTGCCTAATATAGATGACTATGAACCAAGATGATCCTACAATGATATGATATATTTGTAATAATAATGCATCATAATACATGTATCAATATAGACTGAACCTAAGAATGTTATTTGGATTATGGTATGTGTCCATTAATTTAATAAATTCAAGTTTTTTGGAAGTAGATAAAATTAATATATGGAATTTAAAAAAGTGGATACATTGGCTCATCCAAAAAGAACCACGAGGGTGAACCAAATTACGTCACTACCCAACACAATAAGATCACACCCATGTGGATCTATAAATGGAACCCAAAGTATCACTCCTGGAATTGTGTGATGTTAAAACCCCTCTAAGCCATCACTAGCATCTTGAATATGGTACATGTATCACTCTTGGTCATTTATAACCACCTATCCACTGATCCAATCCATGGTGTCTCCCCTAGTGAACTAGTATCGCTCAAATTGGGGTAAGGAAAATTCCAAGTGATCTCGTCCAAGGAGTTCCATGTATCGTGAACTATGAATTTACATTTCATAAACAATTTTAATTATAATGCACGATGAGAATATACAAGGGTTCCTTTAGATGGGAATCATGCATTCCCCTCATCATAACAACAAGATAAGGTTTTCTAATCAAAATATCATACCAATCCTCAATAAATTTTTATCAAGCTACATTATTCAAGTTGGAAAGATAATTAATTAACCAATTGAAGCTGTGGAATAACAAAAAGTGCCTAAATCATGGAAAATAATTTTCTATTGAAATTTATTTATTTCAATGTAAATCAAAAAAATCATAGGTGGTTAAAAATTTGTGGTAATGTGACATTAATTCCCTTGAGGAAGGTGATCACTGATCAGGGGGCTCATGTCAAGGAAAACACCCAAGGGAATTTTTTTTTAATCTATCTAGGCGCTCTCCATACATAAGAATAACCATAAATTAAATTTATTATTTACTGTGGAGGGTATTCCATGAATTATTGTTTTCTAGAAACAAGTTTCATGGTATAAAAGCATTGATACATTAGCGGAAAGATCTAGACCACCTAGTTTAGGATTTCCACACTCTCTCCTCCCATTTTCATCACTTGAATCAAACTAGAACGGGATAAATCAGGATAATATAAAAATTCCCTAGATATTTGGTATAAGATCTCACACCTAAAAATCATATGATATGGAAAGTTAAATATGGAATAGATGGAAGAAGTGTGGAGATATTACTGATAAGAATCCAATACACCGAAAGGGGAAGTAAACAAAGATCGGATGAGATAGATAGCTTGAAGCCTATCTTAGAGGGAGGAGGGATTTTTCTAGCATGTGTTCCTCTATAAAAAAGTTGGAGGAGTAAGTTCTTAACAATTATAAAAAATTCAGGGGGAAAACGTTAATTTATCTGTTTTTTAAGGGTTTGCATGGTTTGGCACTACAGTTGAAAATTCCATGTACCAACCAGGCACCAAACACTACCTAAGGAACACCCTCGCACGGGCTAGGTACACAGTTTGACTAACCATCAAAATCACATGAGAAATTTATCTATTAAAAAAATGGTAACGCCTTCATGGGTTTTTGTCTTGGGTTTCATTGTTTTAGAGAACTATGTGGGATCCTGTTGTGCACTAAGAACCCCCATACTATGTCACATAGTTTTTACTAATTATGTTCTAGTTGTGAGGCTTAATATTTCCCTCCAATTTCTAATTTCCTAGGCTCTAAAGAAGCCCAAAACTCTCTCGAACCCCTCCTTATAATATTATGTTCATTATTAAAATAAAACAAGTGTTTTTAAAAATGTAAAAGATATATTACCTCAATAAAAATAATAGAAATAAAAACCTCTACTCTTAAAAAAAACTCATCCTGGTGTTTCACTTCCAAGGGTGGTAAATCATTATCATAGAAAAGTTCCATCCGCTAAGACTAGATTCCATACTCTCATTCCAAGTTAATTTCATTAACTTTTTCGTTCTAATATATCACTAAAACCAAAGGAACTATCCTACCGTGAAGAGACTTCTTGCTCTCATCAACAATACAAATCAGATGCTCCTTATAAGACACATCTTCCACCAGCTCAATAACCTTAGAATTAAAAAAATGAGATGGAATCTAATGACCACAACGAAACAATGGTATGTGGATGAAGTTGTTCATTTCTGGGTACCTCAATGGTAAATCCAATTTGATAGGATACAATTCAGATTCACTCCATGATCTCAAAATTCCCAACATAATGAGATGATAGCTTTCACTATCTTTGAATCCCTCTATGACCCGATCTAGGGGAAACTCATAGAAATACATGATATGCCACCATGAACACCATAGGTCGATGGAAATGATTGTTATAATACTTATTCATTAACAGAGATGTAGCCTTAATGTTTTGAATAATATGTACTCTCTCTGAAGTCTCTTTAATGAAAGGAGGATCTGGTAGCATTTTCTCAACTACATCAAACAGGAACCGGGATGAACAGGTCAACCTACCATAGATAGCCTGCTAAGGATCCATATGAATAGTTTCCCATAATATGTTATTATAGGAAAAATCATTGAGATCTATGTGTGCCTTCTCAGAAACATTGATATCAGGGTCATATTTCTAGACCATAACCTCTAACACTGAGAGAATCCACTCAGACTGCTTGTCGGTCTAAGGGTTATACGTTATACTCAATACCTCCAATGAACCTAGTTCTTTCTATAATGCCTTCCTGAACCATGATGTAAACTGTGTATCTGGATTGATACGATGAAATTGGGAACACCATGAAGGTTAAAAATTTACCGAATATAAATTCCCTCAGGCTCATCAATTGACAAGTTATATCAGATGGGTAGTAAGTGTGTGAACTTGGTCAACTTGTCGAAGATCACCATACTACATCACTACATCAAGATGATATCTTAAATCCTATCAAAAAATAAATAGTAACTACATCCAATTTTCACTCATTAATGGATAGAGGCTGTAAGAGACCACCAATTCATTTTTTATGATCCTTTACTTGTTGATAGGCGTAACAAATCATGATTAAACATGAAATATACCTCATCAAATCCGACAAATAATATAGTTGATGTATGTGTCATTATCTCTTGGTAATACCAAGGTGAATTGCTTAAATAGAGGTGTTATATTACCACATAAACTTTTTTAATATGTTATCAGGTACCCACACACATTCTCATATGTTCAGGATCTCATTCCAATCAATAAACCATCCAAGAGGTGGGTCTTCACTAGATACATTATCCCTTCACACTAATACTTCATGATTAGAAATAATACTCATCTGTACCACTCCAGAATATTGAATTTCACTAATAATGGTAATAAAATAAGATTACATTGACCTTCTTGAACCTCTTAGTATATCTTAGAAAATAGGGTCAATAATTTTCACTCTCAAATGGCCTCTTGGATGGCCTGTATCTAAGCCTTCTTACATAGAGAATTAGGCACTAAATTATCCTTTCTAGGTGTGTAAGCAATATCCAAATAAAAACACTATATGTCTTCTACCAACATTCACTTCCTAATATTCAAGTCATCTAGTGTGAAAATACATTGGAGACTTTTTTTATCTGTGTGATCAATAAACTATTCACTAAAAAGATAATTCCTCTAGTAGTGTAAATGCTTATCCACATCTGCTAGTTAGTGGTCATGTTTATTCAATTAAAATGATTATTTCTCATCTGGATTGACCCTCACGCACCAACTCGATCTCCCTGAATCATAAATCCTCCATAGAAATTCTTAAAGAATCAATGTACATAGTATAACCTCTTCCTAGCTCTAGTATAATCAGTAATGGTGATAATTGTTTCTCCATTATAACTCCTAAAGGGCTATCTAACGTGAATAATACTAGATGAACTTCACCCCCTTCTAGTTCAAGCTTGTAAGAGGAGATTCTAGGCATGATAAGTCCTATTTTAAATGCCATTAAAAGATAGCTATCCATGAGAAATAGTATATATAAAATTACTTTTTGGGATTCTCCTAGGAAACCACGTCACTCACCTTATCTATGTTAATAGACACATCAGCCTATAAGATAATAAGACCTTAGAAGTGAACCATATTGATCTAAAATGGGAACAGGGTGAGATTAGAACTCATCCCGTACTCCATTAGTGTATTCATCATGATATCATGTTGTTTTTAATGTACATATGTAGTGTGAAAATACATCAATATTTCATCTAAAAATACAAAAAAAATTAATCGAGGTAGGGGTAGAAAACACAAATCACAAAAACTATGAAAAACTAATGGTGAATTAATAAGGACAAATGACATAACCATGTAATTATAAAATACCTATATTTACCATAACATTCTATGTGGAATGTGTAATAGTCTCACATACACTTAATGGTAGCCTGTAAACAAATATATCATAGAAAAAATTACCAATCCTCAATGATGGTCGATGAGGTCCTATATACAAGGTAGAGAATATTGATTCTTAATAATAAGCTGGTTAAAAAGATGGTAAATCATGCCAACCAAAGGGTAATATCCTCCTTTTTGAAAAAAGGGCATTTTAACCCCAGTTTGATGTAGTAGGTCATATAAAAACTTTTACTTCCATATTTCCATCTACTTCTTGAGTTCATGGTGCTCAGTAGGTACCATCCTATATGATGGAGTAGACACCGATACCACACCTAAAAATAGTTATATGGTGAACTCTATATCCCTAATAGGAGGTAAACTAGAGAATTTAATGGGGAAGACATCCCAAATACAATCCATAGTGGGCGGGATTTATGCAATCTACATTCCCTGGTCACTCTTAAAGAGAACAGTCGTGTAGATTTTCACTCTGCCCAGCCCGCAATGCTCAGGTCCAATTCAAATCGCATGAATATCCCATTGACCTTTATAAATATATACACTTTTCTAGGGTAAGGTAAATGACAACATAAAGTTATAAAATTCAACAAGAGAATTAATAGGAAATTTATAGACTTCTCCGAGTATGATGTTGAAACCTTTTATCTTTAGGGAAAATAAATTCCACAATAAACCGTACCAACCTATATCAAGTGGGAACTCCTTTCACTAGTGTATACTATTTAATCGAACCCACAATAATGTGTTAAGAGTATCTATTCCATATAATTAATCGATTTATTGTCCAATAGTTTCCATAATTTTCACGTATATATAATAGTGTGAAAAATTTGTTTCAAATAAGGAAGAAAATAAATTAGATGCTACTATAAAATTACCTAGTTTTGTAAAAGGACCTAGATTTTTATCCTCTATTTTAGGCATCAGTTCATAGATATGGCAAGATCTATGGCCTTGAAATGCAACCTAACTGACCTAGGAAAGTCCTCTCTACTAGAGTTGAACCTATAGATTCAGAAAACCTCCATAAAGACCACAGCCACAACCCGATCATCCAGTAGTAGACCATCTCCCTACCAGATGTGGAGATACTAAACATGTACCTAAATATGATGTTAGTATAGATCCATTCTCACTAGGAATTAGTGTTAAATTTTATAGAAACGCTAAAGGTGACCCGTCCTAATACAAGCATAAAACATCATTGGGTTCCATATTGTTTGGGTCTTATTATGGAATCCCCTATCAAACTAGTTCAACAGTACTTGAATGTCAATTAATTTCAAATGGATAGAAATACCCCCATGTGAACCCTTAATAGAACATGTTATTTTTCTAGATGAACTATCACACTACATAGAAGCTGGACTACCTAAGATCACATCCCTAGCTTCCCTTGTATTCCACTCTGTGATGAGGGTCTAGATGGATATTTATGAAATAGTTGTTATATAAAATATGATAACCTTTGATCGAATTACATATGCAATCCCTTCCTCAAAACATATTGAAGTCATCCACTCATCCCTGGTTCAAGTCAGGATGAAACACAGAAGCTTGGTTAAATGAGATTAATACTCCATCACTAACATATCACCCTATGATTGGTGTATAAACTCTTGAGAAAGTCCTTCTCTAAAAATATATGGAAAACATAATCATAAAAGGATTCTTGGACTCCCAACCAAACTATACCCTGATGAAGTTTGGCATAAGAGATTTCATCCCACCAACTTTTGGAAGAATTATGAAGAATATAAGTAGCAATATTGTCCGTACACTCTATATGAATCTCCAAGTTGTCAAATATCAATAAAATGGCTTCTATCAATGACACGGAACTCTAAGGAACACCTTCCCATGAAAAGGTGGGAGGATACTCTGGCTATAATTCCTATGTCATCTCATCGATAGTAGGTAAAAGTAATAGGGTTCACTATAAAGACTGAATAAAGTAGAAGAATCTCTCATAACACTAAGCATCGGTTTCCAGTGGAATATCCATATGAGGTGGCTCAGGTGGAACAAAAGGGTGAAAAATTGGTGGCTCCTGTCCCACCACCTCTTGAACATGGTCATCACCACCATCCTTCTAGTTTACTTGAGTACGTCATGGTGGCATAGCTCAAAAATTTCCAAATATATTCTTTAGATATGATTTAATGATAGATGGGAATAACTAATACATGAAAAGTTGGGTACAATTCCTTCATATTAATTGGTCCCACCTATCTAATTAATAATAAATTTGGTCGATGGTGAGAAGAAGATCACAATGGATATAGGAGGAACATCCTACTAAACCGCTACTAGGGTCATGTGAAGTTCAATGCCACACATCACACAATAGAGGTTCTAGTGTATGGGGTCTTAATTACAAGGTATAAAGGAAAAAACCCTTTAATTGCCATTGGCATACCCCTTTAGTGATATCTATTCTATTTTATTAATAAAATTCATTTAAATTTATAAAAATATGTATATTGATATCATATTCATGTTATATGTGTCAACATTAGAAATTTATAAAGCCCCATAATATTTGTATATTTTAATTAGTATGTTAAGTAACTACGACCTGACTTTTAAATCTTGTAGGTGGATGTAACAATTCAAGTATTATGATGTTATTTTATTAATTACCTTTCCCAATTTATAAAATTTTATTCTTCATAAATTGTATTTTATATTCAACATTCAAATCATCTAATGTCCATCTATATAAAATCAGTGGTTTATGGATCAAATGAGGAATAATTGGCTAATTAAGGTGCATCATCAAAATATGTTGGAAAACATCATTTATAAGGACGTATAAACTTTTATTAATCCAATTATGTTATCCTATTATGTAATGTTAGCACATTAGACCTATAATAATCGAGTCACTAGAAATATAAAATCTGAAATACTTGGAGAAAGAAAACATGGAATTGAAAAATGCATCGAATATATGTCCTAAAAGGCCTATGATGATACATGAAAAAATACATCTTTTTATATTATGAAAAGGGAATAAGGAAGCCCAGAATAATAACAACAATGACATTAATAATGTAAAAAATAGGTGTTTTATCTAGTGGTGAAATTAGTACAACTGTAACTAGCACAAACCATACTATAATAACCCATCCCAATTAATTTTGGTTTCCCCTATATGTGTGTTCGCTACTCCCTAGAACAAACTCATTACCAGATTTTGATAAATCCTTATATTTTTACTAATAACCAACTTGTAATAAAAAAAGGAAAATAACCTATGATACCACTTTTTGTGTCCTACCTTGGAATACAATAATTGGTTCCACAATACGGTTGGCCAATGACCTCAAATGCACATCCTCACACACCAGAGGCTTCAGAATAGTAGTGAAAAATTAGGGTGTGTCTATAGGGAGACTATTTTCTCTTGTGTTATAGTAGAGAACATGAGTAATTAAAAAATATAAGTAGCTAAAATAGTAATAAACAAGTAATATTAAAACAGAACTAATTAATCATCATATATAAATGAAAATGTGTAATATGAATAATAAAATAGATTAAAAATGATGAGGATGTCATGTATCTATATAAAAATCAGATACACAAGATAGAGGGGAAATAAGAATATAACACATACAACAAAAAATTAAAAATAACAAAATCTAACATAGTTAGGATCAGTAGCATAAGATCATTACTCTACTATAATACTCCATATTAGTATAAATAAATCATATGAAGTTGGGAACTTATCTTTGTCTACACTTATAATCATGAATACTTATCGTTTACCAAGTGTGCCCGAGTAGGGTGTGAGATATACTCATTTTTCCACCACAAATGGTGATAAGAACAATTCATCTTGTGTGTATAAATTTATTAGTGTGAAATAATATAATAAATGGAATGTAATAAATATGTAAAAATTATCATTTTGGGTTCCTCATGGATACCTTACCAACAATACCTACTTCATCATAATCCAAATGTCTCATAACTATAGTGACCTAAAAATGATATGATAAGTATGTGATAATATTCATCATAAAATGGGGGTCAATTACAGACCAAACACAAGTATATTATTTGTCTTGGAATAAGATTCCGTTAATTTATTAAATTAGAATTTCTATAATCATATAGAAGGAATCTCTATAATTTAAGTAAGTTGAATCCTATGACTATACAAGGAGAACCATAAGTGAGAGACCTTGTATCACATGGAGAGAACTTCCAATACCCAACCCCATAAGATCGTGTCTAATATAATCCATAAATGAAATCCCATGTATCACTCTCAACATGGTGTGAATATAAAAACATCTTATTTCATTCATGGAATCTCACCTAGGGGACTATGTATCACTCGTAGCCTGGTCTGACCATCTTTCCACCAATCATTTTTTGGGTGTCTCCCTTAGGGAACCAATATCGCTCATATAGAGGTTGGTAAAATACCTGGGGATCCCATCCATGACATTCCAAGAATATTTTTATGGATTCTAATACAAAAATGTGGCAATTTTATCTACTCTTATGGTGAGGGATCCTAGGATAGTAGCTAATAATGATGGTGTTTACATTTAGGGTGACAGTATCATTGATATGTGGAAAGACGAAGGTCGATAGAAAATGGATCTTTGAGTTTTTGATATCTATGTCGGGAAGATATCCTATTTAAAAGGGAATTTGGTCAATAATGTGTAATTTAATGGCCATGGAAGGTCTATAACACTAGCTAGGCTTGTTTATATATTAAATAAAATTATTATTTTATTAAGGGAAATCAAGTAGATGTTCAGATTATTTTTAATATAATGGTTCTAGGAATAGAAAATATGTCTGAATTCCATGTCTCAAATAAGTGTCCTTTTAGGGTTTCAGATAAAGAATGTTTTTTTCACCATATGATAGGATTTGATTAACATTGATGAGAATTGTATTTTTGGACTGAATATGATCTAGGTGGAAAAAGAATCAGGCTAGATAAGTTGTTTTTAAGTGAATAAATATATTTCTCATAAGATGAAATATTTATTAGAACTTAAATTCTAAGAATCTACAATGAAAATGGATGCAACAAAATAATTACCATAAATAAATTGAGATTTGTTTTTTAATGTGGAATACACATTCAATATGAGGGATTTAGAAACATGGGAAAATATGAGAATTACACTAATAATAAGATTCTACAAAATTCATGTAAAATCTAGAAACTTGAATTACTATAAAATCATATATGGTGTTAGTGGAAAAATTTCATTCATTTTTTCGAAAAAAAATTCACGAATAAACAGATGTGTATTAGTGTCTAAAAATTTATTCAATAAATGTTTTCCATTAATTAAAAGATAATAGAATGAATTTCCATAAAATTTAGCTTCTGGATTACAATAATAGAATAAAAAGGGAAGATAAAACAGCGAAGTTCATCAAGATGTAACATGATTCTTATCATACTGATCCTACATGTATATCACGAAGACCGCCTCAAGCTATTTTTTAATAATAAGTTAAAAAATCTGGAAATATAGACTTGAATGAAAAAATGATAGTTTTTTAAACTTTATAATTATGTCCTTGATAAAGTATATTGAGGTGACCAAACCCATCATGCATAATAAACATTGTCCTCTCTTGGATAGACTCATGAACACATCCATGAGGGATATAATTTCAATAATGATGGAAAATAATTTAAATTTATTATAGAGAAAATATTAAATATTGAAAAATATTTACAATGAAAAAGTGTCATTATATGAAACTCTTTCTGGTGTGGAGTAGTCCATGACCCAAGATTATTATTTTATTCATCCATGTATCCACCAAAACAAAAACAATTTTCAATCATTAGTATAAATAGAATGATGGGGAGTGTGGATTTTAGAAAAAAATTAGTTTCCCTCTTCTTATTTTAATTATTCTGGCTAAATATTTAGGAACAATTTCTAGAATCTCACTGAACTATAATATATGATTGATGAATGAGGAGAGAGACCTGTAGTACCCTAAACAAAGTAGGGTATGTCCATTATGGCATGTTTGGGAAGCACCGGAAAACATAGAAGGAAGTCGAGGGATGAATGATATGTTGAAGCCTCATATTATAGAGATAATTCTCCTAACTAATGTTATAAAAACTAGGAATATTTATGGAAGCACATGAATGTCCATTGGAGACGTGTTGGGGATCTGAGCCCTAAAAAAACATGTTATAGAGCAATGATAGTCATTTGAACAAATAGATCCACAGTCCAGATTAATATAACTAAATATTAAGGAAAACAAAATACATGAGGGTAAAAATGGAAGGAAATTCGGAAAATTAAGATTCACATTGTATCCATGTATACTGGTAATTCATGGAAACAGTGAAGAAAACCAACAATGCAACATATTGAATATAAAAAAAATCATCAAATGAACGGTATGATCATCAAAGGGAATTATATGCTTAAAATAATTTAATGTAAATATTCATAAAGATCATGGAATAAAAAGTATCCACCTTGAAGATTAATGTATTTAATTATGGTCTTATCAAAACCTAAATTATAGAATATGATATAAATTCATCATCAATAAACAATGCTTGAAATTAGATAATGGTTTGACCATAGTCAAACTATCAGTTGGATTATATCCAATGGGTATCTTTGTGACACTCACTATCCCAGATTCTATAACATCGATAAAAAATCTTTTCTAATTTCAACATGTATGAATCTACTATAAAATACATAATTTTTAGAAAAGTGAATTGATAATTAGCTATCATATTGAACTAAAATGATATTAGCATATAATGATAACTCAATAATCAACCTCATTACCATATAGCTTCGTAGATTGATTATTTCAAGGATATATACACCGACTAAATGGTGTAGAGTTAAACCACATATTTTATGTTTCATTTCCTAGATACAGGTCCTCCATATGTGAAAAATACATACCTACTGAGTGATTTATGAGTCTCAATATTTGTAGCATAATCAGATTCAAAAAATCTAACGATATCATCATTAAAACGATCATTTATTCCATGTAGAATACAAATCATTGAATACATGGAAAAGAAAATGAGGAGACACTTTTAAGTGTTTTAATGTGGGTTATCTAATTTCCCTATAGACCTTCTCAAATTGAACACAACAAACAATATATATGGTCTAGATAAGACCATTGCATAAATTAGATTTACTACAATACTTTCTTATGATATCCTATTCATGAAGGAAGCATCAATATCATTTTTATGGTATTATTATATTGAAAAATTAAATTAATTTACTAAGTGAATACTAACAGATTTAATGTGATTAGAGAGAAACATTTTCAACATTTTATTAATATAATCATACTGAGATAGGTAATAGGTTAAAACCTTCACATCTCTAATTATGCGCATACTCAAAATTTTATTATCATGTCTAAGTCTTTCATCTCAATTACAGATTTCAATTGGGTAATGATAGAATTTATAGTCTCCATATTTTTAGAAATTGACATCACATCATCAATATATGATGGAAGGTAATAAAATTCATGTTCATCATATTTGAAGTTGACTCATGTATAAAATTTACATCAGAAAAAAATCAATCCTTAAAGAATAAAAAAGTTTAGAACACTATTTATATGATTGTGTAAATCCATTAAAATAATTCTTAAGAAGGAAAATCAAGATTAGGTTTAAAATAATTTTAAATAACTTCAATAGGATTAAAATAAATGGTTTGATCAATAATACCATGAAAAGAATATTTTTTTACATCCAATTGTTCAACATGAAAATCTAATTTATCAAAAAAGAATGAGTAATGCTAATAAAAAAATTCATAAAAATATGAGAGAAATTATAAATGTAACGAATACCTTCACATTGAAGGAATACATTAGCTACTATTTTGGAATAGTAATTTAATTTTGTACTCTAATATTGGTCATCTATTTGTTGAAGATCCATTTGGAACCAATAATATTCAGATTATTAGGTTAGGTTACAGCAACCCAGAGTAAGTTCACATCTTTTTTCGAAGTAGACAGCCACTACCTAGATTCTTTGAACTTAACCAAATTCTTATAATATTAATTTTCCTTGTTAGATAAGTGATAAGAAACATTAAATTTATAGGTAGACACAAAATATTCATTGAATCGAGATGCATAGCTTATTTTTCTTCTCTCTCTATCTCAGGTAAGCCGATATTCTCTAATATTATCTTTATCTTCTATTTCATGTTCATAATTCAAGTCAGTAATAGATTCACCAATACATTGATGAATATTAGGGGTGCATTTATCCTCATACTAGGGATATTATTTAGATTCAAAGGGAATTTAAAAACCAATGGGTGTAGGAATTATATCATAAAACTCATAATCCTTCTTTAAAGACTCTTTTGACTCTATTCCTTTTCCATTATAGAGACCAGTCTTATGAGACAGTGTATCATGGGTTATGATATATTTATATTATCCAGTTTTTCTATCTTTATATGATATCCTTTAACACCCTATAGATATCCTGAAAATTTGTCGCTAAATATCCTTGGAGTTATCTTATTATTATATGTATGAGCTTAGAGATGTGAATCCAAAAATCTTAAGGAGTGCATAACTTGGGGGAAACACCTTTCAGAGTTACTATAGTATTTTAAAATCATTAAAGGATGATTAGAAATGTTTTATCACATAGATATCCATAGATTCAGCCTCAATAAAGAAGGACCTGAGGATATTAAAATGGGAGAACATGAATTTTTTTAATATAATACATCCATATTGATTATCTATATCAACCCATTCTTTTTTGGGTTTTTCCCAAAAGTATGAAACCTTTTATTACACTTGAATTCATATAATTATATGAATTTAGTGGATTGATACTCTAAAACATAATATGTTCTTAGGGATTTGAGTTTCTTATTTGATTCACTCCCTACAAAATCTTTCTATTTCATAGATATTTGAAAATGTACCAGAAATGTGTTTTAGTATATAAAATGATACTTTTCTAGAGTATTCATCAATGGAGGATACAAAGTAACAGGCTCCACCATGGGAGGTATCCGTATAAGAATCTCAAAGATCAAAATGTACACACATAAAGGGTTATAATGCATTATATAGGGATCTACTAAAGAAAACCATCTTGGATTTAACAAACACACAATATTTATAGAATAGAAGATATGTAAGAGAGATATTACTCGAAGCCCTTAGTATTTATGCACATAATGGCCATTGGAACATACATTCCCTAACCTCTTATGCCAAAGGGTGGTATTATATAGACCTTAATCATTATATTAATTTCATTGATTTCCTTGAAACCTTTCATTTAACACATATAGACTATTATAAAGGATTCTTTTCATGAATGTGGGGGACATTCATGAATTCCTAGACTTCCAGTGTCTTTTCTAAAGGTGTATCACTTTAGATCAAGGAATCATAGGCATATGAATTTTATTATTATTTAATGTACCCACATAAACTCCTCAATAGTTTTAATATCCTAATCCTGAAGCACTAAAGAAACTGGGCCTACCAACCTGATATGAAAACTCAGGTTGTTCCCTAAGAATACCTAACTAGATTCTATTTCCCTTAACTCAGATAAATACTCCCTCCTATGAAACATGAGGAATGGACATCTAGAATCAAGGATCCATTCCTTATATATGGAAACATCATATTCATATATCAGATTATTAGAATCAATATCATGATTAAATTGTAAATAATGGTCATTTCAATTAGGATTATAGTCAACCTTCCTATTAGGACAGTTCCTCTTTTGGTGACTAGGTTGTTTAAATTGAAAAACATTAATTATTTTTCTATTATATATAGAGATATGTTTCTTAGATTGAATTATATTTATCCTTCCACCCATAATCCCCCTTATACTAGTGATATTCAGACCCTCATCCTCTTCCTTAGCACTACCCTTCTTTTGAATATCTCTTTTAAGAAAAGAATATTTTACAACCATAGGAGTAAAATTATATTTTTTCATACATAATATAATATTTGAACAAATTAATATAATCATATAATGATGTTAAAAATATTATGGATTTTTCTTCATCATCCATTTTAATATCACTATATGAAATTTCTAATAATATTTTGTTAAATTTATTAATGTGTGACCTGACTGCATTTCCATGATGCATTTTGAATGTGTTTTATCTCATTATCTTGAAAAATCTGTTAACAAGAGGCTTATTCATGTAAATTGATTCATGTTTATACCATATACTGGTAGTATATTAATCATAGGAAACCTATATAACCTCCTAATATCTTGAATATAAATGAATTACATTGTGGTCTTTCTTAAGTACCTCATCATGAACATCAATTTAGGTGACAACAATCAATCCTTCTAGTGAAAGGGTGGTCACTTTATTTTTATTTCCAAAAAGAGAATCAATTAATTCATTGTGATTGAGAAGTGTGTTAATTATAATATTCCAAATGTTAAAAAAATTCACTATTAAACGTTTCAAATAACAGACATTGTAGACCCCATTAACTATGTTTCAATTTTCCTTGATACCAATTCTTGGGGGAAACCTTTTTGTGGTTGTCCTAGAGAATCAATGAAAATCCATTGATTCATATCATTGACTTAGAAATAGATAATATACATTTTTTGTTAATTAAAAGAAAATTTAATGATTTTCATTGAAATTGAGATTGTTGATTACAATATCCAAATTAAACCAAAAGGAAAATATAAATTAACACGAAGATGTAACATTCCTCAGATCACTCCGATCACACATGCATGGAAAGAACACCAGACTATGTTATTTATTGTTTTACTCAATGAATGAAATCATGGAAATATAGACTCAAATGAAAGGAAAATAACTATAGATACTATTTTAGGAGGATTACTTTATTTAACTAGGTTGTAGTAACCAAACATATCATATATAATCATCATTTTCCACTGATGTATGAACCCACACACACATCCATAGAGGATAGAGTAGCAAACAAGAATGGAATGAAATTGAATCATTTATAGAGATAATATTCAAATCCAAAACCTAGTTACAATTAAATAGTCTAAATATTTGAAACTTATTTTGGTATGCAGTCATCCTCGAACCAATATCCCAGTGTTCTCTATCCATGTCTCCATTAGTAAAAAATGCCAATTTTTAGGATCAGAATAGACAGGATGAAACGGAGTTCATATGGTTTGGAAACCTTAGTTTCACTCTTCATATTATAGTTATTTCATTACAATCATTCTTAACATCCCATATAAACACTTGTAATGAAAATATATGATTACCGATGGAGGAGATAGAGTAGTATTAACCAAAACAAAGCCGAAAAATGCCATTATGGCATATCGGGGAAATGTCTTGAGGTGCAGATCCAAGTCATGTGATGAATGCTTTTGGATTTATTATGTTATAGAGATAGTTCACCTAACTGTATGATAAATCACTCGGAAAATTGGTGGAATCCCAAGAATGGACATAAGAGTCACGATAAAAATTTGAGTGGAGGAAAAACCATTCCATAGGGCAGAAAAGGTAATTTGATCTAAATTATCTAGGGTACAAATTAATCACACTAACTTGTAAGGAGAACCATATCCCCAAATAAAAAAATCAAGGTAATTCATAAAATTAAGTTGCACACAATAACAATGTATATGGGTATTTAATGAAAGTAGTCATGAAAACCTATAATTATTTATAATAAATACATCATATAAAATAAAAAATTTAAGATAAATGATAATCATTTGGAATTACATGATTAAGAGAAATTAATTAGAATATTCATGAGAATAATAGAATAACACATAGAAAACATTTGTGAAAAACTACACCCTAATATGCAATTTTATTTTTCATTGATTATCATCTCGGGAAATACATCACCCTTAAAAGATCAAAACACCACATCTAGCATATTTTTTAAAACCTCCTTCAATCCATTATGGTACATTATTTGTCACTTCTCATTGTTTCCCATGACATAAAAACTACTGTACACAAAACTCCATGATACATTATTGTACACCCCCACCCATTGGAGTCCTTCTCTACCATTTTTAGAATCGGGGACCCCAAAAAAAACACATGTTGGAATGAAAAATAAAAAAAAAATGGGTAAAACATATCCAGATTTTTAGACATAAAAGTGTCTATATAGAAAATTCTAATTTCAAATTTAAAAAAAATCTTTAAATTTTAATGGTCTATGCTAATCCTAAATAATCTATCCATTCATCCAGTATCTCATCCAATAAATTTAGTTAGAGAAAAAACTAGTCTATTTTACACCAACAATCACCCATTATTGGAAATATGTCTTTCATGTTCTTCATCTCTGAACCCAACATGAAATATACCATATAAAATAAATCCTAACGATTAATTATTAGATATACATGTGGTTTCACTACCCTACTAAATATGACTATAACTAGCAACATGGATCTTAAAAATAATATTGATAACCATATAATTAGGAGTGACTATAGAAACTAATTAATCCCTCTGTAAAACATACTCTGAGTAGTCTATAACTATCATCACATCACCTTAATCTTAGATTTATATTTCCATTTCACCAGTGACTCCATATGATGAAAATTAATGTTTTTTATGTCTTTAAACACTTTACCTAACATATCTGTTCATCATAACATTCAATATCTCTATCAATGGTCTTAGACTAATGCACGATGATTGTCAGTGCCAAAAATCTAATGAAGTTATCTTCACATCTACATTCATAATTTTACTTCAAAAAATTAAATCTATATAAAAATTTTGTCAACAATTCAACATCACACATATACCATCTATCCTATTGATATTATCCATCGTCCTTTTCCAAATAAAATAATGAGCCCATAATTATCTAGAGTACAAGAAGATAAAAAATAATGGCAGATAACTAACACATACCAAACATCCCTCAACATAAAAATACACCCTGCATTTTTAGTGATAATAATATCACCAAGACCTATGAAACCAGAAGAATATCTGTTTCCCATATTCAATATACCAAAACGGAAAAATTTATGTGAAAATATAATTACTGATTTAGTTTAATATGGTTTAAAGCTACTGAATCAATCATTGATTCATTGTACTGATCTCACATGTGACAATCAATGCTGACTGAAAGTAAATTTCTCTCACCATATATAATACTAATCTTAGTATCTGAAAACTCAATGACATGCCACTTATTTTAGACATTAACCATCATCTTCTTAGTTTTATTGAACCTCTTCACATGATCCTTTTAATCATATTACAATCACATGATTATTTATTTTTCCTTTAATCAACCTCTCTGATTACCACACCCACCTATCATAGATAGAATACCACTATAATCTAAATAATCTCAGTTATTAGTCTTTCACTAACTCTCATTCATCAACAACTGACAAAATAAATTATTACAATTATAGAGTGTATTTCGTAAAAAGAATTTTTTTGATGATATTATCTTATGAATCTGTTAATGAACTCCAGATAAGTAAAAAAATTTCTTATTCTTATATTTCAAAAGGTTCCATGTTACCATTATCATTGATCATGATTTCCACAAAAGACAAATCCACTGAAATATTAGTAAAATCTTCAATATGGTTACCTAAATCTCTATTCTCTAAAATTAAAAAATATTACAATCATTTTTGAGATATATACTATTTAGGATATATCTAGAGTTTTTCATTCTTTCAAGATTCATCCAGTCCTCATCAAGATATATCAGATTAATCAACTTATATAGATAATTTTATGAAATATATATATATATATATATATATATCTTGTTTTGTATAAATCTCTTATATCCTTCAAATCACCACCCCTCATCATCTCAAGCTTCTCTATTTTTTTCTTCAATTCCTTCACTATCATCTCAAAAACAAAAATATTTTTTACCCATTGATTTTGTAGAGTAAATTCATTTTTCTAATTAAATAAATTGATATGGGTAGAAATCCTTCGTTTTTTATAACCGATATACAATCATAAATAAATTTTGATAACCTTCCTCTAAGACCAGTTTTTGGGGGTGGAAACGGAACTGTTCCATGATTAAAAATTTATTGTGAAACAATTTTGGAGAATCACCAAAGAAAATAGATATACTAGAAAATAATAATAGTAAATATATTTGGATAAATATTATTAAAAAGGGAAAAACATTCATTACATAGGATTGAAAAATCCGGGGGAAATCCAAAAATTCCAATAATAAATAGATATTCTAAAAAATACTTGTAAAATATTGAAACATGAATTATAATGAAATCATAGAAAAATTTTATGAAAAAACACACCCCAATACACCTCAATATTTTTAACATATTATCATCATGTGACACTATATAAGCCTTTAGAGATCAAAACAAAACAAAAGATGTCATTATAGAACCTCTATCAAGTGGTTGCACAACCCATTTTTCTGTCACTCAATGTAGACCATGCCCTAAAAACTGTTCCACCCCATGATTCTCATTAAATTGTTGTACACCCCCCCTAATTTTAGATTGTTCTTCACACTTTTTTTGTTATAAGAAACCCAAAAAATTCTAAAACATTTGGTTTAAAAATTCAAGCATAGTAAGATAAAATCCATCTCTAATTTTAAAACTAAAATTGTCCATATCGTTATGTGTCATTGAAAATTAAAAACATTTTCATAATCTTTTAAAAACCTAGGATGAACCTCAATAGATGAAGAAAGACAAATGAAAATAAATCATAATGGGAAATTTTTAATAGAAGATACTATTTTTTTATAGAAATGGATAAGGTGAACATTCTCTTACTATATTAGACTTTGAATAGGATATGTACATTGAATATTTTTTCCGATCAGGTCGAAAGAGATGTAAATCCCATAAAAAATATTAGAATACTTGGTCTCAACAAAGAGAAAACCTAGACAGAAGAAATATTACTCCAACAATACCAAACCCATGATAACTAGATAAATTGAGAATATTGAGGGTCTTAAAGAATCTATAGATTAAGGATCATATAGATCTATGAAATCTAGCTAGTTTCCTACAAACAAACACCCAAATATTCGTGACAAATATAGTCCTAGGAATATAGGTATTCAATGTACTAAAATGATAGAGCCATATTTCCTTTCCCCCAATCATAAATATTATGTTGGTAGCATCACAGCTATAAAACGAATTTTTATCAGTGTTAGAAAAACCCTTTATCGGCGCCAAAAATGTGTGCATGTACAAAGCACCTATAAAATTATTCACTTTTATTAGTGATAAAAATCACACATAATGACCCTTTTATCAGTTCCTGATGCATCCCTTACCTCGTTTATTACTACGCATCCACTCCCTTTACCATTATTAGTTCTAGACCGCCACTACTACCACACCAATTTGTGTCGTCACTTGTATTTGAACATGGGACCTCCACTCTAATGTACATGTGCATTTCCATTGATCTATATTATTTTTTTCCTGTTTTTTAGGACATATATATTAATTTATACATATTTTAGTTACATTGCAAAGCCATATAATTATTCACATATTAATATATATATATAATTATTTTAAAATACATTTATAAAATATGTTTGGTGTCTATTTTTATAGATAATTAGAGACATACAATGATACATAAATATTTATCCATATATGTGTGCATCTATAAATATAATTGTTCACATTTATAAATATTTACATATATTATATATATTTTTTATATAAATATATTAGATTATATAGATAAATATATATTTTTTCTTCAATACTGACACACATAAATATATATTTTTTTAAACATTATATATACATTGTATATGTATATAAATATTCATACAATTTTATTTTATATAAAATTATTAATATTTTTTATTTAGATACAATTTATAAATTTAAAAATATTTTTTATATGTAGTTATATATATATATATTTATAAAATTAAATTTTTATGGCTAAATTTATAAAAATATTTATCTAAGAATATATATTTAATTAAAAATAACACTAAAATATTAAAAATGGTAAAATTTGAATTAGATTATATCTAGATGATTTTAATCATTAAACAGGGTAGAAATCTCGTCAAATGTCAAACAATTAATGTACTATAAAAACATAGTTATAGAAGATTTATAGTCCTTTTGACCTTGAAATAATGTTTACGGAGGATTCCTTCGTAATCACATCATAGATGTTTTCAAAGGCTTTGATTTGTTATATGGTAGAGCTCAAACAGATACATATATCAAAAGTTATGGTTGTTTGAAGATAGAGTCATTATTTAAACTTATTTTATATCAATTTTTAATTAATTGAATTATTCTATCATAAAAGTGATATTAAATAAATATTATTCAATAATAATTATCCAATTATTCATTAACAATAATTATTAATTATTTTATATATCATTGTTCACTAAATATCTTATATATTAAGTGTGATTACATATTTAGTATAATATAAATCTGATTTTATAAAATAAATTATATTTATATTAATATAAATATATATGTATATTAATATATGAATTTTAATTTTATATAATATTTTTATGAAATATACCTTCTATCAGCACTAAAAAAAAGAATTTAGCACTGATCGTAATAATTCTTTCTCAATTCTTTTTGTCAGTGTTGATAAGGGTACCCACTTTATCACGGTTTAGTAGTGCTGGTAAAGGGTAGCACTGTATAAATGAACATCTGTAGTGTTTTTACTTATAAAACTTTCAAAAAGGCTATAGATAAATATATCATAAAGATAAATAGTTTCAATTTAATTTGGACTACAGAGGAGTGAGATAGACTCTGTTAGAGGAGATATCATGAAGAACTCAACAATGGGAAATTAATGTGGTACAACTCACAACTTGATGTCACATTCCTGGTGTTTGGACCTCCAATATTTGATATTAAGACTTATCAAGAGTTATACGACGTTATATTTATTAAGTATTATGGATAAAAATAGTTTCACCCTAAACATGATATCTAGGATTTAGCATGGAAGTGTTGGGCTAGCCCGACTGGGTAGTTATTTTAGTGAAACTTCCATAGACAAGGGAAAGATAAGAAACCAAGAATAAAAGAGAACCAACATTCCTAGAATCTAATAATCTTCAATCCTATGAAACAAGGGATCGAAAGCAATTGAAGTAGGATCAAGAGCCTCCAAAAATACACATATGATTGGTGATGTTTCAATATAATTTGAAGGAAAATAGGAAAAAACAAGAAGGCCTATTAATTTAAATCATTAGATAAAAAAATCAATCACCACATGAGAAGAAATGTTCTCACAATGATCGGGTCAAATAAAAATACACAAAAGATTCGTGTAATGAATACTCCAATATCACCCCCATTCAAGGCTCACTCATCTTTCCAAATTTGATATGATCATGGGTGGTTTTTTCTATGACCCACATCACAATATCAAAACTATATTTAAAAAGGAATCACCAAATTCCACCCTTTAATCCCACAAACCATGAAAAATGGTCACATAGTGCACCTCACCTCACCGAAAACTAAGAAATCCCCTTAGGACACCATCACATCCCAAAATCATCTACCACACTATAGTATAAGAATATAAAATCCATCTTT
Organism: Viscum album; assembly: GCA_963277665.1. Taxonomy (NCBI): domain Eukaryota; kingdom Viridiplantae; phylum Streptophyta; class Magnoliopsida; order Santalales; family Viscaceae; genus Viscum; species Viscum album. Next base: position 1,210,049,192 of record OY728165.1, on the reverse strand, counting down.
ATATGGCTATGAAAAATCATTATAAGGTTCATTAAACACTAGAAAGGTTCCAAACATTTCCTAAATCAATCTATGAACTCCTTACATCTTGATTCACCCCAACACACCATCACCTTGGATTATAAAGATACATATCAAATTATACCAATCCTCTTGTTCTTTGATTCATGTAGATTCTCTATAACCTCATACTCATAGAAAAAAAACTTCTTCTATAGAACTATCATATCTCAAAACTCCTCCAAATAACTCCAATACCAAATTCCCAAAAAGTATCATGAACTAATGTTTTAGTCCCCCACATAATATAGCAATTAAAAATTTCCATTGTTGAGAATTAAATCCAGACCTAGAATGGGAATTCCAACACCATCCACCAAAAAATTTTAATGTCCAAAACCTGGTTCTCCCTCAAGTGTCTGAGTGAGTTTGATACATGACCAGAGGTGAACCTCCCCATAATGATAGTATACTAACATGAATTAAGTGTGAAAGTAATATAGTGGGGAGACTATACCCTCTAGTAAGTAGTTTCAATGTGAGTGGAAAATAATTGCATAGTAGCAAAAAAAGAGGAAACAATATGAATAATTTAATAGGAATCCAAATTTTAGAGGGGGAAACTGAAAAAATTCATATTAAAATAGTATAATGTAATTAAAATATAAATGTAACTATATTATGTTCTTAAAGTCATAAGAAAAATACAATTAGTCTCAAATAAATACACCAAAGACCCTCGTACTGAACCTCGTGTTAGTCTCATCTCTAACTCCAACTCATCCAATAATCTAGAATCAACAATAGGATACCTTAACCTAATCCAAACCTACATCTATAACATCTATCCAGACACCCAATGGAGGCCTGTACAATGTGGGAGTAAAACATAATAGGTTTACCCCACCATGTCAAAATAATATAGTTTGATAAATACAATGCATGAAATATAGCAATAAAGAGACTAATAATTTAATAAATTAATATTATTCTAAAATTAAACCTTCTAACCCCCAACCAATAAGATGAAACTTGAGGTCAACTAAAATTTATTTGGAAACATATCATGTTTCTCTAGCTAAATGTGAATTCACATGTATTAGGATGGATCATCCACCAATAGCAGATTATCTAACCAAGGATGAATCTCACAACTCACATTAACGAATGTCCTCTTTCCATTGGATACCCAAATTACGACACTCCGGAATAAATAAACAATGCATCTAGTCAACAGACACCCCATTGTCATATAATCAACCTTCAAGAATCGTGTACCTATGCACCTATCCCTCAGGTGGCATGAAATCATGCACCATTCCCCCAGGCGTCAACATAAATGAAGAGTCGTATCAAGATGAAATCAACACACCATTAAGTATCCCACCCTAAATAATGAAACCCAATCCATGTAACATAATCTCAATATCAATGAAATCAATTCATAGGGCTCAAATCAAATATTAATGATATATCAACCAGTGGAAAAATTATCAATTCAAAAAGTTATCATTTTTTGGGCCAATTATGTTTCATAAATCTAGGATCCAATTATATTAATGAATTTATAAACACTATTATATTTATCATTTAACAATATGTTCATTAACATATCAGTTTACATAACATAGTTGAGGTGTTTCAACCTTAAGAAATCCCAAAAATTACATGTTATTTAATTTAATAAGAGTAATCTGACAATAGATCAATTTCTCCAAAAATATCATAGGGATATAACATCAACTAACCATGTCTCAACATTTTATATTGATGTAACATCTATGAGGTTGTTGTATTTATCAATATTTATTCATATATCATCAATGTTATCAAAGGAATAGTATAAAAGTATATAGGTTCAATATCTAATTGGTTCTATCCAATGTATTGGGTTGTGTGCATGATGTGTCAGCGTAATAAAAAATATTGCACATACTATTGATAATTAAATTATAAAAAGGGAAAAGAATTAGACCACTACCTTAATTGGGTGTTAAAATAAATGATCTCAACCGGTAACACCATTGAATAATTAAGGAGATGGTGATCAAAAGGGAAAAATCTATATTACACACATCAAGATAAAAACCCGATTCAACAACAATCAATAGATCATATCCTGATATTGGAGAACAAAAAGAAAAGAACTCATGAGAGATTAAATGCTATAATATAACATTAGGGAGGAAGGAATCACTAAATAAATCACATATAGTCACTCTAACCTTCAAGAGGGAAAGATACACCACAAATGAAACTAATTCATCAGTATATTGTTGGTTAAAACCATTGATACTAATCATTGACTTGGGTAAAATTGACCTTGGTCGACCATTTCCTGATGTGAACTATTTTCATGTTTTGAAAATATTTCATTCTATGAACATGTTCATGACATGTTACAAGGAAAATTTTCATGTTGTGTAACCCATTCATGACATAAAACTCTTTTGTAGATGGATCATAGTGAGATTCAATTTAAAAACCCAAAACCAACTTTGAATCATTCCAAGCCTACAGATAAACCTTATAAGCCTTTGACCCCTTTATACTTGGACTACATTAAATAAAAAACTAACATCTTAGAACATTATGCCATTTTTTTGAAAAAATATCTCCATAATCAAGATAATCTCAACAACCAATGTTTAAAGAATAAAATATAATATAACAAGTAGAGATTTAACCAGAACTCACGAGGGAAATACCTTGAAATGATAGGATCTTACAACATCCCCATCATATAACATATCTTCCCCAAGCTTCTTTATACATCACTGTTGGGTATCACTGAACATGTGTGCAAACTATTCTAGCAAATCATATTACCTCTCCCTAGTCCCCTCATGAACTCACACATGATACCACTACGACCATACTAGATCTATAATCTTTTCACACGTATACTTCTCACTATAGTACACAGTCCGTATCAGATTATACTCTAAATAAGAATATATACAAACGTGAAATCATCAACATTTATGACTGGATAAGGGTCTTTAATATATCTCCAAATCTATTATATTTGAATAATTTCATTCATGAAATTGAAGCACTTTGTAAGGGTTAATTGATATGCCATTAGACCAAACCTTCCCACTATCCAAAATAGGCCTATAAACATGGATGCAAGCTTCCCCTGTTTCCTCATACAGAATTTCCCCAACATATGTGACACTCAAAAGTATACATGAAATCCCAACTTAAACTCCAGAGGTCATATCCACTAGTCAGTGTATGATCTCTACCATCTCTGTGAGGTTAAAAACTACTTCATGTTCAACTGAACCTTCTCAAATGTCTCATGTACACGACTATATCCAAAAATTGCTGACTCACCTAGCTGCAATGAATAAAGTAGTTAATGACAAGACATTATATAAAAAACTCAAAAGATTATATTTTTATAGATTCATTAAATATAATATTATGGAAAAATCCATGAGTATAAAAAGACTCTTCAATAAGCCACTAATATCGCAAACATAGGGCCATATCATATCCTCCAAAATCATAATTGTCGATTCATATTGGTCGCTAGCATAATGATAGAAGAATGTACTTTGAAGAACATATTCTCTCAAGGCCTTCTAAAGTCGATTAAAAATGGAGAAGTGAAATGAGGATATTTATCAGAAACAATTATCCTTATAATACCATTGATCTTAATAATATCACACAAATAATTATTACCAAGAACATCCATGGTGAAGGTCTCCCAGATAATAAAGAAGTGGTAAAGATTTATAAGTTGATATAAAACCACCCATAGTACATCTTTCTAATGAGTTTTAAAAGGTATTCCTATCAATAAATCCATATTTATGTAACTCTCCTACCACTCTGGAATGGAATGAGGATGCAAGAACCCGGAAAGCCTGTGATGCTTGTCCCTAACCAACCAACTGGTGAAACATATCACCAGGAATCCCACTACCACCTTATTCATTCCTTGCCACCATTACTATCTATGGAGATCACAATATATATTTTTAAAATATATATTCAGTCCCAATCTAGAAGCATGAAACTCTCTCAGGAACTCCATGTGTAGGCCCATATGAACCCAAACATGGCCATGAATAAGAAAAACATCACTTTCGCTAAGATATCATCATACGGGTGGCTCCCCATCAGATAAGTTGTCCCTATAGATAATACCTTTTTATTAGACATATAATCTATCTTTATTTTTTCAAGAATCACTAGTATAACAGGTGTTGAAATTAGAGATACTCATCCCTAGGAATCCTAAACATCTATATGCATGTCTACAAAGATATACATCATCTTCCAATTATCACAATACCTATGCACTACCTCTATCTACATAATCTAGCTCTAGGAATCAGAATTTTTTTCCAATTACCTACCTGTAAGCTATATCTAATTAAAAATAGTAAAGATACACAACCAACATCATCTTCCAAATGTTTGGGTCTTAGTGAGAAAAGATGTACATGCAGATCTTGTGGTGTGTGTGGACCACAAAACACTCACCTTACAGATAGTGTCTCAATCATATTAGGGAATATAACACCATTTATAACTCTATAATGTGATTAGGATAATTATCTAATGTGGTATCATATATCTAGATCCAGAAGAAACAATTCAGTCCTCCTTCATCAGGACATCTTGAAGTCTGACTCCAGATACGTCACAATGCAGAATATACTATTTACTGGGGTCAGGTAATGAAAGTATCAATACTTAGTTCAACCTTCTCATCAGATCCTAGAAAACTCAATCTCAAGAATGTGACTAGACAAACATCACCCCATTCATGGTCCACCCATACATCGATGCTACCATATGTGATATGTCTTAGATAAAGCACATGTACTAATCTACTAGACCAAGAAAACTCCAAATCTTGAATAAATTCCTGAGTCATTCTGATTATACCATGTCTACAACCTTAAATGGTTCTATTAACACTCCATCTTATAAGATAATATTACATAAGAAGGGAACATTATCAATCAAGAAACTACATTTGGATAACATGGCATAAATACAGTGATCCCCTAATGTACTCAAGAGGATGTCTAGATTTTGGGCAGGATTGTATACTAACTAGGAGTATACTATGATTTCATTGATAAAAACCAATAAAAATTGATTAATAAAATTTTGATAGATATTTTTCATCAAGGAAAAGAATACCATCATTGTTCTCATTTTACAAAATAACATCACTATGAAATTGTAAAATCTTTAATTTCTCCTGAATGTAGTTTGGGGTATGTTTGATAGTATCACCCTCAAATGGTGGTTCTATGTCCAATATTATTTCTTGGATGAGATATTTACACCCCTCAATTGTTCAAATATATCATTGATGCACATAAGGGGATACTGGTTCATGATTTTTCATTGGTTTAATCTTTCATAGTCCACGCATAATCATAAAGTCCAATCATCCTTCTTAGAAAAAATCGTGGGGGAACCCCACGGTGATATACCTGGCTGTATGAAATTTTTTTCTTATAAACCATCAAACTAAAATTTAAACTTAGGATGATTTGATGGTTTTATCCTATAAGACATGATAACAACATTCTCTGGTCCCAGAACTAACTCGGTCGTGAACTCGATCTCTCACTCATGTAGTTAGTCATAGAACTCCTTAGGAAATACCCCTTGAAAACTATAAAACACTGGAAGAAACTAATCCTTATGAATTGATCCATCATCCAAAATAAAAATATATATCTGATTCATGAGATGATTTTATATTCACTGAATTGTTTATGTGTGGACATCCAAAAGATCCCACTCACCCAAGTAAAAATAACCTCTTCCTTCTGGGCTTAAAATAGTAAATCTCCTTTAATAATATTTTTTATGATATTATGATATAACAATATAATCCATTTAAAAAAAATTTAATCATGTCATTTTCATCACAAATGGATCCCAAAATAAATATAAAACAATAATTTCAATAGAAAACTCCTACCATCATTTTATACTCTCCAACCTCACTCGCAGTAGTGTGTCAAGATTCATGACCCCATCTATGATCCCCATAGACAAACCCAAATGTTTTTTAAAAATATAATATATAATGGAATTTGATGGCCCAATATGAATCAAAATAACATCTAAGGTATATGATTAAATAATTGTACCTATGAGGGTAAAATGTGATACATCCAAACTAGTTGGAGTAGAATGTTTTGCATGAATCTGACTTTCCCCTCTGCCCTAGGCTCTAGTCTGACTCCCCTGTGTTGTTCCATATGAGTGGTACGATCACTCAAATATTTTGTTACCTCATCCTCTAACACATCCTAAATTCCAAGTGTAACCCTAGCTGCCATTTTATAAAGGGGTTGTTGTGTATTTTCTACACTTAGGTGCATGACATGATCCACTACTATAGCTATATTATATAGATTTTCATCAAAATATATTAATACGACCTATACTTCCACTGATACGACACTTAATTGGGCTATAAGGGAACTGGATGAACTTTTCGCTAAACCTGCCACATATAAAGCACTGCACCGAAGCATGAATGTGAAGTGGAATTCCACTACCTTGACTTTCTTGTCCACTACTACCCTTTAGAATACTATCATAGAAACACTACGTTCTAGCAGAATAAGAGTTCTTGGATCTCCCTATTGAAACTTCCTAGACACCACTCAGGACCACTCTCGGATTCCCTTTTATGTTTAGAGTCATATTTATCACATCTAAAAGGATACTTAAGTGAAAGAAGATCACATAAAACCTGATATCATGGGGAATCACATCCAAAAAACATATGACCCTTGATATGTCATCAGCCGATTAGGATATAGTGAATCATTGTAGGTCAATAAAGAATCTTTCATAGTCCACATATACACCCTATCTTGAGATTATATGGACCAAAAAGTAATCATTTTCTAGATAAACTTCACATTTGGTAAATTTTTCATTTAACTTATCCTTCCTCGGTTTCTTTATTACAATTCTTGAGTTATCATTTGGTCCTTACTTTCTCTTGGAATATAAAAGAATGTAAAATATAAAGACTACCAAAAATTGATTAAGGTAATATATAAATAATGTATTCACTAAATCCATCAATATATAATGGTAATTAGTAATACTAAAGGGCATCACTATATATTAAAAGTGTTCATACCTTGTATTGAATTTTATCATTGGTATAACCTTCTTCTTGACACTAAATTGATGATATACAGAATGAATATCAATCCTATAAATTAATTGATCTTAACATCTTTGATCAAAGAAGACATTAATATATGGTAGAAGATACATATTATTTATTTCGATCATGTTATGTTCTAGAGAATCAATATAGAGTTGCATTGATACCTATTTACTCTTAATAGAAAGAATAAGTGCATCCCATGGTGACACCATTGACTGAATAAAAACCTCTTCAATATTATCCTAGAGTGTATTTTTTAATTCTTGCGACTCACCTGGGTCTATTCTATTGGGAGTATTTGAAATAGGCATACTACCAGGTATGAGTTTTACTAAAAACTCTAATTAATTTTTTGTTCGAATACATGGAAACACTACTAGAAAAACATTAATAAACTCCCATTAAATATGAATTTCATTTTTTTTGAATTTCTTATCAACCATATTAGATAAAACCCCTTTTAAATAGGAATAAAGACCCAAAAAATGAATTTTATTTCCATAAAAATTTTATATTTATCATCACACTAATAGATGATCCTCGGTTGGTTTGGAATATTAAAAGTATCTTCCCAAACCCAGAAATTGATGTTGCATTTGTGTAAAGAAAGCAAATTTAGGCCTATGATAACTGAAAATTCAACTAGATGAATAATAAAAAAGATTTTTAGGAATCACATTCCCACAAAAATTAATAGGATAAGGATCATATGTTATATATATATCATCATAACAATATGTGTTTTCACTATTAATTCAATATCAAATCATTTAGGATATGAATTAATAATCCTTAATAGTTTTAAAAGAATTAATGAATTAATATAACTTATCTTAAATAGGGTACATAAATATTGGATCATTACTATTACCACCTCAGCTTTATCCTTATACCATTAATCCGACTCCAAAATCAAAATAAATTGGGTGACTTTCAAGAATCTTTGATCAAAGTGATCAATCATGAAACATCATTCCCATGATATCTAAATATACATCATATTCATAATTTGATTCATTAAGATTATCCTAAGTCATCCATGGTCATAATTCACTGAAATACTTCATGATGGGTAACATATATTTTGGGAACTTCCAAAACATATCCCATTGGAGAGTCAAACCAGGTGTGTAATAATTCCCATTTTCACGCACCTGGTGACAATCGAGTAAAGGCAAAATGTGCCCTTTTAAAATTTATTACCTATATATAAAAATATATTAGATCTACATCCACTTATTGTATCTGGACATGGATTGAATTTCATGTAAACTAATCACATTATCCAAAATTAAAACTCTATTACATTTTCCTGTGCATTGAATTATCATTTGACATGTCCTTAGGGATTTCACTACCATTTTCTCAACCTTGTTTCCAACGACTAACTTAATATAGATCTGATTCCAACTATAATGACCCATACTCTTCATACATAAATATTAAATATTTTTAGATGAAATTTCATTACATAAAAGAATGATCCATGCTAGAATCATATAGGTCTATTTCCTTTGAAAATATGGATACATAAAAATATGTTTCATAATTTAACTACATTATTTAATACTAATTTCATCATAACTATCGCCCTTCTTAGAAATGTCATACGTAATACCTTTTACCACAAAATATAGATAGGAAACATAAGAAAGGATGAGATCAGATTGTAAATAAGTTTAGTAAAGGTCGATATAAATATAACAACATTATAATGTTATGAGAAAATGGGAATAACATTCCAAAAACCACACCCTACAAACAAAAGATCACAAACATGAGGTATGGTTTAAATATTTTCAATTCATATGAAATTAATCATAATAGAAATCAATGAAAAAGATGCATGATAATGCATAATATATATAATAATGCGGAAAAAACATAATCTTATAACATTGTGAATATGTATAAATAGAAATTTCTCTACACATTATCTTAATAATATGAAATCATGTCCTTTAATAAACTTATGTACATTAAACTAGGTACACACACGACCTTGTGGGCTTTGAACTAGGTCCACAGATAACCATATGGACATAAAACCAAGTCCACACATAACCTTATATACATGATACTAGGTCCACACATAACCATATGGATATTAAACCAGTTACATATATAAACTTATGGACATGAATATGAGTCCACACATAACCTTATGAATATGAATTTAGGTCTAATCATAACTAAATAGAACTGATATTGGGTAAATGCATAATCATATTGATATGAAATTGGGTCTAAACATAACATTTTTTTCATGAAATCTAGTTCATGCATGAAATAATTAACAATGAGTTATCAATATTTACCTAATTCATTTTTCGGATATATAAATCACACTATTCATGTGATATAAATAATATATATGTGTGCCAAAAGATCATGAAACATTTATATAATAAGAAACCATGACAATAAATGACTTTCATAAACATTTCATCATAACATAACTTTGGAAATAAAATAGGTTTCACAGTCATCTTTTGATCATAAACAAAAATAAAATATAGAATGAATAATGATGGAATCATTGGATCATATAATAAGTAAATATTTTGTAACATTAAAATATGTAATCATAGATGGAAAACGATTTTAAGGGGTCACTTGGAATATTTCTTTAGAAAAGTACACATTCCACTTTGAAAACACTTATTTAAAATATGAAAGTAATCCATATAAAAATTGAAATATTATCTTTTAAAATTACCCTGATAATTATAAGGGAATATTTAAATCTTTTATTTGTAATGATTTCTCTCTTGTCATTCATTTTAAAATGAAGATTACTTTCACATTTTCAATAAAATTTCAAATGTGACATGTCCATATAAAATGACCCGAATATTCCCATTAAAAAAATTCTTAAAATTCAAACATGGGTGAAAATGAATTTAAATAATAATTTTAGAATATTAAATATCTTATTTAAAACTTTTATTTAAATCCAGAACATGGATGAAAAAGTATTTTCGATCGAAGGGAGAGATAATGTAAATTTTTATTAAAAACATTATTTTATAATATTTTATTCTTAAAGAGATAAAAATGAAAGGAAAAATTTAATTCTATATAAATATCCAAATTAAAAAAAAATTAATGATTTTTATGATAGATATATTATAATTGTTCATAATTGTGAAATTAATCATAAACAATACTGATAAATACAAATAATGAAACATAAAACCCGTACTAATCTTGTAGTATTATAATCATATTTATGAGGACGAAAAGAAATATATATTTATATTTATATCTCAAAATTTTCAAATAAACCAAAAGAATAAATTTTTGGTGAATATGGAATGATTCCAATGGAAATAAAAGTGATACGGAAATCCCTTAAATCAAGTCCTGAATTTCTTTATACCCGTTATAAACTCTTGTATAATAAATATAATTTTATTATAAATCTATTACAATATCTTAATAATACATATCATATAATATATGATTTAGTTTGGACCTTCTATGTCCCATTTTTTAAAAATTCCTTGTTAAAAGAACATTTTGGGAAGTAATTGCTTCTTTTTCCATTTATGTTTTGGTTCGATATTTTCATTAATTTTATATTGATCATTGTTACATAATAAATTAAATATTGTCCATGATATTAAAATCATATATATTCATTATAAATTTATTTATAATCATCCATAATTTCCAGAGATAGTACATTAATTACAATATTCATGGAGATGGTAAGTCCTATGTATGCATGAATGTTGTTTCCATTTTCTTGATGGACGGAACGATGGGTAAATAAATAATATATACCATTTATAAAATAATTTTTATTTAATAGATATAAAATATTTTCATTAAATAAATCCTTATTAACATACACATTAATATAAAATGAAAAACAAATCACATCGATTGGTGGAGGCGTTCGTCCACACATAGACATGAGTGACGTTATCATTTTCCAAGAGATTGGAAGGTATGATTGTAGATGTGATATTATAATTTTATGAGTAAAAATATGTCATATTTACCATATATATAAATATTAAATCCATAATTATCTATATCCATATGATTTTGTGATTTAAAATGACTTACATCAATTTGCGAGTTGATAGTCCTCCATACACAAGATCGAGGGTTTCATTTCCCTTTTAAAGGAGGAGGAGATGAATATAGGGTATTCTATTAACATAATAACATCTTATTATTTTTAATATTATTATGTTATTATATCATTATTATTTAATAATATGTGAGGTTAATGTTATAAGAAGTTAAATGAAAATTCATGGTTACAAATTATACTTCTTCTTCGGAAAAACTCTTTAGGTTTGCATAAAAAGGCTTCCCAGAAGGGTTTCATAATCAAAATAGTGACAGTAGGACGCAATTAGAGAAGTAATTAAAGTATTTGGGTATTTAATTTCCAAAATAAAATTATCAATGATTGTTTAGATTATTGTATATTATATTTCCTTTTATATTTGGGGAAATGAAACCCTCATGGAAACTATTTGGATATTTTCCAATAGAATCCAAAATGATAAAGTCATTCCCAAAAGAAATGCTTGTAAATTAACATATATTCGACTATAGAATATTCTAAGGTTGAAATATTTTCATCCCAAAGGATTTATGAAAAATTAATTATAAAACATACCCATTAATTTTGGTTTAACCCCCCCCCCCCCTTTAAACCCATTTTAACCTTAACCACTATAATTAATTTTTCTGTTTTTACTATTTAATAAGGAAAAAATTATTTTGAAATTATTATATTAAAATATTTATGATAATTCCTAATATGGATTCAATTTTTCAAATTAAATTCATATAAGTGGCATAATATAATTTAAAATTCAACATGCATATGCAATAGAAATACGATTTTCCAAAGAAAGAGTTTTCATAAGTGTAAATAACATAATTAAATACAAAATTCATTCTAATTAAATAAATTGGATTAATAGGATTATAATTGAACTAATTTATCTTTTAAAATTATAAAAAACTAAATAGAACATAAAAATTACTTTAAGAGAGATAAAATTTTTAATAAAAAATAATTTTTTTCACTATTCATTGAAAAAATAATCTTTTGCGAAAATTATTAAAAATAAATTTTTAGATAATTTTGACATGATGATTTACAAAATTAACATTATTTTTTAAAAAATAATTGTTATAAAAGTGTAAAAAATTATTTTATTATTGTTTCACAAAAAGTAAAAAAACATTTTTTGAAAAAATTGTATTCCCAAAGAATATAATGAATTTACCAAAACTTTTGTACTTATTTAAAAACAATTATTTTATTTATCTAAAAAAGTAATAATTAATTTTAGAAATGTTGTTTTTCCTTTTTATACCACGAAATTTAATGACTAGATTATATTGGTTATGGTTAAATAATCATATTAATTTTATATTTTGGGTTTTAGAGCTCAGTGTTGTGTACAATGAAAGCTATAGAAGAGATTAAATTCATTTAAAAAAATATATTTTAAAAAATCACGGGGTTTCATAGTATTCTAACCAAAGATATAGGTTCCTTGATGATTCGGGGTACCAACCACCATGAATCTACTTTAGTGCATGTTTTTTTATGAATGTTTTCCCTATTATTTTATTACTTCATAGGTGGTAAAACAACAAGGATTTTTAAGGTCACAGGTGTCTCATGTCATGAGAATAAAGAACACTCTCTGGAAATGGGAGTGTAGATAAATAAATTTCCATCATTTTCCATAACTATTAAATCAGTATGATTTTTTTGGGAGTACACTATCTTATTAATTGACATCTTTAATCACAAATTGGGAATTGATCGGTTAGTTTAATTCAAGGATCATAGTGACTGATGCACATAATGAGTGACTTTTACATATCCTGAAGGACATTATATGTTATTAAAAGAGTAATGGGGTGTTAATATGAGAAGAAAGAGATATTTATTAATAGATGTTTTGATCATCCCATATCAATTAACAGCAATCACCATGGGTTCTATTAATGAAACTAAAAATAGAGGATTTCCAAGATTAATAGAGTGATACCCTAACATCTTTTGGGAAAAATATTCTAGACTACCTCTAGAGTGGGAAGTCAAATTTTTTATTGACCCACTTTTAGAAATGAATTCTATTTTCACTTATATCATATATGATAAAAGTAATCGAATTATGAGATTCGATGGATCAAATAGAAAAAATTTAAATTTAGAGACATTTGATACCATTTACATCATCTAGGGACACATAGGTTCTATTTCAGAAAGAAGGATAATGGTTACCTTCTTCATTTTATTGATTATTATTAGTATATCCATGTTTTAATAAGAAATCAATAACCAATTCCTCAAATAGATGATCTGGTTGATAAGTTGAAGGGATCAAAATTATTCTCCAAAATTGATCATATGATCAGGCTACAACCCACTCTTTGTCCATAAGTAATATATATTAATGATAACTTTTAGTGCTATTCCAGCCATCATGAATAATTATACATTCCCTTTGGTCTCACTAATGCATCATTAGTCATCATGGAACTAATTAATCATATCTTTTAATAATACTTGAAATCTTACATTTTGGTATTCGTTAATTTCATATTGGTATATTCCCTCATGAAATATGATCATGAAATCCAATTATAGATCATGTCGAGTACATTTTTAGATCACTGAATTTTTTATAAATTCTCAAAATGTTACTTATGTATATAGGTGGTTTCCCCCCTTTGGAATTTCATTTCAGAGAAACACATATCAATTAAACCTATTAATATTTAATTCTTCATATCTATGAAACAATCTTAGATTTTCTTTGAGATACAATGTTTTCTAGTATTAATGATTTATTATCAAAACTTTTGTATATCTCACATCTCAGTTCTTCCATGAATATATTGAAACAGAAGGATATTCTATTCTACTGGAGTGATAATTATCCTAAATCTATTTAATAACTAAAGGATTAATTCATTTTGAAACCCTTCATGATCTTACCTAATCTAGATAGGGTATATATTTTATTTTGTGATGATTGTAGATCTAATTTGGGGTATGATCTCATGAATGGGGCCTGATGTTGATCACAACTCATATTAATTGATAATGCCTAAAAAGAAACATCCAAATCAGGAATTATAATTTTTTGTTGTTTTCTATCTTATAAAAACATGGAGTCATTATCTATTTCCTGAAAAGATTAATTTATGGATCATTAAAGATTGAAATACGTCTTTCCACAATTGGAATTGAATTTGAGATAGAGAAATTGGATGAAATATCTAAAAATGTTTAAATTAAAATTGGTATAAACACCAATGAAATGGAATTTAGTGGTTGATTGATTATGTTAGATGTCATATAACCATGTGTTTTGAGAGTCCTAGGACAAGTGGTATTAAATTAGGGCAATTAATGATATGAACATTGAATATGCAGATAAAGATGATGTTTTGGTTCTCATTTCAGTTACACTAATTCGAGAATAAATTGAATAATTCAAATAGACTCAATAGTCAATACTTGATTATATTAAAATGAGGTTAAACATCAATGGTTGATATACTATTTATGGGTATACAAAAGATAAAATCTTGAGTTTTCACATTTAGAATAATATTGTATTTCCACTATATTTCAATTACCAAATTAGTTTTTCAATCATCATTCAAACTGAGATATCCACCTGGGTGCCTAGAAACTTTTTATTGAAATGAAGATATATTTATTTTTTTCGTGTTTAAAAAGGATGGAGGTCGAGTATTACATGTGATTTCTAAGTTATCGAGAGGTGTAGTTTGAACATCAATGGATAACTAGAATGTAAAAATCATTCCTCGCAACCAAATAGAATTGGTAGTATTGTACTAGAGAATTTTCACTGCTCTACCAAAAATGTTTAGAGTAATTACACCATTTGGTTTGTTATGTTCCCACTCACAAAGTCATCACAATTCATTCCAATTAATGAGAATAACAATGTAGTTTAATTTGATGTGGTATACAACAACGATGTGTTGATACTATACGGGGTTTTGTTTATTGTTGTATTTGACTAAGGAACTATATTCACCTAATGATTTTTGTGGCCTTTCCAACCATCTAGATGTTGGGAGATATGCTCAGGGCCTATGTTATGGATTTCAGTGGTCCAAGTGATTTTTTACCATTAATATAGTTTTTATATAATATCATTTATAAGTACATGTTAAATATGGACCCTAATGAGGAATTTTATGGTCACAAGCTTCTTTCTACACATTTCTGGGTTGAATCTAGGGAAACATCACTAATTAGACCGAGCCTCATGTTTGAGACTGCTAAAAAGATACACGTGATCAGGAAGAGAATGGAATAAACCTAAATCCTTCATTAATATCATATAGATTATCATTTTCATCCTTTATCTATTGATGTAGATAATCCAGTATTCTATTGTGGTTTTATGAGGTTAGGGTATCATCATTTGGGAATAAAAGTTATGTTCAATCCAAGATACATAAGAACATTCTAGATTATTCAATTCAATGGTGACATTGTCTATTAGTTAGCTATACCACCAATATTTAGTTGTGTTCCTAATAAGTTTCATGTTTCTCAATTTAAAAAGTATAAATTTATCCAACCCATGTGATTAGTTTGGATTATATCAATCTTGACCCTGATGAAACTTTTGTTCACACCACTATTCATATTCTGGATAGGTATGATAATGTATTGTGCGGATGATGTATATAACTTGTGTGGGTGTTTTGGAAACATGGTAAAATACATGAATATAATTCTGAACATGAGAAATATATATTAGAGAAATTGATAGATAATTTCTAGAGCATTTAAAATCTATGTCTACATGAGGATGAAAATCCCAATGGCGGGGATAATGTGACACTCCCAGGTTTTAGGCATGTTAATGCTTCATACTATACATTTAAGTATTGTAATAGTTTGGTTTGATTAATGTAAAATTTCAAGATGATTTAGGAATTTCTAGAAACATATTTGAGTGTTCATGATAACACATGGTTTGGGTAAATAGTTCTATTCTCTCTATGAAACAATGTTCTTCGAAAAGGGTACATTGGGGAAGATGCACAGTTGGAACACTTTTTGGGTAAACCATGTGGTAACCATGTCTCCACATATAAACATGGATAATTATGAATTAAAATATTTTTTCATTGATTTCTACATTAAGTGTCTAAACCACGTAGCCTTGGTTGTCAGCAGTAGTGTTCTCATGGTTGGGTCATGGTTTTCCGAACCATGTGTCCAAACCAAAAAATGTAATCAATTGAGTCAAAAAATTAAATGTTAACCCCAATAAATACCCTAAACCCATTATTTTTTCACATGTGTTTAGCGATCTTAAACTAGAGGGTTTATCTTTTATAATTTAGTGATTCTATTCACTTTACAGGTAAATTCCATCAAGCCTCAACACATAGGATCGAAGGAATCAATTGTATGATTTTAACTTCTATTTCTCTTTCATTCATATCTCATTATCCTTTAGTAGAAACACTTTACCATTAATCCCATACTCAGATATGGGAATTGTGATGGATTATTATTTATTTATTATTCGTTAAAAGCAATCCATGAGAGACTAAATATAAGAGGTCACGTAATGATTCTTTAAAACATATTATTGGTGGTAGGTAGCTTCTATCCCACTTCAATTTTTCTTTGAACTTGTAATATTTGGTATTATTATTATTTCATTAAAATTTATAATGAAAAACCTAGTTTGATCCTTCTTTAATCACTATTTCGAGACCATTTTTTGTTAGTGACACCCACAACGTGTTTCAAAAAAATGCTAAAGTGACATTTGTTTTCAAAATATATTTTTTTGTGAGAAGTTAGCATGGTCATAGATATGGGAGTACATAATGTATATTGAGGTCCATATTGTATAAAATGTGTTTATCGTTTCTAGAGTTAGGGCCTACAAGATTATACTTCAAGGGGATAGCTACGGTCTATCTGGATAGGTACCGCATAAGTGTATATACTGTTCATAGGAAATTTTCAATTAGGAATTATTTAGTTGGTTTCATTCTTGTGAGTGTGGGTTCATGACATTTTATAACTTTATGGCGTGATTCATGTTTACTACCATTTAATTTTATCTTATCTTCTAGTTCTTTAACCTCTCATATTTTTTAATTATATTGAATATTTTTTGGAGATAAATTATTCTTATATCAGTGGAGTGTATGGGAATTCTTAATGTTTTCCTATAGTTTTTTTATACTCACCCCTAGATATTCCCCTTGGTATATATGAAAATGTTATTTCCCATTATATAGCAGGGGGAATGTATATTAATCTACTAGCAGAGAACCTAGATGTTATATGCATGTCCATTAAGTGCTACATCTTGGAGATGATCTTGGAGTGGTGTTTTCCATGGGGTAACATTGGTCCAGTTGTTTCATTTGGATTTTTCAATGTATTATTTTTGTATATATTGCTTTTGTGACTCTGATTAGGTTTCTAGTATGTTATGTCATTTATTTTATAGTTGGCGTTTTTCCTTTATTCATCATTATTTGTTTATCATGATATGTTATTTAATTTCATGTTGGTTTGTGTATGTAAGGTGAAAATTTCCCCCACAGTCCGGAAAAATCCATGGAATTTATATGAAGACTTTAGTGTCCATGGGGAATCACTTAAGGATAGTGGTGTCTCAATCGTTCCAAAGCCACTATGTTTGGGTTATGATGTTACAAACACTATTCATCTACATTCCACTCTCTATTTATTAATAATGAAAATACCATTATACTAATGGATCCTCAAGAAAACAAATAACTAATTAAACCGCCTCCGTGAGTGAGAAAGAAAACATGTCAATCAAGAAAGTGAACTGGATCAACCAACTTGATTTTGATTGCATACTATTCAGCCTCTTAATTTAGTCACCTCCATTAGTTAGGTGAGTAAATAAATTGTTAGTATTTCAAAGAGGTACAAATAGTGAAATAATACAATAGTTCTGAGGTTACATAGAATATATATCACATCATCTGCATCTTGCCTCAACTACCCCATCAAAATTATGAAATGAAAATTTGGAATTAAACATAGAATTTTAATAATATTAATTTTATTCCCCTTTAGACAAACCATAATGGATTAATGCTTCACAATCCTAATTTATGATATCACATGAACATCAATGAGTTTTAGAATCATAAAAAAAAATTTAAAATTTGAGAATATAACACATTTAAAGAATAAATGAGTCAAATTTTACATCACATAACACTAAAAGAATGATATAAGTATAACTAAAACAGTCTGAAAAAACTCTAAAAGAGGGGAATAGATAATCCTCTCACCCCCTTCCACATTATAAATAATATTTTAAGTCCCTTATACTTTAAAAATAATAATTAAAAATAATTTCATACCAAATATTGTAATAAAATTTTAATGACGATGTTTTGGAAATTTGGGGTTTTCTTAGTTGATAAATCATAATGTCAATGATTCAATGTGGTGAATACAATGGGGTTTTTAGGGAGAAATGGATCTGGTGAATTTCGAAGTATATTAAAGGAAATTTTATAAATATATGGAAAAAAATACGAAGTATCATGATTTACAGTCATAATCTAACAAAATATAGAAAAACTCATGAAAGGGAGTTTCATGAACATAGTAATGTTCTTGAAAATAGGTTTTGTGTTATTATGGTGCATAAAGGGTTGCACAAAAAATTTATTTTTCCTATAAATAGGGAAATAATTTCACCATTAGGTAGAGATGAAGGAATAAATAATATTATTATCTCCCTTTTTGAACTTCTTACATTATTATATTCCTTACAACATAAAATTTACATGACTAAATATTTCATGTTGATAGGAAATTTCACAAATGTGTGTTTATGAAAATTTGTTTTATGTGAACGTCAATTTTGTACAAAAGGTTTTATATGACCCTTAATGACCCTTCCTATAATTTTTGTCATATATAAAGGAAATCATGTGTATAAATGATAAGATTCAATACACACTAGTTATGGTGTAAAAAATTTGATTTAGTACATCTGAGGAATCATCTGAAGGAAGAGTGAGCAAACTTTAGTCAAAAGAGAAGTGAGTTCTTAAATTATTAGAGATCAGTGTGTTCTCAATATGATTATTTATAAACTGTGGGGATTGTGAGTCTACTATGAACATTGTAAAAAAAAGTGTGATTTTTAATTAAGGTACATAAACACATCAGCATTGTATTCTCCTTAAACTAGAATGTTGTGGGATAAACAAATAAAACATTCTTATATCTCTTCTTTAATTTATTTAATTCACATATTTATTATGAAGGAATTTTTTTTCCCTAATAATAATGGAAAAATATTATTAGTTAGGGTCATTTAAAAAATGAAAATACCCTAATTCTCCCCCCTCTCTGGGTATTTACCTTTCATGGGACCAAAAAGTTGTCTTAGAGCCAAAGTTTCAAGTCAGAGTAATTCTCACTTAGTAAGATTCATAATATTAGTAAATCTTAAAGAATCTATAATCTTAAATGGAAATAACTTCCATCATTGAAATAATTATATGTAATACTGTTTTATATATTTATCAATTATTTTTTATAGTATTTTGATTCATTGGATCTTAAACCACATTGATAGTGGATCCTTATAAGAAAAAGATCGCAAAGAGTACGTTACTCATAATCAGTGCATTAATGTGTTAGTGAGATATTTGTAAAACAATATATACATGAAGATTTTGTCAAATAAATCATCACATACCATATTCGAATAAACACTTAATATCTATGAAGTTGACTCAAATGGATGAGAGGTTAAACTATATATTCTATGGTGAAAGAATATTCTCATGGGGATACACCCAAATGAATCTCTTTATGTATTATTGGATTGAGTGAATATGATTATGGTGGATAATAATGTATTTATAGAAACCCTATATGATGTAAAAAAACATCATGCACATCTTGAAAATATTTACCCATTGATTTTATCTAAATTTATGGGTTCTCAAGGATAGATATCCCAATGTTATGATATTAGATATACACTAATATAGTCATGTTGTGTACGAGATGTGGAATAATGAAAACATAGTTCTTGAAAAGGTATGCCTCAAGGAGAGGCATTGAATGAAATAAAGAAGGTTATAATTGAGAACAATCTAGAAGAAAAATGTGAAGATAAAGTTAGGTCATTTTTTTCCAAAAATCTGAAAAGGGATAAATGACTGTTAAAAGGGGAAAACCTCTTACATGATTTTGATATTTAAATGTTAGGTTTCCCCTTAAAAAGAGTCCCAATAAGTTTTGTACTGATGAAAATGATGATGATGTTCATGAAGAAATATTCAAAAAAATGTTAATGGTTCGAGGAGTACTGAGAAATATATCTTCAAGAAGAAAAAACCACTTTCAAAAGAGGACTATAATTCAGTATTAATGGAATAATAAGAAATTATGGACTCAAAATTCTATAATGAAGATGTTCTTGTGGGTTGTTGTAGAAAATTCACAAACAAATGAAGTTAATGACATTGATGAATTAGAAGTATAATGGTGGTTAGATCTCAAATAACATTTAGATAGTGTAATTGATGAGATATATTTTTGTATATCCTTCAAAAAGAAATCCAATAGAGTTTTAATGTTGTTAAATTCTATATTTATCAATTTGAAGAAGAGAATTTTGAGTTAAATGAAGAAATTGAAAACTTCATGTATGAAATTCCAGAAATATTTGGGTGGTTTTTTCATTATAAGTACAATAATGAATAACATACCTAGATTATTTATCATTTGAAAAACACAGTTACATAAAATTTCAAAAGTATCAAATTGATTAAGGGAGAAATATTCATCATGTGTAAAAAAGTGGAATATTGATAAAGACTCTAGACTACAAGTATGACATTAGAAATTTTTAAGAATGGGAAAAAAGAAAATGGAGTGTAGAATCATATTGGTCTATAAATATAGTCATTGTGTTTTAAGTATAAGAAAAAGATTCATCAAAATCGAAAATCCAGTATCAGTTATATTCACAAGAAGAAGGTGGAATTGGTTCATGTTAGGACACAAGTTCCCAATCAATAGTTCAAGGATGGTATGGGTCTAACTAATAATATGGACCCTCAAAGTACTCAAAATACCATCATTTTTGTAGAAGAGACACATGAGTAACCCAAATATTATGTGTTACTAATGGGTAAATATAAGAAATTCTCAAAATGTGTATTTCAAAGAAAACAAGTATCATAGGAAACATGAGAAATGAAGGAATCCAAGAAGAATTAAATATTTCAAGTTTGATTTATTGACCATTATTTCTATTGTGATGGATATAGAAATGTGACCCAGTATTTATCATGGATGTTATATAAAAATGGACCAATGAAAACCCAAATTAGTCATATAAAATAATTGAATGAATCGTTATGTGGGATAAAATGAAAAAAAAATTATGATTCATTCTAACATGAAGTTGTTCCATCATATTCAGTGGGTGTTAAAATTAATAAATCACTATATGTAATGAATTCAAAGACATAGATTTAAATGAAATTAGGTAAAAAGTTAGTGGTATCATATATTTCTCTAAAAGTATCAGATCATTCTTGTGTATGTGTAACACCTTGAGATTTTGAGAATTCTATTTTTCAAATTAATTTATATTTTAATTATTTTTCATTTCACATGAAACAGGAAATAATTCATTATATATATTTAATTTAAACTATTTCAAACATTCCTTTTACGTGGAATTCCAACTTGGCTTGTGCTAAATGAAATCACAACTTGGTTTGCACTGCAAGCAACACTGACAAGGCATACGATGCACAAAACATTGAGTATCTATAAAACGTTTTTTTGAATATATACATTTAATTAAATGAGATAATTATAAAATTGCAATTTACAATAGTATTTTAAATATTAATAATTACTTTATAAATATTTTTTTAATTTTTTATGAAAATAAAACATATTGATAATGAAAGATATGATTTTTGGTAAAGTCCTTTTACGTTTAATAACATCTTTTTCTAAAAGAAACCAATTATAATAATGGCAGAAATTTTTGAAATATTTCAAAATTTAATTTGATTAAATAAAATTAATTTCAGAATTTATTACCTAGAAATTATCCTAGGGTGAATTTTTGTGATTTTTCTAAGAAATATCATTTTTGATGAATAGTGAAAGAAAATATTTTCAGTTAAAAGTTTCCTTTTTTATAATAAATTATTAATTATAAATAATATTATAAATAATTTTAAAGGTAAAATAATATAAATACTACTTATATTTATACAATTTTATTGATTATAATTAATTTCACTTTGAAAATAAATATAAAATATTAACAAACTTTTGAACGTTTCTGTACATTAAAACCCTGTTATTTTGTCCTCCTAGATTAGAACTATTCTTAATTTTGACTATTATATCATATAAATTTCAAAAATCCGACGTAAACCATTTCTTTCAGTATAATTATTAGATTCTAATAATACAATGTTAATTTTTAACCAAATGATTAGTAAAAGTGATTAAAATTAATCATAGCAGTTAAGGCCAAATTAATTATAATTAGGGACTGAACCTTACAATTAAGGACCCAAATGTCCAATACACTTGTCCAACACCCATTTTATGTCCATATTTATACAATTATCCTTCTATTATTATTTCTTGTTTTGGTATTACTTTTTTTAGGTAATAACATCTTCACACCTAATTTATTTCTTAAAATCCTATTTGAGTCATTTTCATTCTATATAAAAGGCCACCACCTCTACCCATTCCTCACACATCTAAAAACTGTTTTGTTCATCCAATATTTTTCATATTTAGAATCCAAAAAATCCCCCCTTATACCTTGAATCATACTTTATGGGGGGGTAAGGCTTCTCAAAGAAGCCTTTTGGCACAAACTAAAAGGAGTTCCCCGATTTAGAGGTAACGTATTCTCTCAAGATCCTACCCTTTATTTATCTTCACCAATATATAAACATTATTTATTCTATTATTGTGTGAAAAAAAATTAAAATATATATAATGGTTTTTTATTTTGAAAATATTATGACCTACACTTACAAACACCTCCTTTTAATCGATGTTGAACATATTTTTTTTGTATTCTCTGAATTGATGCCTCATGAAACGATGATTGTTCATTTCTCCTTTAACAGCAATCATGGTGGAAATTATGATGGAAAATATACTTTTATATGTAACATATTATATTTATTTAGTATTTATTCTTATTTATTTTTTTAGAATGCCCATATTTTTACCTTCCATTCGGTGTTAAGATGATAATCTCGTTTGATGATATGCGGATTTCCGCCCCCTCAAAGCGATGTGAGTCATTCACACATTTCATAGAATGTATTATGGAAGATTTAACTAAATTTATATGACATATATATATATTATATTCATTCTACAGGAATGTATATATGTATATATATATTTCTGTTTCATGCTTTCATTCTATGGGGCAATAAAAACCGAAAACAACGTTCATATGTATGTATAACTTATCGTTTCTATAAACTATGTATTTGATTATGATCATCATTATGATGTTGATTATTATAAAATAAATATAATCATTTTTCATGATATTTGTATATTTTTCTACCTAATATAATCATGATCTATTTATAAGGATGAACAATATAACATATTTTGACACATGTGAAGAACAAAGCGAATATTTCTCGAAGTGAAACCTTGACATAGGATTGTTAAGAAGAGGGTAATATAAAGTCATAATAAAATAATATATATTATTATATATATAATATAAATATATAAAATATTTGTAATTAACTTATATTTATTATACATTAATCTTTTATGAGTATGGAGAGAGTCAAGAAACACGGTAAGGGTATTTCATCTCACTTTTATTTTCTGTGGGATAAAAGTTATGTTGGCCACTCTTTCCTTTTTTGTGGTTTATATAAATACCATGATATAATTCTATTTACCTTTTAATAATATTTATGGGTATTCAAATGACCATTTTATGATCCTTCTTTCATTGGGTTTATATTTCAAAATTTATGAAATCATTAAAAATTGTTTTGTCTTTATTTTCCTTCTTTGAGACTCATGATTTGTTACGGATGTAAACTATTTTTCAAGGTCAATATACTTCCATTTTACATGAAATATCATGAATATAAATATATTCAAGATATTATATGTTTAATGACAATTTTTCCTCACATTTAATGCATGATCCCAAATTACCAAATTATTTAGGATTATTGACATAATCTCATAGTTCTTCGAGATTATTTATGTTTATACTTCCTTTGATTGAATATTATTATCCATATCTCAATAATAATCATGAGTTTATTTATACTATATTATTTCCTGATATAATCATGTCTTTTTACATTTTTCTACTGTTTTTAAAAAAGATAGTTTTGAAATAGTTATTAGAAAACCCTGTCTTTACCCTCTCTTTGGTCAGAAATCAATGTTTTTTAAAAATGATTTCCAAGAATATTATCTCATCCCCTATAAGATCTAAAATAAATTTGAACACTTTTTTAGCCTACCAATATTTTAATGTGAATCTTCAAATAACTTTAATAATAAGGAATTTATCTGTCCTTTTTACCGTGAAAAAAAGAATGTTCTTCTGACCTCGTACGACATGTACAAATATTTACACTATCATTTCATCGAAAATGAATTGAATTGTTAAAAATTTTAATCTTTTAGAAAATGTTTTTAAAAATAATTATCAAGTTAAATTGATTTCAAAATGGTTTCAAATTTATTTTATATATTTTCAGGGAAAAGTATTTTCAACTCATAATTACATGTTTTTAATGTTCTTTCAAAATAAAATTAAAACAATTTTCATGATTATTTTATAAGTTTTAATGAAAAATGATTTTCAAATGATATTCAATATTTATTTATATGTTTTCAATTTAATTTCAAAAAAATAGTTTTTAGAGCATTTTAAACGTTTCATTAAATATTTTCAAGTGTTTTCAAAGAAAATGTTTATAACGTGTTTTAAAGCATATTTT
The DNA here is from genome assembly GCA_963277665.1 of Viscum album. Taxonomy (NCBI): domain Eukaryota; kingdom Viridiplantae; phylum Streptophyta; class Magnoliopsida; order Santalales; family Viscaceae; genus Viscum; species Viscum album. The sequence goes on along the minus strand of OY728165.1, from coordinate 1,210,023,931 downwards.
AAACTTTTTTAAAGAAAACGGTTTTCAAAATGATTCTATGTATTCATTATAAGTTTTCCCAGTATTTTCAATGAAAATTACTTTCAAATGGTTTTATGTATTAAAAATATTTTTTCAAATAATAAATGATATTTTCCTCAAGAAACTTTTTTAGGGTATATTTCAAAATTATTTTCCATCTAAGATGAAATCTATTGATTTTACTCATGCTATTCTAGGAAATGATCTAAAGGTTCCATTCATTTCCTTTCATTGAATGTGTTAATCTTAATTCCAGGGTCTTTATGAAACCTATTTGTTTTTATTGGGAAATAAGTTTCTAAAACCCGTTTCTACTTCATGGGTTATATACTTATGAAACCTGCATCTTTTCACCGGTTATGTTTATGATGAAATGATTATGAAACCTGACTCTTTCCAAAGGTAATGATATGTTTACATGTTTATAATTCCAATCTCATTTCATGGGTTATGATATAGTTATTTATGGTCTTTTGGAAATGTATGTATGACTTCATTATGTGATGGGCGGGACCTATATCTCTTTCTATTTCATTGAGTAAAGATTTGTACCTCATGAGATAGATTGGGCTGGAATGAGGGTTTACCTAGTTCAGTAATATGGGGCAGGAACGATGGTTTTCTCATTTCAGTGATACATGGTTTGAACCATTGTTTACTCGATTCCGTAATACAGGATGGGAATGAAGGTTTATTTGGTTTAGTAATATTGGTCTGGAATGATGGTTAATATAGTTATGTAATACATGGATGGAAGGAGGGTTCACACGGTTTTGAAATATAGGGCACGAATGGGGGTTCCCTCATTTTAGTAAAGGCCTTTTACCACTATGATGGTCTTGGAAGTGATGTGTTGGATACTATGTAAATCACATTATATTCCTAGGGATTTCCACAATTCCATTTTTTCATTCTATGTAATTCATTCATGGATTATTCACTACATTTAATCATGATTCATGTCTTATGAATTGACAATATTTATTCCATGATCTCTATTATGATATTTGATATTCAGGGTATGATCTTCTATTTTCATGATCACATTATTATACACATATGATCATTTTTATACTTACATGACTCCCTTGTTTACGCTTACTAAGCATTTGATACCACCACTTTTACATTTCCTTTCCCACAGGTTATGATGATATGAAAATATTTGATATGTATAAGAAGGTTTCTAGTCAATACTAACCTAGTGGGAGACAATATAGCTCCCATATGTTCTATTTTTTATGTTTCCATGATTCCAAAGGTACTACAAAAACTATAGCCTTTGGGTGAATTTTTTATAATATTTATATATTGCCAAAAAGTTATATAATGATAATGTTTTCAAAAGTGAGGGTCACTATAGTTTGTATCAGAGAAAAGGTATAGTTCACCTTTGGAAACAAGGATAAAAAAACCTTAGTTAGATACTATGGAATATTTATATGTATATGTCTATAGATGTATCCAATAATAAGTATAAGAATGAGTTAAAATTTAGAAAAATGTCCTAGAATTTTGTTATAGGATATAGTGAGTGGTTTCCATGAAATAAATCTTTTTTTGGATACTACAAGTTGATTTGGGTCTGGAAAAAATGTACCTTGGGGTAGCAATTCTGACAAGATAATCTGGTCTTGACACAATGTAATCAGCTACATGAAAACGTGCCTTGTTGCACACCTCGTTTGACACTACCAGGGGATATGCATTGGGAATTCACAAACTCTAAAAAAAATCATGAATGATTTAGATATAATTTAGCTATGAATAACCAGGGATTAACCAAAGGTTTCATTGAATATGGAAGGTGTTAGAATTTATAAAATCATAATGTAATTATTTTCACTGCTATATGATTTTCTATTAGGACAATTAATGCTCAAATTATTCTTATGGTCTTATTAAATAGATGGGATTAGAAAAAAGTTATTTTATATTCCATGTGATGGTACATTTTCTGATGAGTAGTCATGTGGGATTATCACTGGAATGAAATATTTCATGATCATGCTTAATCCACTTTCATTGAACATGATTAACATTGTTTACCTTAACTGACTCTCAAACACCTCGAGGATAATAAAGAAGGGGTTCACTGAGACTTTAGCTAAAAGAGAAAATGAAAGAAAGAATATTTGGTTCCTTTATGACAAGAATGTGGAAAGAATCACCTATATGAATGTTTTAGTGGAATAATAAGTTGTTTTGACTATGGAAAATAAGGAAAAAATAATGTTACTATAAGGGGAAAAATGAGGTCAGTTAACAAATGGATGGTAATTTTGGCCTCCCGAAGTTATCATCGAATGTAAGTGTTTAATTTTTGGATAAAATGGTCATCATGAAACCCAATTTCCCAAGAAAACTGTTCCTATTGATAATTAGAAAGGTAGTGCATGTAATGGATACATTTCAAATGATGAGACTATAGATGAAATGTGAATGGAAATGGGTATTGTAATTAATTGATTAAGGATGATGTAATCAATGAATTTATGTATTCATATTCCAAATTTATGAATGATGAAATATACAAGGATTGTTCTACTTATGTTTTCCCCAAGTATTTACAAGTTTAATTCAAAAGTTCCTAATGGGCTGGTGTAGTGATTTAATGAAAATGTGATATTTTTTAAGGTTAGGGAACCCCTAATATAGTCATTATAATAAGACAATTTTGTGTGGATAATGATACATTGGATATGAATATGTAAATTGGAATGTATTTATTACCTTGGAACTATGTAAGGACTTGTTTATATGTGGTTTATCCTACCACTACCAAAGTTTACAACATTTTTCGATTTAAATAATATATATACACTCTTTTTGAATGAGGAACCATGCTTGATTTCCAAAAGGATTTATGGTAATTTAGGTTGTTACCATGTGTGAAGAGATTATATGATGAGGGTATTTACATTCATGGAATGTGACATCCAATTGATACATTGTGTTATATGGGATAATCAATATTAATCTCTTTTCATAAATCTTTTTCTAGTCTTTTGGATTTTTCATCTATGAGAAGGGTTATAAGGTTAACTGTTCACGAAATGTTTATGATAAACTTCATGGGAAGCATTTTTTCACTATGTTTGTATTGAAAACCTAGGTTAAAGTGATAGTTAGAGTATAAACCTATTTAAATTATGTACATATTATATATTATATTATTGATGTTTTTAAAAAGCACACCATGTATGTCAGGTGTCAACTAATAAAATCTGACAAGGCCACAGGTCATGAACCGAGGACTGAAGGTTGATAAAGGTGTCATGCTTACCACTGGCCTATGTAATGTCCTAGTTAATTTATATTTATTTGTAATTAATAAATAATTATTATGACCTATTAGTGTTACTTTTTATTTTTATGTATTATGTAATGTTTTTTTGGAGGCAAATTGATCGAATTTTTATTCTTTATGGGCATTAAGATCTGTTAAAAGAATATTTTAGTTCTTTATTCATCAAAGACAATTTATTGACATTCATTAAATTAAGTAATGGATTGATTAGACATTTTTCAAAGAAAACCCAAGAATGAATTTTTTTTATATAAACTTGTCAATAATTACTCATCTTTCTAAAAGTGATACAAATATTCTGTCATAATACCTTAAATTATGATGAACCAATAGATTCTAGAATAATCATAGATTTATGAATTTGAGTCCCTCAACATTGCCTTGATCATTCACTTTTCTATGATTTCTAACCTCCTTCACTCTATATAAATATTTTTATTTTCCCTCCAGTGTACGATCATCACTCCCAAACTATGTTCTCTTATGAGGAAACCCAGTTCTATTTTACTTTGGGTAACCGTTATGGTTGAAAATCTCCCTTTTAAGGGAAGTGTTAATATCTATTTCTACGATTTGGGTTTCTATGAATGAAACATTCATGTATTAAACCATTTGTAACCCAAATGAATTTTGAGGGTGAAATTAATTTTAAGAGGGTAGACTACAACACCCTGAGATTTTGAGAATTATAATTTTTTGAATTAATTTATATTTTCAATAATTTAATTTCACATGACTCATAGAATAGTTATATATATAACACTAATTAAAATATTCCTTTTAGATGAAATATAAACATCGCTTATGGTACATTAAATACCTACTCTATTTGTTCTACATGCAATACCAACTTGTCTGGCACTACAAGCAACACTGACTAGGCGTAGGATGCAAGAAATACTGAGTTTTTATGAAACATATTAATATATATGTTTAATTAAGTGATATAATTAAAATGTAACTATTAAACATAGAAATATTAATAGTAATAAATACTTTCTAAATATTTATATAATTTTTTATATAAATAAAACATATTGATAATGGAAGACATGATTTTTGGTAAAGACCTTCTACGTTTAGAAACATCGTTTTCTTTAATTAACCAATTATAATAATGAAAGGTATTTTATAATCATTTATAAAATTAATTTGATAAACATAAACTTCATTTTTTATTTCAGAAAATTTAAATTAGCCTCTGGTGAATTTCATGGATTTTTTTGAGAAACATCTTTTATTGAGGAATATTAAAAATTACTACTTTTAAGTTAAATATTCATTTTTAATAATTAATTATTAATAATAAATGATATTATAAATATGCTTTAAGGTCACATTTGAAAAATATTATTTCTTTTAATACAATTTTATTCATTATAATCAATATCACTTTCAAACAGAATATAATATCTTAAAAAAATTTTGAACTTTTTCCAACATTAAAACCCCATTATTTTGTCTCATATGTAGGATTACCACGTCTTTTAATTTTTCCACTTTTGTGATTTGAAATTTTAAAATCCTATATAAACCATTTTATTCATTCTAATTTATAGATTCCAAAAATAACATGTTAATATTTTACCAAATTATTAATAAAAGTTATTATAATTAATCACACCCCTTAAGTAAAAATTAAGCTAAATTAGGGGCTAAACCTTATGATTAAAGGCCCAAATGACTGATACAATTGTCCACCACCAATTTTATGTTCATATATAGGCCACTATACTAAATGTTTTGTGTTTTTTTGGATTATTATGAATTCTTTTAGGTAATAACATGTTGAAAAAAAATTATCTCTAAAAATTCCATGTGAGTCATTTTCTTTCCCTATAAAAGGACACCACATCTACTCATTCCTCAAACCTCTAAAACCATTTACTTTCATTCATGGTCGTCCCTAGTTGCTTCCCAAATATTCTCCCTTATATCTTGAATCTTTCGCCTCTGTAGAAAGCTTCTTTAGGAAGCAATCTGGCCTAAACCAAAAGGAGATACCCAATTTAGAGGCAACGTCATCTCTCAAGCTCTTTCCCTTTATTTCCCTTATTCACACCATAAACTCTCTTTATTGCACTCTTTTTTGAAAAAAAACATATTATTATACATATACTAATAAGTTTTTAGGTAACTTTTGTAACCTACACTTACACACACCTCCATCTAATGGATGTTGAACATACTGTTTCTGTGTACGGCGAACTATTGCCTAACGAAAAGATGATTGTTCATTTCCCCTTTACTACCAATCATGGTTTATAATATGATGAACACTATATATATATATACATAATATATTATATTTATTATTTATTTAATCTTATTAATTCATTTTATAATTCACATCTTCTTACCTTCTATTTTGGGTTAATATGATAATCTCATATGAGGAAGTGTGGACTACCACCCCCTCAATGTAATGTGATTCGTTCAAACACGACATAAAGTGTATTAAGGGTGTGTTTAGTAAACTTACATGACATATTTAATATAGTAATGCTACAGGAATAATTATATATATATTTATACATATATATATATATCATTTATATTCTTTCTTTTAAAACTGCAATAATAAATAGAAAACGACATTCATGCGTACATACCGCATACCATCTCCAAGAATGGGTTTTTCCATTACATAATTAATTATGATATAGATTATTATAATAGTAATATAATAGATATTCCTAATATTTAAATCATTTTATACATTCTTGAATCATTATATAAGTATACGGATCAATGAAATAACAAATTCAGACACATATGGGAACGAACCAAATATTACCCGAAGTGAAACCTTAATATAGGATCGTTAAGAATAGGGTAATATAAGGACCTACTCAAATAATATATGGTAAATTATATAAGAATAATATTATGTAAATGAGGTATAATGAAATTATATTTATTATATTGGAAGCTTGTACGAATGAGGAGAGAGTCATGAAAAACACTAAGTGGATTTCATCTCACTTTTAATTTCTATAAGTTACGAGCTATGTTCCGCACACATTCCCTTTTTGTGGTGTATATATTACCCATGGATGTATTATATGTATATTTGATTTAAATTTATGGGTATTTGATGTTCCCAGTCAGGATCCAAGTATCACTGAGAGGAGGAGGGGGTGAATCAGTGATATCTTTTACTTTTTATGTTTCCTTCGAATTGAAACAACCTTGGCCTCTTGTTAAAGATTTTCATCTCTTATGAACACACACAACCACAAGAACACAAGATTTACAGGGTTCACTACTCAACAAGAGTAGCTACGTCCTTGGTATGGTACGGAAATAATCCAGTACGACACAATCCACTAGAGAACAATCCTTTGATGTGGAATATAACGAGTAGGATATACCCTTACACTTGTGTAGCACATGGAAAACAATCTACAAGTGTGTGTGCACCCTTTTAGCACAAATAGGGAGTTACAGTATTTTAGTGCTTCTTTACAATTGAACAAATGTATTCTCTGAAGTCCATATCTTCACTTTCCTACCCTGAAGCAGGTAAGAACTTCTGTACGCACAACTGAATATGCGCGAAGATCCCAAATTTTCCGTGCAACCTTTAGGATATCTAGTGCGCAATTCAAGTGTCTAGCACATAAAAATTCTCTTTTGGCATGAAAAACATTTTCGTGCAACTTACTCTTTTCACACCACTTTTTCTCTTTTCACGCACCTTCTCAGTTTTTCACTCACCTATCCTCTTTTCACACAAACTTTTTTATTTTCACGCAACTCACTTACCATATAATTTTTGCGCACCAGAGCTCAGGAATTCTTCTAAGTGTCAAGCATTACCACATGAGAAGGGTTCACCTCATATTTATAGGCATTTTTAACCCAACACAAAAACCACTAATCCATGTGTAAAACCCATTTCATGAGCGTAAAATCTCTTCCACGCAACTTCATATTTCGCACAATGAACCAATATTTCGTGCACCACATGGATTTTCCATTTTTCATCATTTCGAAGCATGAAGCAACAATTGCACACAACATTCCACACCGCATTACATATTGCGCACAAACCCATCCTTTCATGCGGCATCGTATTTCGTGCAATGATCCAATTATTCGCGCAGCTCATTGCTTTGCAAATTTTTGAGCTTATGATCTCGAAACACCTTTTGCGCAAAAAACATCATTCCTCTATTTCACGCGTCCTGCAGACTTTTCGTGCAACCCGCTACTATTTCGCACACCACTTTATTTTTTTCATGCAACCTACCTAAATTTCCACGCACTCCATGCCTTTGTCATTTTTCAATGTTCTGATCTTGAATAACTCCTTGCACGTGAAAATATAATCCATCTTCATTTTTGCGCATAACATCCATTGCCACCTTAAAATGTGATTTTCATCCACCCCCTTATTGTCTATTGCTTTTTCATTTTCTCTATCCACAGCTTCCCATAACCATTCCTCTTATTTTATCACGAATTCCACTATCGTGATATTTATCTTTTGAAAGACCAGATCTAGTATCGTCAGAATCACAATGCGAAGTACAAAAACTTCCCTATCTTCAAACAGCATCACTCCTTCCAATCAAAACTGCATATGACTGGCATGCATCACAAGTTATCATGACTTATAATATTAGAGACATACATATCAGCAAAGCATCATCTGGATTAATGTCCATTACAAAGTGAATTTATTTTTCTTCTTTTGACAATAAAAGACAACACTCTACAAACACAAAATCTTCAAACTTCTTTCTCCATCCAACATTATCCCAACATTATTAACATTTTATTTTTATGATTCTTCATTCATGGGGTTTATGTGTCAAAAGTTACCATATCGGTAAAAAATTGTCTCTCTATTCATCTTCATTGAGACTCATGTTTTGTTACACACCTAATATATTTTTCTAGGTTCATATACTTCCATTATAAATTTCATGTGATCAATTGAGATATTATAATTATATTATATGCTTTATTAAATTTTAATTCATTACATGTAGATCAGGATCCCAAGATACAAAGTTATATATGTTTATTGAGACAATCACATTATATTTCGAAATAGTTTATGGTTATGATTCCATTGTTGAAATATTGTTTTACATATCTCAATAATATTCATGACATTACTTATACATCATTATTTAACGATATTATCATGTATTTAAACCATTTTATACTCTTTGGTGTATAATATTGTTAAAAAGTGTTATTAAGAAATCTCGACTTCACCCTCTCTTCTGTTGGGAATTGATGTTTTCTAAAAAGGGTTTCCAAGAATATTATACAATTATCACATAATATTTAAAATTCATTTTTAACCTTTTTTTACTTTACCAATATCTTAAAGGGAATATTGTTTTCATTTTATAAGCAAGTCACTTCTCTATACTTTTAACCGTGTAAAATGAAAATTCTTCTGTCCACATACAATGTGTATGGATTTACCCATCACCATTTAATCGAAGGTCCCTTTGAATTTTAAAAAAGGTCAATAATTATGTTAATTTTTTTAAAATTAATTTTTATGTAAGATTGGTTTCAAAATAGTTTCAAAATTTTTTCATATTTTTTCATGGAAAACTGTTCTTAAATTTTTTTCAATCCTTATTTTCATGTTCTCCAAGTGATTTCAAATAAATGGTTTTAAAAAAGGATTAAATATTCTTTCAAAAATTTCAAAGGAAATTTTTTTCAAAGGTTTTCAATATTTCATTATTAGTTTTAAATGTATTTTAAATGTAATGGTTTTACAAAAAAATCATGATTTCTTTAAAATATTTCATGTGTTTTCAAAGAAAAATGTTTTTAATATGTTTTGAAGCTTATTTTAAATGTTTTAAAGGGAAATAGTTTTCAAAATTATTTCATTTATTATTTATAATTATTAAATTTATTTTATAATAAACATATTTTCAAATGGATTTATATATTAAAAATACTTTTAAAAAAATGGATATTTTCCTCAAGAATAACATTGACTGTATATTTCAAAATAATTTTTCTTTCTAAGATGACATGTATTGGTGTTACTCAAGCATTTATAAGAGATGATCTAAAGGTTATATTCATAACCTTTCTCTGAGTAATTTATTCTTATTTCAATGGTTTTTATTAAACCAATTTCTCCTTCGTGGGTAATATGTTTGTGGAAAACAATTCACCTTCATAGGTCATATAATTTTGAAACCCGCTTCTTTTCATGGGTTAAATTTATGATGAAATTATTAAGAAACCTATCTATTTCCACAAGTTATTATATTTTTACTTGTACATAATACCCATTCCATTTCATGGGATATGATATGTTTATATATGATCTTGTGGAACATGTATGTATGATATAATTATATGAAGCATTGGACTTATATCTCCCTACAATGCAATGGGTAAAGATTTATATCTCATGACATAGATAGGGTTGGAATGAGTGTTTAATCAGTTTAGTAATATAGGTACCAAACAATGGTTTGATCTGTTTCATAATATATGGGTGGAATGAGGGTTTACTTGGTTTTGTAATACATGTATAGAAGGAGGGTTTACTCAGTTTAATAATATAGGGATCGAAAAGGATTTACTAGGTTTACTATTCCAAGGCTAGAATGAGGGTTCACTCGATTTAGTAATATAAGGATCGAACGCAGTTTTACCCTTTTAGTAAAGGACTTTCTCTACTAAGAAAGTCTAGGATGTGATGAATTTTCTACTATATAATTCATATTATATACTTATGTGTGGCCATTATTCCATATTTTATTCCTATGTTATGATTTCATGGATTTTCATCTCAATTTAATCAGGATTCATGTCTTATAAACTGCCAATATTTATTACTTGATATCTGTTATGATCTTTGATATGCAGGCTATGATCTTATATTTTCATGATCACCTTTTAATACGCATATGATCGTGTTTATGCTAAAATGTCTCCATTGTTTACCCTTACGAAGAATTTCATATCATCCCTTTTTTGTTTCTTTCCCCCGGTAATGATGATATGTACAATATTTGATATGTCTAAGAAGGGTTCTCATCATGGAAAACATAGTGGTAGATGATGTACCTCACATATGTAATAGTGTTTTTGTTTCCATGTTTCCAAAGTCACTATACCAACTAAGGTCTTTGACCATCTATTTTTGTAATGTTTAAGTATTCTAAAAATGTTATGTAATGTTAATGATTCATAAAGTGAGGTATCTATGGTATGGAACCATGATTGTGGATATACATTCCATGTTATTGGAAACAAGGATATAGTCACAAATATCAAAAATAAAAAATGTATCATTATACATGAAAATAATGAATGTCTATAAATTATTACATCAAGAAAATCTGATTTTGGGGTCAAATATATGAGATGCAAGGATGTATTGGTTGAAACATATAAGGTTTAGTCAACTGTATGAATCAAGACTCATAGTGAATATCACTATGAATAATTATTCTATCAATGGAATGAAAAATACAATTGGGATGAAAATAAATAAATCCAAATAGAATCTCAACCTCATTAATGGAGAATAGAAAATGTTTTTTCTATCCTATAAATAATTAAATTCATCGTGGAATAACAGGATTGGTCGATTGAGATAGTATTACATGAATTATTCATTGAAGGATGATTTAGCTCATTGTATTCCAAGAATATCACAAAATCATTGATAACCAAGTTATGTTTATAAAAAAAATCAGAAGACATAAAATTGTAAAGATAACAATTCATTATGGTTTCTTGAATTGGTGTATGTTGAGATATATAAGATGATATCACTATTATACATTGATGTGAAATGATATTTGTGGTATTAATAATGATTATAACGTAATGGCATAGTGGATGTTCGTCACCCACAAGTATGAGTTGTCTAGTAGTATTACTCAGTATTAAAGAAAGGATGAAATGATACCTGTGTAGAAAATTTTATTATTTCATACTGATAATGGCCCAAATTTTATCAATATCTTGTTAGAAGACTATTTTGAGAAGCGTGGAATAATTTTCCAATTATCATCCATCGTAAATCCTCAATAAAATTGTGTTGTTGAGAAGATATGATTGATCATAAACAAATAATACATGGATGACACTTACTACAACATATCTACAAAAGATGTTTTGGAAAGAGGTGGTAATGACATCAATCTATGTTTTTAAGAGAGCCTTGTTCTATATGAGGGAATAAATGTATCTAAATGGGATATGATATAAAAATAATTTAATACTGTAATACTTTGTAATCTTGTGATGTTAGTGTGTTTCTTAGAATAAATAGGAATATCGAAACATTTAATATTTTAGTGATGAAGGTATCTTTCTTGGATACACTACCAATACTAGGGCACAAATGTATATCGATAAACTACTTGAAATGATTGTTGATTTGAAGGATTTCACTATAGGGAAAATTTATTAGAATATCCATCAAGAAAGTAAGAATATTTTAGAATAGAGTGAAATAGAGTTGAGAAAATCTAGGGGCATAAGGGGATAATGGTGATTATGAATAATTTTCTGATGATGATAAAAATGAAGTTAGAGCAGCAGTTGAACATAATCCAAGAAGAAAAGATAAAATTTATAAAAATAGAATCATATGTGACCAAAAATACTGGTAAAAAGATAAGAGTAAATTTTGAATAGAAAACCTCACTCGTATCATAGGTAGATCCCAATTTATTCAAGGTACTACTAAATATGTGAATTGGGTCCAAGAAATATAGGTAAATCATCATCAAATAAGAAAGAATCATAAATGGTATATTATGTTGAGGCTGAAAATTAATAAACTCCATAATAACTATTGTGTTTTCTATGAAGAAAAACTATTTGAAGGTGATATAGTGATTTGAAAAAAAAAATAATTGGTGTCAAAGGGATACTCTAAAATCAAAGGTATTGATGTAGATAAGTCATTTTCTCCCACTTCTTTGTTGAAAAAAAATAAATTATTCTTATCAAATTAGTTAAAAAGGTGGTCAAGGATATCTGTATGGATGTTAAGATTTTATTTATAAATGAATCACTTGAAAAAGATGTGTAAATTGAGTATCCATATGGTTTCCTCTTTCTTGAATATGACAACACTGTTTATTGGATGTAGAGGGAGTTTTATAGTCTAAATCAAGAATAGAGATAATAATATCCGAATTGATTCGAACCTGAATAATATTCTATTTCAATATGGCATAGTTGATCATAATATTAATATCATGAAGTGGCGGGATCAAAGGATGATGGTTATTTTATATGTTAAATACATTTTCTTTATTAGAGTGAACAATGAATAGTGTTGTTTGAATAAAAAAAATTAGTAATGAGTCTTAAAGGAAATATTCAAGAGAATTTTCATTTTTTATTAGGGTTATAGGTAGTACATGGAAGACATGACACATTCATCCTTCAATTAAAATATATTGATGATGTTTTAAAAATATTTATATTGGTGGATTATAGGATTATGATAACAATGGTTTCTTCCCATATGATGTTTTCATGGGGGGACGATAGAAAAGTGGTCAATTTTATATAATATATGAAGATCATTGGAAGACTTATAAACTTAAAATGATTAGATATGACATTATTTGTTTCACTTTTCATGATAAATTGAACCAATTAAATCCCAAGGAGATCAATTATCTTGTTGTGAATATATGGCATCAGTATATCAATGGATAAATAAAATTTTCACTGCTTTATACTTAAATTTCAGGGTGGGGTTAGATGGGATATAAAGATGAATACTGGGCCGATTCAAAATATGATAGAATGTTAACATTGTTTGGTGAATTTTATATTATAGGAATATCCATTTACCCACATAGAAAGAAAAAAAATTTATATCACTAAACACTTGTGAATAATAATATATTATAGTCATTCAATAATGCACAAAGCTATTGTGGATGAAGTAACAACTTGAAGATGTGGGAGTTGAAATGGGGTCTCATATCTGATTCAATTGAAAAAATTGACATTATATTAATCTTAGTAAAAATATCATTCATTAATGAAAAATTAATGAAATTTAAATTAAGTATCACTTCTTAAATTGGGAAAGTTGAACCTGGTTTAGTGAAATGGGATCATGTTACTACCAAATATTAACTTACAGAAATCATGAAAAATTCCTTACCCAAGAATATGTTTGATATGAATCATCCAGTTGACCCCCACACATAAATAATATATATATGGGATGCACACTCCACAATGTATGGTATAAATTTTACAATGTGTTGATCATTGTAATTTTCCTCTTACTTCCTATGAAGAAGTGGCATTTGGGTTCATTGACAAATGGGCAGATAATTTTCTTGAACTGGGGAGGTTATTAAATCCCTTAAAGGGTGATAAATTCTATTAAGTTGGGAGAAATATACAATGTTAAATATGGTGTAGACAATATGTATGTGGAAACGTGATTTTGTGTCTTTAATGATTTTAAAGCATTAAGTGGAGACAAAGAGCTGAACGAAGTGATTCACTGATAATATTTTTTATATTTCTCATGTCTATCATGATGATATTGAATCATGTGCCTTAATATTGTGTTTTGATAGAGTCCTTAATCACTATTTAGAATTGTATATGGAAAATGTTTTTTGAATAAAAAAATTCACATTAGTTTTTAGAAAGATGGTCAAGAGTTGTCAATGATCCAAAAGCATTTTTTAGGGGAAAAATAAATCAAGATGATGTTTTAGAGATTTTGGGTTGTTTTTGTTGAAAAAATAAACTGAAAACATTATACATAATAGAATAACATGTCATTATTTGAAGGATATAAAGGATATTATAGTATATTAAATAATATTTTGTAGTGATTTTTCAGGAATTATTGTCACACAATTCATGCATACTCCCACAAGGAAGATAGATACACATATGTGAGTTTTGTGAACATGGTGGAATTCAAGAACACATGTGACATGTTTTACAAGAACACAAAGTCTTACATGAATGAAATATTTTTATTATAAATAGGAACCTGATCATGTCATCATGAAAAGAGGTAGACATGGGGAGGAGCTAAGAACTCTATTTTATCATAAGGATTATGTGAAAGTATTCCTTTCATGGAGGAAATTATGGGAATAACTGCTGTGTGTGCATAATAATATGTATAAACCAGTGTTTGTGCGAATTTTCTTTAGGATAACATCTCTTTTTTCAAACATGGGTCATATGAACCTTAAGAAAATTTCTTATAATTTATATGCTAATTGAGATTTCATTAAGTGTATAAATGAAGTGATTAATTACACAAAAATTTTTGTGTCAAAAAGTTAACTCAACATATCTAATGAATATTATGAAAGAAAAATGATTACCCTTTAGTTGATAGATTAGTATGTTCTCAAATTATGAGGGGTATGTGAGTTATCAATGTGATTAGTAGTAATTTATGTGGAATAAATTCTACTCTAAACATTGTAAATGGCAGTGAGCTTAGTGATTCCTATATATTGACATATCACCAATGTATTCTTCTAGAACTTGTCATGTGAGAATGAGACATGTAAAAACTCGTGTGCCCTTATTTGGCATGATTTATAACTTTATATATGTTTTGAGGGGGTTAATTGTTCTAACAAAATTTTTAAATGATTATTAATTAGTGTCTTTTAGAGAAATCAACATACCATATTTAAAACCCCTTTTAAGGGAATTTAATTTACACAAATCTAACACAAAATTATCCCATGATTGAGTTTTATACTCATTCAAAAAGAATTAGACATTGATGTGCTCCACTGATTCATGGATGTAGTAGAAATAAGATGTCCAGGACTCATGTGAGGAGTTGGGGAAAAGTGTTTCTAGTGCTAGATGGTTCAGTTATATTGTAATCAGGTTGGGGTGATGGCCTTCAATAACAGTGGGTCTTGAAATACTTGACAGAAATATATGTATTATAGGAATTAGTAGTTTAGAGATATTGATGGTTTTGTTAAATGGATAATTATATTTTATATATATATTTATATCTACTTGGAATTATTTTATTCATGAACGGTCTGTTTCTTTAGTCTGGTTCTTCCACGTAAATTTTTTATGGCATTGGACATCAACTAGTATTTTGCAACTTGAAGTCAAGATGACTATAAATACTAGAATGAGACATTTTTTAATGTGTCCTCATGTAGTATTTTGTTAAGGAAATTTTGAGTTTAATGGATGTTTTAATGTATTTATATCATTATAGGATGACCTGCATTATTTAAGCCTTCTACTTGGATAGATATGGGGAGCCACTGGTGTTTGGTGATTCTGATTTGGCTGAGCTGAATGGTGTGGATTACCATGATTAAATAGTAAAGATTATGAAACATTGAGTTTATCCATAGAAATCCTAGTAATTAAAGAGTAATAGTCTCTTATTTTATTTCATGAGCATACACAATTGGTTCCCTTGACCACGGTTGTTCGGCATTGGTGGCTTCTTGAAAATAACTTTTGAAATTGGGAAAAAGGTTCTGACATTTTTGTCGTGCAGCATCAAGGGTCTGTAGGTAGATTTGATTCTTTATTAGTATGGTGGATAGGAGATTGGTCTGGGAGATTCTATAATTTTAACACTTGTTGGTTGAATTTTGTGTTTCTTATTGAATTTTCAAGGTGTTTTCCTAATCATGTGGACACTAGGCTGTCACTATTTTGTAATGGAGCAATGTGATCTTGGGTAATGAAAAGATAGTGGGGAAGAATATATGGGCTTTTGAATTTCACTTTTTTTGGGAATTCCGAGAATAACTTGATAAAAATTATGAGATTTCACATTTCAACATTCCCCCTCACATGAATATTATATTATTGGGAAATTCACCTTCATTGAGTTTCTGAATTGAACAATGAATTCCAACCCAAATCATAATTTTAGGAATAATTTAACTTAATACTATTTAAAACATGACACATTTCCAATTCCTTGACAAGAATAGTTTGACACAACCAGTATTTCAAGATCCATGTGAACAAACAATCATCTCAATACTTATTTTTAGATTTTTCTTAATAATACTAAAAATAATTATTTTATGTGTTGTCTAGTCACAATTTTACTGAGGCCATCACTAGCCCAATTTACTACTGTATGTTCCCCCTTTTCAAATATATTAACATCATGCTTCCCAAATTTAGCCAAATATTTTAACCATTTCAACATTTAGGAATCATTTAAAGTTTTAAAATTGTGAAAACAACATCACAATTCACAATGAATTAATTTTATGTGAAATGGATGTTTATATTTCAATTAGTTTTTAAAATTTCATGAAATAATCATTCAATTATTTACAAATTTCCACAATATACCTTACTATAACAGATCAAAGAAGAAAAATGATTCCATATTCAACCATGTTTTTCATCTTATAATGTTCTTACATTGATTTAAAGTCATGGTTAATGAGTATTCAATTATATAAACATATTTCCAGTTCAATAATTTTAATTTTTAGTCACTATTTTGATAAATTTTAACTTAAATAACTTATTTTCAAAACAATAATTTTATATTCCTTAAAAAATACATGGAAATTTTATTTTCCGAATTAGAATGAAAAACTAATGGAATGACCAGTAAAAAAAGCTTGGTTAAGACACATATGACATGTTCAATGAAATATTTCTACAAAAAACAACCCATGTTAGCCTCAACTATTATTGGTTTCAGTGAAAAACATATTCCAATACACTCATCATTATAAAACATTATTCTCAAATTCAATCAATGAATAAGAAAATACATACTCATATAAAATTCTAACTACTAAAAAAAGAGTGAGGGAAATTTTCGACTTATTTTCCTATGATATTTAATAATTCTTAATATCTGTTTTCCAAAAGCATTAAATTCTCTTAACCATATAAACTTATACCTAAAACACTCATTCAAAAATATTTGGTGACCTACCTCACTTGGAATTAAATGTCACTCTTTACTCAAGAGTATGTATTTATATGGTTTTAAACTCATACTTGGGTAATGAATGTTTACCATATTTGTGTAAAGATTCTCATTTCCCCACATATGAAACATGAAAATGAAGTAAATCATGAGGTCGTCAAATGGTTTTCTAGTGGCTTATGGTTGGTGAGTATGTGGTTAAAACATTTCATCCCAAAAGAGAAAAGTTTTAATATTTAACTAAAAGTCATGATCATCTTGATAATAAATTGTGACCCACTTTATTAATTTATAGTTAAAATATGTTACTCCCATGCTCACCTTTTATTCTTTTTCAATCCATGATTCATGAACATGAATTTGATGAATGATTTCACCATTATTATCCCTATGTATCATATTTTTTTAATATAAATATTTTCCAAGATGGATGGGAAAAAAATTAATGTTACAATGGAATGATGATTCATGCCTCTTTATTAGGTCCATGAGCCATATAGTTTAACTTAATTAATAATTTAATCTCATATCCTCATTTTGTTTCTTTTTCTAATGTTTTCTAGAGAATAAGATGATAAAATTGAATTAAAATGGATGATTATGACTCATGTAAATTTTTTATTTCAAATACCCTAAAATTAAAACACAAACCTCCCACTTTATTCTTAACTTGAAAATCTTCCCAAACACACCTCTGAATGTCCTTCTACAACACTTAATCTTGAATTATTCATATAATTTCACATTAGTGTGAGGATAGGTATGTGATAATTAATCTCATATTATGGGAAAACATATATTTAAATTTATTTTTGTTTAAGGAAATAATAAGGGTTGATGTTCACGGTGGGTATCAAGGAAATATGGGGGGGTAAAAAATTTAATCCATCAAACATGTTGATAATATATCATGAAAAATGATGTTTTGAAGTAGAATTGTTTCATGTTATATTTCACAAACAAATTCCAATATATCCCCATTTAAAACACATGAATCTTACCTTTTTAATATGGTTGTCAGATCATATCCAACCATATGCCACTAGTTTCCCCACATGCATGTGTTTTCCCTTATATAGGGCCCACCCACATGCCCAAATGGGTCTTCCGACTAATGACTATTCCAAAGGGCTAACTCGTGTTCTTTAAATGCATTATTTCCTGACTCACAGATATACCCTAAGAAAATTGATAGTTGGTTACTCAATTTCTCATTACCTAACTTCCTTGTGTTATAAACCTCATCATCATTCTCCATGGTACACTAATAATATATTGGTTACCTTCCTATAACAACACAAGATATTAAACATCGATGTCATTTATAAGACTAATGGTTTTCCACATCACAACACATATTCGTTCTGTGTTCTTTTTTCCTCATTCACACACACCCTTGGAAACATCCCAAGTGTTAACCCATCATAACACTATTCTGACATAGTCTTGCTTTATTATGGAATCATAAATAGGTAGGCTCGTTAAAATAATGGAGAACCTTTTTGAAATGGAGGTTAAAATTTATACTTTTAAGTCTCACCTTTCCATGGGTGTTTCACTCTATCCACCTTTAAATCACAACGGTCTCATTGTGGACCCACACCTCAAACCCCAGAAGTGTCACTTCACTTACAACTAGGTATTGGCAGAGATAGTGATTTTCACGACCCGTCCTCAATCCATGAACTAGGCCACCTGACCCCATGGATCCCTGATAATACCTTGTTTTCCATCCCATCACACCACATGTTATCAATGGTTGAGGTCACTTATCATACAAATGGTTTTCCCCTTGGTATAACACATGTTCTTTCATTATGTTATTTACCTCTCTCACATAATCACCATGAAATGTCTCTAGAGGTCTCCCATCCTAACACGACTTCATGATAATATTTCCTAACTATGATGTCTTAATTTGGTAGGATCCTGAAAAGAAAGTCATTCCATGTTGACATGAGTTTAACATTTTTTCATTCAAGTATCTCTTTTTTAGGGGTGTTACATTGAGAATACTAAAAATAATGTGCCAATATAGTTTACAATACCTATGAAGATAGATGTTCTAATATTTTTATGTCGTTAGTGGATTTGGACTTCAATTTTTAGTTAAAGATTATGAAAATTCTTTAAAATAAAATCCCATGATGGGAAATAAATATCAATAATCATAAGAGTTTTTCATAGTTAATAATATAATCAAATTTTCTAGAATAAACATGGAGTTTAGATATAATTTAGTGTTTTAAAAGCCTATCAAAGATAATTTGAAAAGAACTCATAAAATATATAAATATATTTTTTTAATTTTTTTAAAATAATACATTCTTATTTATTTTTTATTTAAAAATAAACACTAAAAAATATAATGAAAATAAATATAATAAAACAAAATTAAATAAATCCATTAGTTACTCCCTCCCCCGTGATATGTTTTAAATATATTCTTAGTGTCATTGTGTAGGTATTGTATAATTTTCAAGTATATTTTTAACGGTACTGTGTGAGAAAAATGTCTTGCACGGAAAGAGTTCACCTTGCTGCAGCTATTCCCAGACATTGGATAATAATGGGCAGATTAGATTATCACCTTATTGGCTACTAATGATCTTGAATAAGTTATGGTTTCTACTATCTGGCATGTATTATTCATTGAAACAGTAATGATATTAAGTTATATATAATAAATAAATGGTAAAAACTAAAACTAAAATAAAATTATTGGAATGTGATGGTATACATTGGGTAAAAACCCTAATGATGTGCTGAGATTTATATTATCCATAACAATAAATCCTTTCTATTATCCTTAATCCTTTGTTGTTTTTGGCTTTTGTGGTCAGTACCACTATATTTTCATTCCCCCATTACTCATTTATCTATACCTTTTGAGGTAATTGTGAAACTCGTTGGGTCACTGGTATTCCTTAGTTTAGTTTTATTTATCTATAATTATATAAATCAACTTCCTGGGTGTTGAGGGTCAAAAAATTGATTTTTGAGAGAAAAAAACTTTAGAGTACAGTTGGAGAACAACCATTTTAACCAAAAATCTAGCCATATGTGGGTGATAATTTAGTGATAGTGCTATTTTTCACATATTAAGAATGGTTTTTAAAATCATGTTAACATTAGGAGTAAATGTGTATCCCTGTTTTATGGGAGACAATGACCATGACACGGTTGGCTCCCAATTTTCCTAACTATGCAAGAAAATCATAGAGGATGACCAAGTAATTAAAAACAAGAGAAAAGACCATTTTATCTTGATGGAGTTGACTCCCCTTTACCTAATTTCCCATCCCATGTTTTTATATACATATCTTTTGGCTTGGGATATCCTCTGCATGGATCCATTGTAGATTCCCCTTAATCTCTGGGTGGTTTGAATGGAGGTAAGCCCTCTTCTTCATGGGTTCTCTTCTCATTTCCCTATTATACCTTTATTCTAATATTCTAATGGAAAACTAAAACCCTATATTTCTTTTATACCAAATATAGGGTTGTAAACGGGGGATTTGTTTGTGTTAGGTGTGTTTGGATCCCTCTTTATTTATTCATGTGGTTTTTATCAAAGAAAACAAGTTTTTATTTTGTTTTAGGGAAGGTATCTATATTTAAGGTATTTTTCCAAGGCTAACTTTTGATTATTAGTTTCCATTTGATATTGTTCGTTAGATTACAATTAAAATTATTTATATATTCTGATTTATCCATTTTTATGTGATTAATGATTTTTATTGACAATTTGATGCTTAAAGTATGTTTTCTATTGGGGTTTGGATTAATACACCCAAAGTGTTTGATAAAATGTATAAAAGATTTATTTTGTTTCCAAAAGATGTTTTGAATTTTTTTTAAAATTGGTGTTGTGTGTTGTAGACTGCATGACATGTATTGGGAATAAATGGTTTAGAATTTTTTTTAAAATAGCTCATATGATATGAGTTTATCAAGAATTTAAATTTATATTAAAGTATGTTTTGAAAACAGGGCTTTCCTTAAGGAAGGAATTGTATTTTAAATTGATAGGTATTTCCTTAGATAAAGGTCTCCTTAAAAATGGGAATTCGGTTTAATAAATCATATTTTGAATTGGATTTTGTGTGATGGATCATGAGATTGTTAGTTTTTTTTCATTAGTTAGAACATGGTAATCCTTGGGTGTTTGTATGGTGACTTAGGAACTTGGACCATAGTTTATGTCAATGATGGGCTAGTGTATGTTGATTAAAGGACCATGAGATCATTTTTGGAGGACTAAATAGTGCAATTTCAAAAAAAATCAAGTAATTATGAGATCCATTGATGTGGAAGATGGAGCGAGCTTCCAAATTATGTCCAAGGGATCATGAGAGCATTTGATGATGAAAACCGAATGAGATTCCAAATATTTTCTATGAGACTAATAGAGATCAAGTGATTTAGGCCCATTGAGGATTATAAGTTCTTCTAAAATGTTGTATAAGTCTAGATGGATAGAAAACTATATTTTAAACTAATTCACACTAGACCCTTATTGTTAGATCCTATAGTAAAAATTTCTTATTCCTGGTTGATTTTATATTCCTTAGGCATGATGTTAGTGCCATGGGTGATTACTCTAAGATTTTTTCTATTACCATGTTTATTATTATGAGCTATATGACAATGTAATTCCAACTCCATTATGTTAAAACCTTTTTTGTTGAAAATAATGTATCATATGTTTATATTTAGGAACATTTTCTATTACTTGATTATGGAATGATGTTGTTCTTTGTCCTCTTGTTTATTCATTTTGGGCGCATTGAGAATGCTTTTTCTAATGGCTATATTTTTCATTCTAGGAGTTTTTGAGAAATATATTGGAAATAAAATTTTGGCTACCATACTTTAAAATGATGGGTTTTTTGGGAAAACCCATAGAAATTTCTAAAAACCATTTTTAGGATACCTCTTTTTAAAAGTGAACATGGTTTTGAAAAATGAGTTTTTCAAACTCGAATTATTGGTTTTCATGGGTGAAATTATTTTTATATTAATAAGGATATTACAATAGGCTTTGTGCATCATTCCCTACATTTTTATTTGTCTATATGTAGACTATATTTAGTAGGATACATGTAAAGGAAAGGGCACCGAGTTTAAGTGACTCTTCTTATCTCCCGCTATCCAAGGTTGTTATATTGGATGAGATATGATCTCATGGGTTCATATCATGGGGAGATGTCTTTGAGTTTTATTATGTTGGGTTGTTTTGTATCACCCTATCTCTAGCCACAATGTTTGTGAGATGTTTCTGTTTATGATTTATGTTATTCTTCTCACTTATACATGTGATTCTACTTTTACTGTTTAATCTCCAATTTTTTCCCTTTATTTTTTTAATCATTTTTTGTTCTGATATAATTGATCTAATTATTTATTAAAATGTGAAATCATTCATATAAATGATGTTCTGATAGCCTGATACTAGTTGACCTCTCGAGGCATTCGAAAATGCACATCGGGTATGTATCGTGCTAGTTGGGGTGTCTGATAGATGAATGAAACAGGCCAGTTCGCTACCATACCCTTGTTTATAGTTCATGTTTTCTACCCAATAATTTTTTTTAATTTTAATTCATTGGTGGTATGACCAAAATATAGAGATCCTCCTTACATATTCCTTCTTCATCTTCCAAATCCATCATGTACCCGTACAGTAGATCTGAAAATCCATTTAGTGTGTCTTCTAAATTTTCATCAAAATATAGCTTATCCAATATGTTAATATATCATCCTCGAAGTTTTAATCTAAGTCCTATGAAAATACGTTTTCATTACAACTATAATTATAATTATATTGAGTGATCATTTCAGTGTGAGAATGATTTAAATCGTATTGATCTCAAATGGTACATTAAAACTAAATGAATCAATTAGTAGCCATTATTGATTTTGTAAATACTTGACTAAATTATTCATGGTGGGAAGTGGGTGATCATAATTTCAAAACTAAATGTCTAGGATTATCTGTTTCATAAATAGTGGGAAATACAGAAAATATATATGTGCTCCTACCACTTACTAATATTTTGGCAAATATCAAGAGAGTATAAAAAATTAAATAGCCACAAATTCTAGATATTAAGGTTCTAGGGAATCTTTATCTCTTCAAGTAACTCTCTAAACACCCACTTCCTCTTTGTGGATCCATGAACTCCCGTAATATATTGGGAAATCATAGACTTTATCTCACGAAGGTTAGAGGTTGAGCACAAAAACCTTCCATTTTTCGTAATTTTCTTTGAAAAAACTTATTGAAATTTGTATAAGTGCGAAAATAAAATGAAAAATGTCATTAGAGGATCCCTAGAAATGTCTCAAAATTTTAAAACATTGTTTGATGAGGGGATTTCAAAATAGAAATTAATAATCCCTTATGAACAACATGGGAGCCTATATAGGTTTCTCTTTATAGAGTCTCACAGACACTCAATGAATTCCACACATATTTATATTTTTTTGATTTTTTAATATTTTAAATGGAAATATGTTGAATTTATTGGAGGTGAGGTTGGTAATTTTATATTTATAGTATTAGATCAAAAGAAAATAACACACATGATAAATTAGAAATAATAATTAGTGGTCCTTATGTGAATTCCAAGATGTTTCGTCGTCAATCTATACTATTCTAATCTACCAAACTCCATAAGTAGAATAGATAATATTCAGTTACTTACCTCTCAAAATTTATAATGTATGAGAATAAATCGATTAATATCCCAAGTATTTAAAATGAAACACAATGTTTTGTATCATACATTACACTCCCTATCTAGGTTATGAGAAAATCTAAATATTATTATTTTTTTGCTACCATTATTACATAGTTTTTAGACTTGTGGGAAACAAAAGGATTAAAAAAATTATACAAATATGCTTTATACATTTTTATGTAATTATTCATTATTTTTCAAATTAGTTAGGAAATTAAATAAAAATCCAATTGATTATAATGGATGTGTTTTTATAAAAAACTATTTATATGTAAATAATTATATTTATAAAATAATAAAATTACACTTCATGGATTATATTAATGAAATATAAATTCCACATAATTTTTAGAATTCATTTTATGTATTTTTTAGTCTTAATATATGAACATATCTGATATTAATAATAAAATAATTATTTTTCAAAAAATGTATTTTAACAGACTTTTGGTGGTGAAACCATTTAAAATTTAGTTTTTGGCACTTTTATAATCACTATTTGAAACAATTAATAATTTATTTGGAAGAGGGACATAAAAATGTGCTATGTTGAATTTTTGGTAGTTTTCTGATAATATTCTTTTTTTAATGATTATGGATACATAATTAATTTTAATTCAAAACATGTTTTACATATAATTTATTAATATAGTAAGGTTATACTGTTACATGGTTTTAAGGTATAATTAGATTAATTTTTGATCTTTTAATTCAATTCAGGTCATTGTAATAAATTTCATATTGAAATTGGATATGAAAACTATATGAACTTTTTTGACCGTTACACTTCAAAAACTCATTTCTCATTATGTGAGTGGGATTAATTTTTAAATAATTTTCTTAAATTCTGTTTTATAAGTTCATAAAAATGGATTCTATATTTATAATCATAAGATAGAAATTATTTAAATTGTTCCGCTTAATTTTTTGACATTATGAATAGTAATATTGATAATTATTTTTATTACCACGATTAAGGGTAAATCGAGTAGTTAATGGTTTAAATAATATTGAAAATATCATAAAACTGTCCTTACACTTGTCATAATCTTAATGGATAAGTTATTTTCCACCAAGAAAATACTTTGGCTTAAATTTGGACATATGGAATCCACTATGGTGTGATTATAACATTTATAAAATTTTCTTTAATGTAATGATCAACATGTCATAATCATGTATCTAATAACTATAATAATTTTAATATGGGGATATATAACTAATTTCTCAGACTAAAAATATAACTTTTAAATTTAAAATGATTATCTATGACATGGTAATTTTATATAATTTATAGGAAATTAATAATTAACTTAAATTGTGACACAATGATGAGGCAATAGTTTTTTAATTAATGAAAGAATCAAATAAATGATATTATTAATATTAAAATAAATATAATATTAAATAATTGATTAAATACAAGAATTTTATGGATTTATTTGAAATTTTTTTGATTATTTAAATGAGTTAGTTTTTACTTATCTTTCTATTGTGGTGTTTTTAAAAATTCAACTAATGAATTGTGTAAAAATTGGCACTATTGCTATTTTAAAATAATTTTTTTTATTAAATGTTATAATTTTTCAAAATATCCAAGAATCTGAAAATTATATTTTATAATTTATAATATGTAATAAAATACTCATTTATAGGTAGTTTTTCCTGTTGTGGTAATTATTTTATCTCCGAAATTGTTAAATACATAATAAAACATTAAAATTTAAAAGGGTTAAAACAAAAAGATATAGATAAAAAAAATAGTCAAACATTCTTAATCTTTGTTTTATTGTATATTTTCACCCTTAGACATCCTATATTCATAATAACTCAATTTTTACCCATTTTCAATGTAAAATGAAATTGTATTAATTTTAACCTTTTATTTATTCCAAGAGTGCCCCTCCCCTCTCCTATAAAAGAAAACCCTTCAACTCAATTCCATAAAATTGAAAAACATTTTGGTTCTACCAATATCTAAAAAACCATTCATAGAAAACTGCACCATATTCTATATTCCTTATTTTAGGCCTAAAACCACACTTAGATGTCTTAAGGTTTAAAGAAAAGGTGATCGTCCGAAAAAAGGTAACATTTTTATTTCACAGTCTCTATTTTATTTCTTATTCATTTTCATTCACAAATTCTCCAAACCTGATGAAATAATAAATCCAATATCATAAATATACGGAGATATTATTATGTTAATATAATTGTGTAAATACATCTATAATTTTATCAAATAGAAAATTAAATATTTTTTCTTGTGCACAGCGGGCTACCTCCTCGTGAACCGATATAGTTTTTTTTTCATTACCGTCACTCAATAATGGTTATAATTATGTAATAAATTATTATTTATTATAATAATGGTATATTAATCATTATAATAGAAAAATATATAAAATAATTTCTTATTTCCCATGCACATAAATATGATAATGTCATTCATCTATAAGTGTGAACTATCACCTCCATGGAGTGATAAGATTCATTATTGTGAACCATATCAGATATATGATATATATATATATATATTATAATTTTTTAATAAAATATATATTATATTATGATAATTATGGAAGGATAAAATATGATTTACCTTCCTTCCATAATGATCATTGAAAAATGAAACTGTTACTAATGCATACAGATGGCTTACCGTCTCCATGATGGTAACCATGTTCATTTTTCATATACATATTTAATGATTGGATTTAAAGGTATAATTTTTATTTAATTGTGATTATTAGGTCATGAATTTTATTTTCATGATAATTTAATTATGAACAAATGTAATATTTACATCATACCAAGTTCTTTTTCACCTTAAGTACCGTATATCGATAAAACACCCGACATGAACATAAAAAATTATGTAATTATTATAAAATGGTAATAAGTGATATAAAATGTATAATAAAAATTAGAGTGGTTCTCAAGAAAGTAAATAATTTACCTAATTTTATTATTTAGTCATATAATGATTTAACATGACGAGTCAGACTTAACTTAAGGGATTTCATCTCAATCACCTTTCAGTGAGGCATATTTTGATGTTATAGCCCACTTTCATTTTTAAGAAGTATAATCCACCCCTTTGACTTTTAATATTATTCAAATGATTTAAAAATGAATATTTTTATATGATTTGATTTATTAATAACAAATGGAATGTTTTGTAACATAATTGGTGATAATTAATTTTCCACCACCATGACCATTATTTGATATTTGGCATCATATACAAGCCATAATTCTTCTATACATGAAATATTAATACCTTATTCCATTTTCAGGTATTTTGGTAATGAAAATATTTTTTATAAAGGATTTATTATTTCATTATATTGAGATGATATATTTTTATTTTAATGTGAAAATGTAATTTTTCCATTATGCATTTTTTATGTGTTATGATATTTTTGGTTCTGGGGAATTGTTTATGTATATGGGTGGTTACATGAAAAACCAAGGGTGAGAGAGCCCGTGATATCTCTCCAATTATTTCATAATGAAACATGGTTATATGGTTGGGATTATCCTAAGTGTTTTAGGTAATATATAGTGATGGGTATTCCAAACATAACCATGAAAGTTTCTCCTTATGTAGCTGTGAAAGCTATGATGAGCCCGTAAGGGGCAACACGCTCTAGGGTTTCCATCTCGTTGTCATTGCCTCCTTCTACCTCGAACTAGCACAGCACTCCCCTTTATTCTTGGTGAGTTCATGGTGGTGGTCCCTTGTCATGGTGGGTTGTTCTGGAGCTTGGCTGTCTTGACCATCTTGCACCATTTCTGGACTTCTCTCGCTCAATTCCCTCTTTTGTGGATAGGGATCCCTCAGCGGTATGGTGACGGTTCACAATCAGGTTCATGCTTTCTCAGACTGTGGGACACCACCATGAATCATGTGGTAGCATAGGGTAGTTCGTTGGGGTCTCTACGAGCATCCCGATTGGAAGAGATGGGTCTGGGTTACGTCCGGACTTCGTCCCGGTGTGCTGGTGACAATCTGTTTCCTTTTGTTTTTCTCATTTTTTTGAATTGGATATTGTTTGTTGGTTCGTGCATTTGTTATGTCATTGGCATGGATCTTCTGGTGAGATTTTGAGACGATGTTGACTTGAACCATTTGGGATATTCTGGCTCCTCTGTGAAATCAGTGCGTTGTTTTTGGTTGTTTCGTTTGCTGAATTTGTGATCTACGAAGCCTGTGTGTTGTTTGGTTTCTACTTGATTTGGAATTGTTTATTTCACTGATTAGGTTGAATATAGGATAATGGTGGTGGTTTGACACTTCATTGAGATGTTTTTTGTTTGTTTATCACAATGTAAATGAGTCCTTCACGAGGGCTTCAGATTTATGGGATGTGATGGCGACTTGGTGTGGACTGTGAATCCAGGAGCGTGCCTTGAAGAGGAGAATTTGAAATCTGAATTTGTGTTTTGATGTTTTGGGGTGGATTTCAGAGGTTGTTATTTATGTATGAAATTTTTTCTTTTGGTGTTTGAAATTAGGCTCTTTTATTGAGAGTTTCCCACTCACCCTTAAAGTGGTGTATTCAGAAAATGGAAAAAAATGGATTTCAGCCGCATAACAGTGAAAGATACAATGTATGAATGATATAGATACCAAATTATTACCTTTATAATTTATTATTTATATGGATTTTTATAGGAATATTATTATTTCATGAGGTAACATTAAGTTTATTTGTTACATGTGTGAAAATTATGATATTCTAACAAAAAAATCATGAGTTTAAATATTCATGGACTATTCGTGTCATTACTTATTTTATGTCCCTTGAAAAAAACATTGTGCTCATCTCATGTTTGGAAAAAAGGTTCACATGTATTGAAAATTTTATGGATAAGGAGGATTCCATGATGAATGTATAGAAGATGTTTCTTTAATTGAAGTCAGTTTTGATGAAGAACAACTTACTTATAAGTGTTACGGTGTTAACCAAAGGTGATCGTCCGGAGGAAAGGTAAAACCAATATTTACATATTTCTATTTCATTTCATTTATCTTTTACTTAAAATAATCTATAAAAATGATAATATTATTACTCTAGTATACTTAATATACTGAAATGTTATTATTTTAATATCATCACCTAAATCCATCTCTAATTTCATCAAATGGGAAATGAACTTTTCATTTGAGTGTACAATGGACTGTCAGCTCGCGAAGCGATATAGTTTGTTTTTCATTATCATTTATGAAGACTAGTAAAAATGATTATATATATGATTATATATGATAATAATAAAATATTTATCATTATTATATAATAATATATCAATTATGTTCTTATTTTCCATGTACATAAAAATGATAACATCATTCATCCGTACGTGTGAACTATCACCACCACGAAGCGATGTGATTTATTCTTCTTCACCACATTACATATATGATATATATGAGTATATTTATATTAGTAATATGATATAAATGATATTAGGATCATTACATAAGGATAAAATAATATTTAACTACTTTCCATAATGATCATTGAAAAATGAAATCGTTACTCCTTCATATATATAGCTTATCGTCTCCATGACGATAACATTGTTCAATTTTCATATACATATTTAATGAATGGATTAAAAGGTATAATTGATATATAAAATTTATTATTATGTAATTAATATTATTCTGTAGATAATGGACTTACGACCACATGGACTATTGACATCATATCAAATTCATTTTTCTCCCGAGTTCCGAATAATGACAAAAAATCCAGTATGAAATTAAATAATTAATAATAGATATAAAATTATAATAACTGATATAAAATGAATAATAAAAATAAAAATTGTTCTCAGGAAATTAAATAATTGAGGCATATTTTGATGTTATACACGACGTACTTTTATATGGTGTATATTCAACACCTTTGAATTTTAATTTCATTTCAAGGTTTTCAAAATGAATCATTTTATACGATTTGTTTTACTAAACATAAAAAAGAATATTTTTTAACATATATAACAACCTTGAATTTTATACCACTAGGACCATTATTTGATAATTTTATTCCAATATAAGTCTTAATGTTTTTTTAATGAAAAATTAATACTTTATTCCCTTTTTAGGTATTTTGGTATTGAAAATGGTTTTGAAAAGGGATTTATTGTTTCTATATCTCCAAATGATATCTTCTAGGTTAAATGTGAATGTATTTTATTTATGTTATGATTGGTTTATATGTTATGATTATGTTTTTATTCATGGGAATTGTTTATGTATATGGACGGTTTCATGAAAACCCAGGGGTTGTTGAACCCGTGGTTGCTCTCCAATGCATTGGGTATTGAGATGGAGTTAAACGGTTGGGTTTCACTTAAGATATTTAGGTAATATATTGTGGTGGGTATTCCAAACATAACCATGAAGGTTACTCCATTTGTAGCCATAAAACCTATAATGTAAGAATGATATGGATTCCACAATATAACCATGATGATTTAAGATTTATATTGATTTTTTCATGAATAATATGAATTCATGAGGTAAGATTAAGAGTGTATGTTTTATGTGTGAAAAGTATGATTTTTTTAAAATATTTTTGTGACTTTATAATATTCAATGGATAACGATTTTTTTATTATTTTATGTCCATTTCTGAGATTTTTGTGCTCATACCAAGTTTTAAAATGGTTTACATTGGTTTTATGATTGTTAAGGGTAAATAAGATTTATCGATGAATGTTTGGAAGAATTGTCTTGAAAATAATTCATGTTTTATATTAAAATGGTTTCCTTTGGTGAAAAAAATTTATATTAAGTATATTTTCCCACATGTAATGTATGGGTCTACTTTTATTGAGTTTTTCCTAATTATTTGAAACTATAATCTTGGAAAGATCCCCCAATGTAAATTTCAGTTCTAAAAAAATACAATAAGTAATGTTTATGGTTGGTTATTTATACACATACACTCAAAGACCCTCAATAGAAAATGTAACTCTCTTATACTCCTCAATGAATGGGAAATAAGACTCCTCAATCGAGAAATTGAACATACTCAACCCACCTAATATCCATCACATACCATATAGCATCTCAATTAACTCCCCTCCACTGGTATTGTGATATCATAATAATTCTGGCATAAAGTTCATTTAAAATAACAATTTATTAAATGGATTGTTTCACAATTAAAATAAACTATGATGTATTTTTACATAAAGATTCTTTAAAAAAATTAAATTCTTTCCTATACATAATATAAATTTTGTAATAACCTAATTTATAATTATCATGTTATTGAAATTATATTTTATTTGTATTAGTTTTATTTTTTATGAAAAATTATGGATTGAATTATATTAAACATAATTTCATATTTAATATCTTATCATTTCAAATTCATACTTAATCATCATTGTTTTTTGTTTTAAAATAAAAATAATGATTATTGACATATGGATATAAAGTTAATTAATATATTTAAAATCAATATGATAATTTTATAAATATTAAATAAATTTTATTAAAAATTATAAATAATATTTTTAGTAAAATATTTATTGGATTTTAATCATTGTCCATCATATATTGAATTGTAAAAAATAAAAGTTCTAAGTTATTATAATTATAATAATATTAACATAAATATATTATATTATGAAAATGAATGTTTGTAATATAAATTATTAACTATAATAAATTTTATTAATAAAATAATATCATGAAATAATATTAATGTTGATAAATTAAAATTATGTTTAAGATACATAATAAATATATTAATAAATAAAAAATTGAATATATTAATATTAATGGATTATAATAATTTTTATATAATTAGAATTATTGAATTCTATAGTTAAAATCTTATTCTGTATAAAAAATGAATATATGTTAAGGTAACTACTTGGGTAAATGTATTTTTCTAATAAGGAATTTTGTGTGAGGATAATACCAGAATTGGAAACTATGTAAGCGTAATACCTATTTGCGTAAAGGTAAATCATTCATGGATAATAGTGGGTTTATGCACACGTAATGGTAGGCCATGAAAAAAAGGGGTTATATAAGAGTAATCCAAAATTTAACAACACTACATAATGGTATAAATACACTTAAGTAAGGGTTTACATGAGTGAAACAAATCCTACATGAGGGTACATCGACACTTACATAAGGGTAAGACACTTTGTCAATGGGTTAAGTATGGGTACATCGACTCTCGCGTAAAATAAATTCACATTTAAAATATTATGTAATAGTCATAATATAACTACATTAGGGCTGTCTACTTAAAATTGAACATGTGTAAGGGTATTCAAAACATCACATGAATTTAGACACCACCAACATATTGGTCATCCATACAAATCAAAAAACATATAAGAGAAATCCTAATCATACGTAATGGAATCACTAATAGAAAAAACCTTATTCTAATGGTTTTGAGTGTCGTTGGCTATTATCAAATCGGTATAGACCTATACCAACAGTGTTGGGAGAACCATTGTCGTAGACCTATACCAACAGTTTTGTAAGACTATTGGTATAGGTCATAAGAAAAACATATATCAATGTTCTCATAAATGCGTTGTTATAGGTAGTGTAAAAAATATTACCCAGATTGGGTTTGATCCCAGCACCTCCCATTTATAATCCAACGACCTAACCACTAACCTAAGATGAATTCTGTGAACATAATTTCATAAACTAACACAAAAACACACATATATTATCATAAGTATTTTAACATTTTATTTATTTAATGTTATTTAAAAAAAGTAACCTTAATCTATATGGGATCCTATAAAAATGGTTTTGGGAACCGTTTTTATAGGTTCATTGATATATTGAGAAATACCATCGTTTTTGATGAATCAACATGAATGCCTCCACACCATTTGTATAGGGTCTCTTTAATAAAACAATACTAATGGTTTTGGCCAAATCAATTTGTGTAGGACTATATAAGTGACCTATAGCAATATTTTTGGAGAAACTATTGGTATACCCATGGTACCTATACCACCAGTTTCTCCAAACCCGTTGGTATAGGGTATCTCTAGAGTACCTTTTCCAATAGTGTCTTCCAAACCACCGGTATAGGTCCGTTGGTATAGCTACTTTTTATTCTACTGAATCTCACACCCCTAAATATATGTAAAGGTAAATCTAAATAATCATAAAGGTAAATCCCTATAATTGTAATAATGTTCCCTTAAATTTAATCCAATTATTACATCATATTCTTTTACATGAAAATCCGTGAAATAAAAAAAAGAATATATAAATATATCATTAATATATCATTATCATGTCAATTTGCACATATATTTTATTTTGGTATAAAATACTACTATTAATGAAACTTATTGAAAATATAGACATCAACATTTTTAACATTGTAATAACTTTTCGGCTTGGTCTATAAGCCAGAAAGAACTTGACCGCCCTCAAAGCTACATTTACAAAGGTTTATGGATTATTAAATGGTTAGAGATTGGAATTCATAATCTTCTAATGATCTGGAGTGTGGATTTCCATGGTTGTATATGATTATTCATGCTTTTCCCTATAATTTCGACATAGGGTTCTTTTAAGGATTGGGCATATAGTGGTCCCTTGGGCAAGAAGGATAGTAATCTAAAATATATTTCATATAAAAATCACTGGAAATGAGATTATATGAAAAATCAAAAATTTAAAAGATTATGAAAAATTTATTAATATACACAATATTTAAATATAATCATATAGTAAAGAAAGGATATTTAAAGAGAACATACGTTAGTGATATGTACAATCTTAAGTGTTTCATAGAATCCGTGATTATTTCCTTACATTTTATATTGAAAGTGAGAAAGTGAGAAAGAAGAAGAGTGTTCTTTGTAAGCCTATATTTGACGAAGAAATGTTATAATGAGGAAGTCATATGTTTTTTCTAAACTAATCCTCCTGAAGAAACTCAAATTAGGTATCATGACCCGAACCAAGATAGGGTTTTATCCACAACCACCCAAATCCTGCCTCCATTGGCCAACGACTGGTGACCAGCATCAATGGAATAACTAACATGGGGGGGGGGTGTCTTTACCTAAGTACATGTAACCTCACACATAAATTTCTCGATGAAAAAGTAAAGGGGGGGGGAACTAAATTATGCAACACAACTTGAAAGTAAACCAAGTACACATAACCTCTACTTTTACAAGATTAAAATAATTGAAATTGAAAAGTAAATGGGGAAAAATACATGCCCAATAAGAAATATGTCCCAACCTGACAAAAATGGATAAGTAAATATCTGACAGATCCTAGCTCCTAAATCCCAATATGCGACCATTGAACATTGATGAAAGTACCAGGTATCCCTATGATTCTATGAATTCACCCCTGGCCATTCTTTCATTTACATGAGACACCACAAGTGGGTGAAAATCCCATTTAGGGGTTTATTAATAAACACCTTGTAGGATAATGTGAATGTTGAATGGGGAGTGGTAAGAGATACAATAGAAACTGAAAGACAGTAGCTGCAAGATGCATTAAATGATAAAATCTCAAATCAAACTAAGAGTGAAATAAAACTCATCCAGTCACTAGGGGCTCAAAACAGTGAGTATATGAACTACCCATTGAGTCTTCTCTACCTATATTAGGAGAGTAAACTCATGCAATTATAAGAATATAGACATATATAGCACGTGGAATACCCCACATGTCATATCCTACCATGTAAAGAGTGTAATAAAATTTGAGGTGTGGATATAGAATAATATAATTTCACTCATTCAAAATATGATCAAACAAGTGAGAAATTTGGTCTTCATCTCATACCCTAACATGGGAAGAAGAGTAGTCAGTAGTTCCAAAATTCCATCAGTGATTCCCAAATATTCACACTCCTTCCCAGAAGTAACCTTCCATGTCAATACACACCTCTTAATTTTTCCACAAAGTCAAGGGTCCACAACTCTCGGTAGGGAACTCATAACCCTTGAGGTAGGATATTCACACACCATAATTGTAAAACTGATAAAAAACACATTTCACCATATCACGCTCGAATGGTGTTTCATGGGCCGGATACATGAGTCTAAATTAAATACCTAATATTGGGCTTGAAATGTTTTCCTCAGTTTTAGGATCATGATGACATAAATGTTTTTCCAATATGATCTCTTATGAATGAGAAATTTTAGATACATAATTCCATATTATAATTATTATACGGAGTTTTTTGGACCTATTCCATGAGCCTGAACTAAATACAAAATATTGGTCTCCAAACGTTCCACCACTATTTCAAGGTTGTGGTTTTATTGATGGTTCATTAATTCGATATTGTATAAATAATAAATTTCTAATAAAATATTCTATAATAATAAAAATTTTATTATTATTGGGCATTTTTCTGACTTGATGCACAAGTCTAAAAAAGGTATCCAACATTGTTCGTAAAATGACCATCATAATTCAAGAGTCATGATTCCGCTGATGGTGCATCAAATCGATGTTTCATGGAAAAGTTACATCCAATTCAGGGCTTGTAAATGAAAATAATAATAATAATAATAATATATTTATTATTATTATATTTTTTATCTTTAAAATCATAAAACCATTGTTCATTATTTTTTTAATTAAAACCATTTAATTTAATTAACCATAAACTTAAAAAATTGTTATCATTATTGTTAATAAAATAATATAACACCCACCATGTTGAAAATATATGACCATCAGGTTGGAGATCCCAATCCGATCACCAACACATTAACATTGTGAATCCTCTACGAGGAGAACTCGCTGATGACCACTGCTTGGAATTGATCCTGTCACAACCCATTTTGTCACCACCTACCAACCGAGAAAATAAGGATCATTGATATGATCCCAAAGCACCTCTAATCATAAACATGCACCCAATGTACTGATATAATATGTTCACACAACATCATCCCACCCATTTATCAATCCATCCCAAAACATTAAATCTTCAAATCATTTATTCTACCAAAAAGAATTTGGGGGTTTGATCACACTGGAACTCACCACGACAATATCGAATCATGACCAATTAATCTAACGATGAAGATCCCAAAGAACAGTGGGGTAAAAGAATTAATAAAAATGTTAATCAACATAATTAGACCAATTTTCAAGGAAAATTATTTCATATATGGGAAAAAAAATGTTAGAAACATGTCATGGTAATGAAATAAATTGAATTAATTATTTATTTTGATACACGGGTTCATGCGACGGTTCATTAAAACACATATCAAGGAAATACATTGGATCATTCTCAATATTTAAATCCAAAGGTGTAGTAACTAGGATTGATGATTCATACCACAATTATGTATCGATACTTGGTGAATAATATAATCTAATGAGATGAAAAAGTCCTGTTGTGATCGCTACTCGCCGATACACCATGATCTGATCGTTGTTCATCATTCGATGTCGATCCACCAATAAAGAACATTCTCCTTCCATCTTAGGCCTATCGAGGGTTTTGTGGAAATCCCATAGAAAACAGTTATAATAATTTTTTTGAGAGAATTAATAGGTAATTTAATAAAAAAATTATTTATTTATTTTATGTAAATATACCCACGAACAACTACCTCATCTGAACATCTCACGCCGACCAACCTTAGGTCACTCCTAGGGTAAACATTACATTCCAAACTCAACGGTGGTCTTTTATTTTTTATCTGAGTACCCATTTATGAGATATTTGGGTTAGAGTTATTAAATAAATTGATTTAAATTAATTAATTTATGAAACTCACCTAATAATGTTTTCCTCATCCGAACATCCTACGCCGACCAACTTTAGGTCTCACCTAGGGTAAACTGAACATTCTGAATTCAACTGTGGGCTCTGTTTTTTGAATGTTGACTTTTTTTTTTGAGATATTAATCATTTTCTAGAAATCCATTAACTAACAATAATAATTTATTTCTTATTTTTATAAGTTCAATCTTTGGATTATCAAGCCATGAAATCCCATGTTGTCTTAGTTCCTAGCTCTAAAAAGGTTTTTATGAATATTATAAAGTGTTAAATGGAAAAACTAGAAGATCTACATTAGTAGACTTCTGTAAGGTAAGTAAAAAAATTGATTTTTTTAAATTTATATATTCCAAACCCTTTGTTGTAAGGGAATATTATTTTTAATTTTTTTTTATAATTTCATGGAAAACCCATTATTGTAAAAGAAAATCATTTTCCAAACTTCTAGTTTTATTATTTCAAATTATTTTCTTTAGTCTTTTAAGAAAATTATGATTTTGTTTATAAAAATTCCTTTTATAAAACGTTTTTGAATGTTTAAATTAATTTAAGATCGGCCTTTATGAAGGAAAGAGAATATTTTTGTAAATATTTTATTATTTCAAGGATGTTTTCAGAACATTACCATTTTCATTTTATGTGTAAAATGTTCTTTTAACTCATTCTATGTGATTGATTATTACTTTTATTATATGCTCATGAACAATATTTTCCATTGAAATTTCTTATTGAAGGAGTATTTTATGAAACTCAATTTAAAAGAATCATTACAAAGTGTTGCCTATAAATATTTCAATTTCTCATATTCCTTATGAACGCGTAAAGTTCCCATTGAGACAAATATTGTTATGTTTATTAGATATTAAAATATTTTCTTCTTTGAAAATAAAATAAATATATGTTTTTTGAAAATTTATTTTTAATGGATTTATAATAAGAAATTAATGGATTACAAAAAAACATTATTAATGTTTAACTCATCCATATTGATTATGATGATAAGGAAGAGAGTGAAAACCCATGACTGTAATGGGAACTTATATGAAAAGTGATGTTTAGATATTCAATGTTTCAAGTGGATACTTGGTTTTCCTAATTTTTTCCAATTATCATTATATTATATAAAAGGATAATATTTTTTGAAAATAATGTTTGGATGTATCAATGGAAAAATATGGAATTATTTCCCAATATAAAATATTTTAAAAATAAATTATTTTTAATGAAAATATGTATTTTTATATTTTTGAAAATTACATATTGTTAT
The DNA here is from genome assembly GCA_963277665.1 of Viscum album. Lineage (NCBI taxonomy): Eukaryota > Viridiplantae > Streptophyta > Magnoliopsida > Santalales > Viscaceae > Viscum > Viscum album. Next base: position 1,209,985,863 of record OY728165.1, on the reverse strand, counting down.
GGATTTCTCGAAACCCAAAATTGTTGTTTAGGGAATTTTGGGAGTTTTATAAAATATTTTAATCTGCTAAAAATGTTTGATATAAAATGAAAGGTTTTAAAAAGAAACATTATATCATTTTAAAACAGAACGACATCACATCATGTTTTAAAACCCTTAAATTGTGTTCACCCTCAAATTTAAAATGATTTCCATAGGTATAGTGATGAATATATGATCAATGATGAATAATATTGACTAAAATTTTGTATAAAGTGATATATAATAAGATTTTTTGGAAGTTAGTATAAACTTTGATATGTATTAAGTTTTCTCAGTCCTCAAAAATTATAAACATAAAAGATAATTGACTATGTAAATTATCTAAAATTATAATTTGATGTTATATGTTTTGAATGCATGAAATTTGGTCAAGTTTATTATTATCAATCCAGAGATGTAATGTTTTTTATTTTATAACCAGACCGAGGAATGAAACTTTAGGTCTATCTCTTGTATGGTGAGTAAATCAATGGTTATGACGTTATAAAAATCAAAATAGAAAAATCTTGAGGAATAGGTCATGGGAAATAGAGTTATGATCACCACAACTAACTCCGAACTCCAAAACCCTAATAGAATTATGTAATATAGATTTGAAATTGAATGAAAAAATTTAAGACTACCATTGTGATTTCCTTGTGAACCACCCACAATGGGTTTATACATCACCTTAGTTATGTATGAGATCATAAGAACATAATGAAAAAAAATATGATAATGAGACAAACGATTTCAAGAATAAATGAGCATATTTTCACTTCACATAACACTAAAATATTGAAATATAAGTTTAATAATATTGTCACAAAAACTCCTATATAGAAAAATGGCTATTTCTAGCCTCGCAAACCCATTTATAATCATTCATATTAAATTCTACAAAAAAATATTAAAACATAATTTTATTCAAAATTCACTCATGATTTAGATCCAAACTCATTCCAGAAGAATTAGAATATGTTTTTCATCAATACATTATAGTTATAGTGCAAATCAGAAGTGTGGATCACATTTGAACAATAGATGGAAAAAAATCATGCATGTGATGGATTATTTGGTCTTACTATAGTTATTCAAGAGTGGTGGTATTTTGTAATAGTGGGACATGAAATAATTTTGTGGAGTCTATTTATTGTGTAATTTTGTTTTTTGAGACATTGAGGGTTGAGTTTGACAGCTAAGGGTTCAGGATTTACAAGCTGCCTAGATTGTCTTGGATTTCTGTTGAACACATGGTGTGATTTTCTTAAGTCTTGTTCTTATGGTCGAAATTTTCTTGAACTCGTATTTCTATCATGTTTTGAAATGATTGAAATCAAGAAGGAGATTCATGGTGGAATGAAAGTGTTGCGGGTGGGTCTTCACACTGGATTGGTTTCAATATTACCCAAGCATAAACTAAAGTTTAAAAGTTCTTTGATCGACATGGAATTACCAGAATTTTATGAGTCCTTTAGTTATAAATATTTGGGGAGAATCTAAGCCTGGATGTACTTTATCTGGATGAGCTGGAAAATTTGAATTGTCCTGATTGAATCGGAAAGATTATGTCACCTTGAGGGAACTATAAAGCACATAGAAATTAAATAGTAAGCATCTCCAAATGGATTTTTGGAGCATGCACAATGGTGACCCTTAGTCAAGGACTGTCAGCATTGTTGGATTCAGGATGGAAGCTTAGGAAATTTGGAACAAGGATCTAATTTTATGTTTTTTATATTTAAAGGATGGAACATTGCTTCATTGGTTTCAATAATCATGGGTGTGTGACATTGCTTTGGAGATATATGGAAAAAAATTAAAATAGGTGACTCATGTTTGTTGACTCCTAGGAAGCCACTCCTTTATAGGCTTGATCATCATTTTTAGGCGTGATTAACACCGTACAATGGGAAAATCATGTTATGCGACGACTTATTTTGAGGTGGTACAATGGTATTTTTCATTCAGTTTTATTTTTAGAGCGGTGTTGTTTTTTCATGGATGATTATTATAGATAAGACATAGGAGTGTCAATGTGTGCCTTTTCCCACAGTTTTGTATGCTTATTTTTTCAATTCATGTTTCGATATTCTACATAAAGTTGATACTCCCTAATTCATTGTGTAATTTTTAAAAGATTACCCATGTTTTTTAATACACTAAATTGAAGGGGTTTTCCAATTTAAAATTTTAATATAAATTTATTTCTTGATATTTATTTATTCTCTATCATTTTCATTCGATATTCTCACAATATTTTGTTATAGTTGAGTTATTATCCCAGGATCAATCAGTTTCCTCCCTGAAAAATGTTATCAGATATATTTATGAATATTTATTTCAAATTGGGTATGGGTGATTCGTTCCTTCACTATAACATTAGTGCTGATATATTTACCCATTTATCAATGTTTATCAGATTTTTTAATGGGACACCGTTTATCAGCAGTTTTTATAGGCAATGATAAAGACCCCTTATCAGTGCTATTTTACTAGTGCTGATAAAAAGTATATTTAAAATATATATATATATATATCATTAAAAGATATATTAATATATAAATATAAATATATTTATATAAACATAATATATGTTTTTTAAATATGTTTTATAAACGGGTAGACAGAAATTTAAAATTAATTGTGAAAATGGATTATAAAATAAATAAAACTAATTTTTTTATTAATAATTTTCAAACTATTTTTGAGTAATAGTTATTTAAAGAAAATTGAATATATAAAATCAACAAACTAATAGAACATTGAAAATAAGTTGAAAATGTAACTCAAATTTCAAATTGCCATAAATTTTCATCTAGGATTCTAGTTATGCTCTACTACAAATGAAATTTAAGCCAGTGATAATCTCTATGCATTGGTGGCATAATGGAACCCACCATCGCCTTTCTCAAGGATAAAAAACCAGAAAACCACTAAAAATTTGTTTTAATTAGGGTACCCTAGTGTTTTAACATTTTATATAATTTGAACCTCGTTTAAGGGGTTATTTTTATCTGTTTTCATTGGGGCCTAAATTTATTCCTAGGTATTACATTTATATTGATATTTTGGTTTTAATGTTTTATCATTTTTCACAATGTAATCTCATTTATAATCAAATATATAATAATATATAACAATTTATTTATATTCACATATAAAAATTTAATTTTATAAATAAATAGTTAAACATAATTGCATATATAATATATTTCTCAATATATTAACCTTGAATAAATAAAAAATAAAATCCATATTTCTAAAATAAAAATGTATGAATATTAATATACAAATACATATACAATTAATTTATATATATATATATATTGTGTTTATTGAAAAACATATATATGATTATCAACATATTCTAATATATGCAGATAAATTTTAATACATAATATACTTAAAATAAATATAAATATCTATAAATATATTAATAGATGGACACAAATATATAAGTATATGCATGTATATATTTATAAACACACACCCAAAACATATTTTAATTATGTATTTAAATAAATAAATATATATATATATATAAATGAATAAAAAAGTAAAAAATATATATAAATATATAGATATATCATAAAATCAGAAAAAATAATATAGGCAAGTGGAATAGGTACAGATGCACGAGGGGTGGTCTAAGGTTCGAAAGTTAACAATGGAGATGGTGTGTGCTGGTTGGTGAAACAGGACCTAGCACTGTAAAAAGCATTCAAGGATTCCTAGAACTGATAAATGGGTGGGTTTATGGTAAAGGGGTCAGTTAGAGGGGTTCTTAGCAATGTTGAAAGGGGGTCAGATGATATTGAAATGGTGGTGGGTCAACTATTCTATTTATAGATTTTTTTGTGACTTCTATCAATGCTAAAAATCATTGATAAAGGACTCTTTATCTTTATTTATTTAGCACTAATAAAATTGACCCATATTATCAATGATTTGATATGAAATGCTATTTTAGTTCTAGTAAAACACTATTTTGTAGTGGTGACTGATATTTCTTCCCATATTGAATTGTTTAATGATTAAACTAAATTTACTCAATTAAAACAATGAATAAAAACCATTTTTCTCCATGAGAAGAATGTGGATTGCCTATAGAAAAAATTAGGGAAGTCAGAGACCATGAGTGTTAGTGATAGGTAGGATATGAGATTATTATAAAGAAACAAAATCCAGATGTATTTGGATGATAATACTTTGTGGGGTGTGATTAATCTTATATATCTATTGATGATCTGCGCGGAACATGAAAATATGTATAAATAGAAATCTTTCAATAAAATTATATCTGAAAAAATAATTCAATTGTTTGTGAATTCCATAGAATAATGATTGAGGTAAACATCTGGACATGTTGTCTATACATTTGATGGTTCTGTTATTGATTCGGGTTAATATTGATGAAAAATGTAACATAATACATGTTGCAATGGAATCAGGAGGCAAAAATTTTACCCTCTTGGGTTTGTTTCTAGATTTATATAATAATATCATAACCAAATTTTTGGAAAGACACTTTGATGTTTTATAATGTGATTTCATTGTTGTTGATGTCTGAGACATAGTGAAAGACAAATGGTAGTGATTATTCAAGAAATATTGGTATCATAGATTTGAAAAACATATGTAGAAATCAATGAGTTCTGTCAATGAAAATAAAAAAGTTCAAGTTCTTATTTTGAAAAAAGAAATGTTATGTGAAATAAACTCCTACACTTTGAAAATATTAAGGAGTAAATTGAGATGCATGACACTAATTTTGAGGATGCGATTATATAAATTATACTAGGTGAGGGTGATTTACTTTTAGATGGTGTGGATTGTCGCATGTCAGATATGTTCTATGAATACTGGATAATTCAGAAGATTTATACTGTATTTCACCAAAAGGAAAAATTATCTTCATACAAATATGGTGAAATTGTTAGTTTGAAGATGTGAAACATAGATTTTGTAGATGTCATTTTTCTGGGTGATATTTACATAACATAGAGTGTTGGTTTTGCATTGCTGTTGAGGGATTTACGACATTGTCCAGGCATATTCCAGAATTTGTTTTCTACCTGTACTCTTGATAATGATGGGAAAAGGTGGTCCTTTGGAAATGGAAAATGGAAATTATCTTGAGGGTTGATGAATTACGCATGAGGAATAATGTTTGACATTCCTTAAATTATGGAGGTAAAGGTGTATGATGATGTGAAGAATGAAGATGAGAAGAAGACTTCTTCATTTTTTGGTAATGGAGATCATTACACGTTAGTTGAAGACCGTCAATAATGATGAAGAATATTTAGAAGTCAATGTATGTCAGGTCAAGGGTTTCAGTTCTTACACCTAATTCAATTTCTTTTGAGATTTCCACTAATGAAGAATGAATTGAAATAAAATATCATGGTGATGTGATGAAAGTAATAGATTTATTAGAGGATGTTGAGAGGATAAAGAAATTATTTTCTACATTTACTCTGGATTATGTCATGATCACTATTATGGGGGAGTGTTGTGTTCTTGGTTATAGTCTTTTTCAACAGTGTAGTGTAGACACGTGTATGATAAATACTTTGGTGTTTGGATTTCATTGTAGTGGAAGATTTTGGGTTTCTGTCAGAGCTTCAAACGAGTGACATCATATCTTCTACAAAGTTTAGTTGATTTTTTGAAACAAACTAGACTATGATCTAATTGATTTTTTTGTAATTTGTCTCCTTCTTTTACGGAATTAAGGGGGATATTGATGAATTTTATCCCAAATAATGTTCATATTTTTTTAAGATAACATTTTTAAAATTAAAAAGTTGTCACGCCTCTTCTTTTAGTGCACATATGGTGGTTCTGATAATCATGGGTGTGTGTGATTTTTTAGAGATAGAAATTATATCTATTTCTATGTTATTTAATATGTGGTGGAGATCAGATATATGAGGTGTGTTGTAATGAAAAATGTTTTGTAACTCAGGTATATAAAGCTCCAATGGAATAACTCCATTACAGATGTGAGCATCATTTTTTAGGGAATGGGTAACTCTATGCAGTAAGAGAATCAGGCTGTGGAATGGATTATTTTGATGTGCTGAAATGATATCACAACTTTGGTTTTAATCTCAGATGGGTGATGATTTGTCACTAATTATTATTATAGAGCAGTGGGAGGCATATCAGTGTTTGTATTTTCCCATAGGTTTTATATGTTAATTTTTTTCAGTTCATGTTTTGGTCTTCTACTAGAATTTTTTTAACTCTTTAATTTAACGTGTAATTTCTCTATTTTTCACGGGTTTTTAATCCATCACATTAGTTTTTTTTTCATTTTAAAATATTAATCTCAATTTATTTCCTTCAATTTATTATTGAGAATCTTTTTTTATAGGATATTCTCACCAGATTTTTCACAATCAACATATTATCCTGAGATCGATATATATCATCCCCAACAAAGAGAATCTCATCCTGGCAGGGTCAAGATCTATAGCTCATGAGAGTGGACTTTTTAATTACATTAACAAATTTGATGGTGTCGTATAAATAATATGGAAACTGTGATACTGCTACTGTGTAATGAATCTGTGTGGACATGGATCACATGTAGTTGGTGCAGAAGAAGATATTGACTAACAGTTAGTATGTGTCATGGGAAATAGGCTGAGTTAGAGTGGGGTGAAGGAGATTTTTATCTTCTTATTTATTATTCATGCATGAGGGGCTAAGTGCCACACTGGCCCACTTAGGTGAGCTGCAACTTTAGTGATTTTAATTTTATTCTTACATATTTGGTCTCCTCTACTATTTACGCTTAAACATAACGATAGTTATGTGTTTCATAATTTTGGAATACTATTTACTATTATGGAATATAACTCTTATACATAATACCTAAAAAAACATCAAAAAATATAATTAATAATTTTGAATATTGTTTAATGTTAGAATAAACATATAACCAGTAAAAATAACATTTAAGACAAGAACACATCTAAAAACTAAACATGATGTAATTTACATTTTATTATTAAATTAATGGGTGTATATTCACGGAATAAATTGATAAAAATATGAAATTTATTATTTCATCACATCAGAAAAATTGAGTCATACACATACATATATATTAAATAGTAATAATATAAAATTTTCAAGAAATGTAATTTTTTATTAAATTATATATTAAAGGTAAAATTTTAATAATAATAAAACATACAATTAATACAAATAAAATACCTATTTAATATTTATTTTGTATTTATATTTATAATTTTAAATACAAAGACACTAAATTATATAAATATTAAACATTAATCTATCTTTATTATCAAACATCAATATCTTTGAATAGTATAAATGTAGAACTTCAAATTTAGAATAAAGTATTATAGTAAATGAATTAATATAATTATATATAATTGGATAATGAAATTATTCTATGTTTATAAAGAAACATCAATGTTTTATATATATAGGAAAATTATCACAAAACCATTTGGAAGTGAAGGTGTTTCTTAATTATTTCCTCTATTATTTCATAATTTTTGACATTATGATTTTCATAACTATCTATATAATATTACGAAATAAATTTTGTCTTTTCCTTATTATAGATCTACTATATTTATTCATCATTTTGATATGAGTCATTTTCGATTTCATCTCAATGAGGAATCGATCAACTCATTCTCTATTATTTATTTTATTTCATTGATGGTAATAATGAAATTTATCCATATTGATTGAAACGAACCCTTCTGTTTGTTTTATTCATATTATAATTCATATAATTAACATATGATGATGTATTTTATAGATTAATAGTCCTCTAATTTATTTTGGAATGATTTATTCTCTAGAGAAGTTATTTTTACGCCTGATGAAACAATTTTAAACCACAAACTTCTGAATACTGAAAGTCATTTCCCAATCTCAACTATAGATTAAGGAAACCATAAGTTCAGAATTCTAAATTCCAAGGATATGTGTTTTTAAAACCTAGAAACTCAAGTACCTCATACACATAGCTTTTTAACACACATATACTCACCACTCACAACCCAAATAGAACAAAAAATCAACTAATGTAACGGACACAACAAAAGAATGCAAGTATTAATATGGTTCGGAACATAATATTTTTACATGGGAAATAAATAATATAAAAAAACATGAAGTTAAAAAGGAATACTATAAAGAACAATATAATATATGATAATGTTAAATAACACAAGTTATAACCAAATGTATGTAATTACACTGTATTTGATTATAAAATACCATTACCGTTATCTTCCAGTTAAATCAGTTCTACCACCATCCGATATGTGAAGACCATTTCGACTACCATAGGACCTCCACCTCATCCAAACCTTCTAGTTAATAATGTAACACCCCATGATTTCATATCATGTTATTTTCTTTAATGTGATTCAATAGTTTGCGCTATATGCAACATAGAGTTCGAGCGCAACACGGCTTACCAAAATAGCAGTTCAAAAGTGGTGATGAATACTATTAACTCCATATTAAATTTTATATAGTCCATAAAATTTAAAAATCCATATTACATGTTTCTTAGATATAATTTATGAACAAATTCAATTTTTCATATAAAATAATTATTTTTCAAAAAAATGAAATTTTATCTCTTTTTAATGGGGAACCTTTTTTATTTCATATATTTGGAAATTTATATATTAAATTTGACAAAATAAACTTTTTTATTTAGAATGCAGACAAAAAAAATGAGTTTTGGATAAATCTCTGGTTCCTTTCGGATAACATTCACATTTTGATGATTACTGAAAAATACTAAATTTTAATTGAAAACAACTTTTTTTATAAAAATAATTTATAATGTTAAATTCTATATTTTATTGGTTTTTAATTATAATTAGAGTATATATTTATCATTTAATCCAATTTTCATCATTTTAATTAAATTAAATTTAAATTGGACATTAAAATATATCAATCTTTTACTAGTTTTTACTTCTCAAAATCATGTTTTTTGGTTTTGACAATGGAAATTATTTTTAAACTAATTAATACAAATTAAATGTTTTAAAATTGGTAAAATATACATCATTTTTAAATTTTGAATGTAAAAATTATCTTTGGGTGAATTTTTGGAATTTTTCTAAATACTTTAAATTTTTGATTATTATTGAAAAACACTATTTTATTGTTTAAAGATGACTTTTTATTTAAATAATTTTTATTTAATTTAAATATATTTAAATTAAAAATATATTCATAATACCTATATTTATTCAACGCAATTCATTGAAGTCATTTTATAATATGTTTAGATATATAAAAAATTATTAAACTTCTTACCGTCTTTTATCCACCTTCTAGGAACATTTGAAAATTTTCATAAATCATAATTTTACCATTTCTGTTAATTGAATTAAAAAAATCATAGTGACATAGATGGAATCATTATATAAATTGTGGTTCAATATGATGAAAATAGTTTTTTTCTTAATCGTAAATTTTGAATTTTATTTACCCCAATTAAAAGTAAATAGGGTAATTAAAGGTAAAAATGACGTTATAATTACCCAAAAAATGTCCAAATTCTATTAGATATGTGTATTTTGAGCAAAATCAACATTAGGAAAAAAAATATTATTCTATTTTATTCTCTTGGATTAGATTAGGGCAATTATTATAATTTATTTAATGAAGTTTTAAAACTATGAAATACAAATTTTAATAACTTAAATTTTTTAATATATGGTTATGTATAAGATAATTTCGACAATAAATATTAATTAGAAATATAAAATGATTTCTTAAAACATAGTATTTTATTTATAATTTTTGGACAATAAATAATTTAATTTATTAATGACATAATGATGATACACTAATCACCTCATTAATGAAAGATTCAAATAACTGATATTATTAATATTAAAATAAATAAAAATTGAAACTTTTGATGCCATAAAATAATTTTATAGTATAAAAAACTGCATGTTCCAGGTAACTATCCTCAGCCTCTTGGAACCATGGAAGTCTTCTGGTTACCTCCTTTTATAGGCTGGATTAAATGCAACTCAGATGGAGGCTTGAGAGGTAATCCAGAACTTGATGGATATGGTTTTCTTAAGAAACCATGATGGTGACTTCTATGATGGGGTCCATGGTATGTTTGGACTGGCCATGACTCTTGAAGTAGAGATGATGGCTCTCATCAAAGCAGTTGATTTTTCTCATACAAAAAATTAGAGGAAAATCTGGTTTGAATGTGATTCTGCCACAATTGTACAGGCGGTTTGAATGGGTCAAATTCACCATGCTTGGAAACTAACATCAAAATGTATTAAGTGCCTTGACATACTTGCTTCAATGCATTATATAATTACACATGTCTACTGTGAAGCCAACCAACTTGATGATTTCCTTGCAAATATGAAAGCCTCTGGTGACACTTGCACCTTTCATTCCAGCACTCCTCGTGAGATTCTCCCTATCCTTTATAGAGATAAATGTAAACATACTTCCTATAGTGTTTTGTAACCCAGATTTCCTTTCTTTAGTTTTATGAAGCCTTGCTGCTTGCTTTTTTAAATGACATTCACAAAAACAAAATACTAATTTATTAAATGATATCTTATTACTAAAAATATATGGTTCCACAAAAGGACATAAATAATGATATATATGTCATTAATGAACAACATTATGTTATCTTGTTAGTTTATAGTAAGTTTATTAACCATATAGTGTAAGAATACAAGAAGACATGGTAAATGTTAAACTATTTAACCAAGAGTTAAATCTAAAAGAAATGGTTAATATGGTGAAATAAACATGTCTAAAACCTGTTGTTTGAGATTAATTCTAACCATACCCACCTTATACTCTAATTAAATCCATTTTGAGCTATTATAAAGCGAAAATGATTTTATAATAAATTAATATTTCATGGTTTTCCTAAAGTGCCACTCACTTCTCTTATAAAGGGGTATTTCCCCTTCTCTCAAATTCACACCTTTGAAACCATTTATCTAGGCTAAACCTTGCTAAAATAATCTCCCAAAAACCTTAATTCATTTAGGAGGAATTACTTCTATCATAAATCCAACCTAAGGAGCCCTTTTGTTCATATCAAAAGGAATCACCTGATGAAGAGGTGATTTTTTCCTCACCTCATTCAAAGTTCTTTTCTTCTTCCACTTCCTCTTTTTTTTTTGTTTTTTTAAAACCAAAATAATAACTCTAGAACCTTATACTTATCTTGATGTTATCATAAATATGGTACAACCAGGTTCATTATTCTATCCATCCTATGAATGACAAAGTCACCATACATGCGTACGTACGGCTTACCATCTCCACGTCCTGGCTTAGTTTGTTATTCAACACTTCATTATTTGGATGGGTATAATAATGAGAATAATTTATTTAAATAATAAATATAACATGGAAATTATTTTATATATATAATATTTCATCCAATTACATACAATTTTGACACAAAATTAGTGATATTTTTGGTCGTGCGTATGTACGTCTTATCATCTCCACGAAGTGATAAGACTTCTTTCTCGATCATAACCATTCAAGAATATTTTTCAATTTATTATTAAAAATAATGTTTAAGAACAAAATATCATTCAATATATGAATGAAATACATCATATCCAATACAAAAATGAATTAGAAAATAAAATATCTAATGAAAAATGAATCAGTTAACACCTGAAACAATGATAATTCTGAGATATTATTAACAATGTAATATAATAAGAACATATATGATACCATATTTATGTATGTGGTTCTTGTATATTCTAAAAAAATTATTTAACTATCAAAAAATAGGATAAATTACCATCTAATAAGGAAAATCCTGAGGTAAGTTGTTTTCTCCTCACTTTTTTCTCATGAGATTCATGCTATATTGGAACTATTTTGTTTCTGTGTGTATGTACTGCCCATGATTGTAATATATTTGTAATATACATTAATTTTTAGGTATTTACATCTTCATTGTATTATCCTTCTTTAATGGGGTGTATATTTAATATGTTACCAAATTGGTAATGGAATTTCTAATTTCTATTTCTAGTGATTCGGTTTTACGCAAACTTCATTGATTATTTTACTCCAATATTACATGTGATATCACTATTTATTTATTTATGTGGTAATTTACACTCCACTTTGTGTGGATATACTTTTAATACACATAGTAACTAAATTTATAAATTCGCAAGTCATCGATATGAACTTGATAAGAGTAATCTTAACTCAATTTCCATTAATTGAGTTAAAGGTCCAAGTTGTTGGTTTTGTTTTTACAGGAATATGTGTGAATGTCCTAATATTTATTTACACTAAATATCCAGTGATATTGCGTTTATTTACATTTTTATACATAATTATGTCATTGATTTATACATATCCTAAGGATATGGTATTTATAAGGGATTTCAGCTCAATTTACATTACATTGAGACTTCTTTGTTGTTATGTGTAAATTCACTTTTATGAGGTCTATATACTCTACATTGACATAGTATATCATGAATCACATTTTTCTCATGATATTATAATGTTTTTATTACCTCGATTATTTGTATTCAAGCTTCTCTCATTGGGTTAGAAATAATATCTAAAATATCATTTTAAGTTTTTAATGATTTATTCTTATAAATATTTTTCATTAATGTCTGCATTTTAAAAATGGTGTTAAGAATTTATTTATATGGATAGGAATGTTTTAAAATTAAAATTCCTTTTAAAATATTCAAAGTGGTATGGTACAATTTGATTCAAAATTGTATTTTTATCACCTTCTTGATAAATATTGATACTTTTAAATGTTTTCAATAAAAGGGGACATTTCTCTCAAATAGTTAAACTGATTTTTTTTATCTATGTCAATATCCTTCATTGAATTTTATGTTTAACTGAGGATGATTTATTATAATAAAATATTCAAAATTTTATTTAATGAGTTGTGTTTTTTTGTGGATGTGCAATTTTTATACAATTCATGGTTTTTTGGTTAAAGTATTGATATTTAGTAAACTAGTTTTCATATAAATTATTAGATTATGTTTCACCCTTTTCATATTAGGAATTCATTGGAAGTGTTACGTGATGGGTGGGGATCATTATATTCCCTTGATCCATCGGTAGGTCCCATAAGACAAATTAGTGTCTTGGAACAAGGCCTTGACAAAAAATTTATTTTTAGTCTTGACATGAGTCCTTGACTATGTGGTTATGATGACCAGAATTATGCATTCCATCATTATGAAATTAGCTATTGATATTACATGTGATTACTTGACAAGTATAATATCCATGTAAATAAGTAAATTTATTTATTTGATTTATCATTTCCACATTATGGTGATGTTTATGTTTACAAGGATTTTGTTTTAGTCTTATCCACTGCCATAAATGTTTATTCATATTTGTGAAAGATTCCGCTATATTGTTATCCTTACTGAGTATCTGAGCTCACCCATTTTTTATATTATATTTTCTCATGATTCCAAGAATTGTATTATGATTTATATACAGGTTTAAACGATGTGAATAATTGAATGTTGATTTAGGTAAAATATATTGTGTTCATGCTGAAGCAGGTTTCAAAAAAATATGATCAACAATATATACATTTACCAACACCAGAACTCAACAAAGAAGAGAAATGCATAGAATGAAAAGAGCTCCATAAGTGGAGACCATAGAGAAAAGAAATACCAATTTATATCATGTAGTAAATGTGGAATTAGACACCCAGGAAAGTGTCTCAGTGGAAAAAAGAAATGCTTTATGTGTGGTAAAAAAATGACATAAAGTAAATAAATATTGAGGAAAATGAATATTACAATGGAAGATAATAAAAACGATCATAAGATTTCATTTACAATCATTTTCCCTAATTTTAGGCAACGTGGTTATTATCCAATTCAATTCCCTATTCTATAGGATAACCACTAGGTCTAAGAAGAACCTATGCGGAAATAAATAGAGTGTGAAATGTTAAAAAGTATTAATGCTCTTTAGTGATGGGTTTAATTTGGAAGACTTTTCTCTTGTGTGTGTAACACTGAAGTTTGTATATGAAAATTTAATTAGAAGAAAAATAATCTTTTCTTTTGTGGATAGAGTTACAAATAACCATTTGGGTTTATATGATCCTTGAATTTGAGGAAGATTACAGGTTATTACTTTTTGGTATGAAAATGAGAGGTATGAGATAACATTTTTTGTAAAATTATGTTATGGTTAATTTAAAGAATTTATCTCATTTATGAAATGTTATAAAATATAGTATTTGAAAAACTACAACACACAAACTATGTGACAACCCGTCACATTGGACAATGCTTCAAGAGTCGAACCCCCAACCAAAGTGCGAATAGGATTTATCGACTACCACTAGACTATGTGAAGTCTCTGGTTAGTGTGATGTATTATTTTTAGTTAATTGATTTTATTGATCAATACTAATTTTATTTGGGATCTTCTTTTTTATCAAATGGATATCCTTAGTATCAGAAAATGATTTTGTGATTAATTGATTAAGGTTATTTTTGGAGACATTCGCTCTGTTGGGAACACTATATGCCTATAAAAAATAGAATACTATGGGATTACATTTAAGGAGTATTGGTGGATTTATATTTTTGAAAAATCTTTTTTTTAATTGTGTACATTTATAGATTCATGTTATAAAGGGAAATGATTAACCTATCATAGAGAATATGTTATTTGGTTAGTTACACCTCAGTATGAGACTTTAAGAGTAGTTGATGTTATTTGGAGATAAATCTCAATATTTACTATTAACGATTTTGTGTCTATATTCTTCAGAGTTTTGGGATTCAATCTTACATTGGATTATATTGAGGGATTTTAAGGATAATTTTTTATTTAATGATCTTTATTTACCTTTGGTCATTATTTGTATAACTGTGGAAATTAAGATTAGAATTCCTTTCTATAATGGATTATCCGTTTTGGTGATCATCTGATATTGTACTATCAATTTTGGTATTGGTTAATCTCTAAAAAAGGGAAATATATAGTTCATCTTTGGTGGATTATGTGATTCTATAGAAGTTGATTCTAGCGCTTCAGGTGTGACCAAGTCATCTTGAATACTCATCATTTGGAGAAAAGATGAGTTACTTGTAGAAATTCATTAAAGGATGAAACTCTACTAGAAAAGTATGTTTATCTCCATTTTTTCATATTCAATATCATAAATAAATTCCTAAACATTATAAAATGGAACTTAAAACAAAAATGTTGTATGTTTACTTTTCCTTCTAGGAAACCAATGACAATTTTACCCATCACAAGATTGTGGTTTTCTTGTCATTAACATTCTCTTGATCATGTTTTTTATCCCTCTCCATTAGAACATTACTCTTAGGTTAAATTATATATCCATTTTTTCCTATATGGAATCCTAGTAAGGGTTCTCTCGGGTGACTTTTCAAATTCTCTTTAATTTTTTTAAAGTGATAGTTTCGTTGACTCTTTTTTTGATGTGGGACTTTTAATGAAGTTCTCATGCCCAATTTTAATATTGCAAGGACACAATTTTCAAAAGGGGGAATAATGTAACACCACAATATTTCATAGTAAGTGATTTTCTTTAATGTGATTCAGTAGCATACGCTACATGCAACACTGAGATCGAGCACATCACGACTTAACAAACAACCCATTCAAAAAGCAGTTATGAATAATATCAACTAAAATTTTCATTATATATATTTCATATAATTTTAACATCCATATTATTTTTTTCGTAGACATAATATAAGAACAGATTTAATTTTTCTGATAAAAGAAGTATTTTTCAAAAAAATGAAATATTTCCACCTTTTAATGGAGATCCTTTCATAAATCCAATATTTGACACTTTTATATATTCAGTTTGATAGAATAATCTTATTTTTTAGAAGCGAGACATAAAAAATTTGTTTGTATACATTTTTAGTGCGTTTTTGGTAACTTTCATATTTTTATGAATTGTGAAAAATAAAAAAATTTAATTGAAAACAAAATTTTTAGTAAAAAAGATTTATAGTTTTAAAATATAAATTTGAATGGGATTGAGGTATAAGTATATTATATTTTTTTCATTTAATCCTTTTTTTGTCATTGTAAGTAATTTTATATTTAAATTGGATATAAACAAATATCCATCTTTTGATAATTTTTACTTCCCACAACACACTTTCTTGTTTTGACAACGGAAATTATTTTTAATTTAATTAATACAAATAGAATGTTTTGAATTTGATAAAATAGACATCATTTTTGAATTTGGATGATCAAAATTATATTTGGGTGAATTTTGGGTGTTTTTCTGATAATTTTCAATTTTTGATGAATAGTGGAAAACATTGCGTTATTGTTTAAAACTGAATTTTTATTTCAAAATTAATTTTAAATTTAAATTTATATTAATTTAAAAACAGATAAATAATACCTATATTAGTTTAATTTTATTCATTGAAGTCATTTTATAACAATGTTAGATATATAAAATTTATTTAACTTTTTACCGTCTTTTACCCACCTTCTAAGATCATTTACCAATTTGCATAAAACATAATTTTACCGATTATATGAATTTAATTTAAAAAATCCAAGAGAAATGGTTGACATCCTAAAGTAATATGTTGTTTAAGAGGATTAAAATAATTTTTTGGTGAATAGTAATTTTTTTATTTTATTTACCACGTTTAAAAGTAAATAGGGTAATTAAAGTTAAAAATGATATTATCATTATCCCAACACATGTAATAATTCTATTGGATAAGGTTAGTTTGAACAAAATCAACCTTAGGATAAAAATATTATTCATTTTGATCCAAATTCATTAGATTAGGACATTTATTTTATTTTATATAAAGAAGAGCTAAAAGTGATAAATTCAAATTTTAATAACTATACCATTTTTAATATAAGGTCATACAGAAGATATTTTTGACTATAAATATTTATTAGAAATATAAAAATATCTCTTAAATAATATTATTTTATTTATAATTTTCAGACATTATATAATAAAATTTATTTATGACACAATGATGATGAAGTAATAACCTTATTAATGAAATATTCAAATAATTGATATTATAAATGTTAAAATAAATGTAAATTTATGCTTTAGAAGTAATAAAAGAATTTTTTAGGTGAATATGAAATCTTAGGATTAATTAAAGTTATGTTTTTTGAAGAAATCAGATTGTTATGACTTTCACAAAAACCAAATACTAAATAGTGTCGAAATTGGCATAAATGAGTTTTTAAAATAAATACTATTTTATTAAATTATATATTATTCCTAAAAATATAAGGTTCAGCCAAATTTCATAAATAATGATTTATATTTCAATAATTAACCACTTTAGGTTCTCTTGTTAATTTATAGTTATTTTATTAACAATATAGTGTAAGAATACAAAAAGTCATGGTAAATGTTAAACAATTTAACAAAGAGTTAAATCTAAAAGATAAGGTAAATATGGTGACCCAAACTTGTATAAAACCTATCGGTTGAGAGTATTTGGACTCATACCCACATTAAACTCTAAATATATTAATTTTTAACTATTAGAAACTGAAAATTATTTTATAATAAATTAATATTTCAAGATTTTCCTAAAGTGCCCCTCACCTCTCTTATAAAAGGGTACTTCCCATTCTCTCAAATTTACACCACCAAATCCATTTTTCTCGGCCACTCACTACTAAAATCTACTCCAAAATACCCTCACTTAATTCTATATTCATTACTTTGATCTAAAATCCAACCTAAGGAGCCCTTTTGTTCAAATCAAACGAAATCACCCACAGAAGAGGTAATTATTTCATCACCACATTCAAAGTTCTTTTCTTCTTCCACTTATTCTTTATTTGTTTTTTTCAATAAAAAAATAATAAATACACTACATTCTACATAATATGATGTTATTATAAATATTTTACAACCATATTCGTTATTATATCCATCCAATGAATGACAATGTCAGCATACATGTGTACGTACGGCATACCGTCTCCACGTTGTGGCATAGTTTGTTATTCAACAATTTATTATTTGGATAGGTATAATAATGAGTATAATTTATATAAATAATAAATATAACAGAGTAATGATTATTTATATATAATATACCATCCAATTACAAATGATTTCACCACTAATAGAATGATATTGTCGCTCGTGTGTATGTAGAGCTTACCGTCTCCACGACGCGACAAGATATCATTCCCCATCGTAAACATTGTAGAATAATTTTCATTTAATGAATAAAAGTAATGTTTAAAATCATAATATCATTCTGTATATGAATCAAATACATCCTATCCATAACAAACATAACTTATATAACAAAACATATAAATGAAATAGAATCAGTTAACACCCGAAACAATGATACTACAGATATATTATTAACAATATAATATTAGAGGATCATATATGATATAATATTTATGTATTTGGTTCTTGTATAATTTAATAACAATTATTTTACCCTAAAATAGTGGGTTAACACACTCTTGACTAAGGAAAAGTACAATGTGAGGGGGTTTCATCTCACTTTTTATTCCCGTTAAATTCTTGCAATATTGCCACTATTTCTTTTTGTGTAGTGTAAGTACTGACCATAGATGTATTAATTATGTAATATAATTTAATTTATAGGTATTTACATCTTCATTGAATTATAATTCTTTCATGGTTCGTATGTTTCATAATTTACAAAATCGTTAAGGGAATTTTAAATTTCGATTTCCACTCATTTTGTTTTACACAAACTTCATTGATTATTTTACTCCACGAATACGCATGAAATAACTATTTATTTATTTATTTAGTAATTTCCACTCCCCTTTGTGTGGATATACTTTTTATACTAATAATGACTCCATTGATAAACTTTCATGTCATCCATATGAACAAGATAAGTGTAATCTTAACTCGATTTCTATTCATTGAGTTAATCATCCATGTCATTGGTGTCGTTTTTGTAAGATTATGGGTGAATGTCCACTAATTGATTTAAACAGAATATCCAATCATATTGAGTGTATTTATATTTTACCCACATAATGATGTAATTGATTTATCCGTAACTTATGGATAAGGTCTTAATAAGGGATTTTATATAAATTTATATTTCATTGAGACTTGTTTGTTGTTATGTGCCAAATAACTTTTATATGGCGTATATACTGTACTTTTACATACTGTATCATGAACTCATTTATTATCAAGATATTATAATGTTTTTTTAATTCAATTAATTTAATTTAAGCATCTCTCATTTGGTAGGGAAAATATCATTTTAAATGTTTTAAATATTTATTCTTCTAAATCTTTCTCATTAAAGTCCATGTTCTAAATTTTTTTTTGAGAATTTATTTATATGGACGTCAATTTTTTAAAATTAATATTTATTTAAAAGTTTCAAAGTGGTATGAGACACATTGATACAAAAAAAAATTTTAATAGCTTCTTGATAAATAGTGAGTCTTTTTAATGTTTTCATGAAAAAGAGGATATTTCTCTCAAATAGTTTTAGTGATTATTTTCATCAATGTCAATATCCTTCATTGTATTTTATTCTTGAATAAATTTGATTTATTATAAAACAATCTTCAAAATAGTATTAAATGAGTTATGTTTGACTGTGGATGTGCTATTTTTATACCAAACTTGGTTTGTGGTTAATGTATTGACATTTCATATTCTTGTTTTAATAGGAATGTTTAGATTATGTTTCACCCATTTCATATGTGAAATGAATTGGATGTAGTAAGTGACGAGCGGGGCTCAGTATAGCCCCTCTATGCATAGGTACGTCTCTTGGGACAAATTAGTGTCTTGGCACAAGCCCCTGAAAAAAAATTTGTAGTCATGGAAGGAGGCCTTGACTATGTGGTTATGATTTCCAACATTATGCATTCCACTATAATGAAATTATCTATTGATATTACATGGGATTATTCGACTAGTATAATATCCATGTGAATAATTCAATGGAATTATTTGATTTATCTTTTCTATATTATAATGATGTTTATGTTTAAAAGTGTTGTGTTTTACTCTTATATATTGCCTTAAATGTTTATATTTACTTATGATAGATTCTGCAATATTGTTATCCTTACTGATCATATGAGCTCACCCTTTCCTTATTTTTTATTTTCTCAAGATTCAAAGAAGTGTATTATAATTTATATGAAGGTTCAATCTAGAATAATAATGGAATTCTAAATTGATTAACTATGTTGTATTTTATGTTAGAAATTGTAATGTGAAGTTCAAGTATGTAATAAATTTTCAAAGACTGCAAAACTGATCATCCCTTTGGGAATGAGTCCTTGTAATCATGTCAATGTTATGTAATAATGCACCGAATCAAGGTAACTAGGGTTGAGGTGCTAAAAAAATTTAAGAATCTAAGAATGCATCCTTTTACACTTACATGATGAAAACTCTAGGTATCCATTGATAATTATTCCTATAAAATTTTTTCTTCCACACTTCACCATCCAAAGTCAAATATAACTACTACTTTTAGAATATAGGTTTCACTGTATTTTCTTGAATTTATATTATATCTATAGTTCTGAACTTTTTTTCATTCTAAAATAAACTTCACTTAGATGAAAAACAACTTCTCATTGTCAATACAAACAATCTAGCACTTCAGAATAATTTTTCTAGAATTTAATTATAATTCCTCTAAGTCACCATGTTCCTAAAAACAAATAATTTATTTCCCCTCTTCTATTCTGTAAAATCTTATGAGGTCTTACGACATACAAGTAAACCAAGCCACACTGAAGCATTTTAGTTCTCCAGAATTTCTTAATCTATAGTGTTAGTTATAATATCAGATGAATTTTAATTCTATTAATCCTTTCATGGTTCCACCACTCTATCTTCCATGCGAATATAATGACATGGTTCTTTTGTTGAATATTCATCATCCGAGAGTGATATATAGCATTCTTAGCCTATTGAATCAAACATTAACTGTCACATTACAACATCATGATTTTTTCCCTCCTTCGGATCTACTCCAACAAGAGTTCTGACAACACCAAATAATTCTCTACTTATTCAATTACAATGTACAAAAAATTTATTTTCAATAAAGAAAATAATGATTAGATATTAGAAATCCATATCATGAATATGCCTCTAAATTAAATAAAAAACATATTCGTTGTTTTCCACGAGTCTGTGCCTAACCCATTATTATAATTTTAAAATACTTATAATGGATCATATGTTTTGAAATAGAGTTCGAGATCTTTTGTTCCATTCAGAAATCCGAATATCTAGTTAGCAACACCTTAGTAATATTTTCTTAGATTCTTTAGAAACCAGCTGACCACTTCAATTACATGAGTGATATTAGGCCTCATAAAGACCATTTAATACATTATGTTTCTCATCCCTTATGAACTTGGAACCTTGACCATTTAGTTTTACTCCTCATTCATTTTTGGTGTCTTACACTTTGAAATTATTAAATGTACAAAAAGTATATTTATCACAAACTTTGACTCCCATAATACAATTCTTGTAAACACTTTCTAGATATAATGTGACTATGATATGTATAATTTTTCAGAAATCAAGTGTGTTCCAATCCCCACCCCAACATCTTCTTAGTAAAACCAAGATCCATCATCCAAAAACATATTTAAAATTTAAACTTATACTCTAAAATCATTTCCATCAAAAGTAATGATACGAGTAAGTCATAATTGTAGAGGATAATGATGAAAAAACTCTCACTACCATAAAATTTCTAAAAAATGATCAACATTACTTTGAATAGAATTTCATTCCATTATAATGTTATAAAATTTCCAATTCCACCACCTTGGTGTGTTTTTAAAACCATAAAAAATTCTTCATATACTTCTCAATAGGTCGTTGATCCATGTATATTTCTTCTTCCAACTCCCTCTAAAGAAAATCAGTCTTCATATCAAGTTATTCAAAAAAATATTACAAGAAGAATAGTTTGACAAACACTGAATGTTTCATGTTCTTAAATATAGGTGAGAAAATTTCCCGAAATACCACACCTTTTTTATTGAAATATATTCACAACCAAACATTCCTTCTACCTGATTCTACCATTTTATTCCTCTTTTATATAATAAACCCAATTATTATAATGTTCCTTATTTTGTTATTTTAATTATTTTATATTCTATGTATAAAAAACATGTAAGTAATTAATATACACTTTCATTAATAAATCCCACTACAATGAGTAACATCGATTTACCCCCTCACAAATCCATTCACGTTCTCTACTATCTTTGAGATGTAGAAAGTGAATTCTAGATTCAAATCAATCCATAGGTATTATAACCAGCATAGACCATCTCATCTCTTGAGGTTAATCTCTTTATGTACATCATTCTTCTGAAACACTACCTCAAGGTTTTGATATCATTGGTAATTTTTGTACATTTAAAATTTATGCTTCTAAAACATGATCAGTATATTCTTTTTCAAAATATGTTTGTACCTCTAAAAATAAACATTTTGTGCTCCATGAGAAACCGGACACCACCAAACTCTTCTCATATCAACCTCATCATGCTTTATTTGTGACATTCTCCCAATACCATCATTCACCAAGTCCTAATATTTATCACAAGATCATTTCAATGATGATGACATTATAGACATCGATGACCTTCCACTGATTGTTATGTCAGAGGCTAAAACCAAAGTTTTATTTACCATAGACAACAAATAAATATTTCAGGGATATATTTTCCATCTTTTCCAAATCCTAATCATTGAAATGGGAATATTAAATTGAATTCTATTTTTTCAAATGAGTATGGTCCACCAATCTCCCAGAACATGGTTCTTCTAAATTTTACCACCCCATAAATTTTTAGGGATCCAAATTCACAAGAAAACACATATAGTCAATCACATTATCCTAATACTCCGTCTATAATTCAGAACACAACCGCCTTCACTTGAATCTCTCATTCATCATCTAAATCATTTATTCCACTATTCTA
The DNA here is from genome assembly GCA_963277665.1 of Viscum album. Classification (NCBI taxonomy): domain Eukaryota; kingdom Viridiplantae; phylum Streptophyta; class Magnoliopsida; order Santalales; family Viscaceae; genus Viscum; species Viscum album. The sequence continues at coordinate 1,209,962,763 of OY728165.1, read as the reverse complement.
TTTTTTCAAAGGACTTATAAGGGTAGTCTATTCCATCTAGATCCCATTGGTCATACTGAACATCTAGAACTCTCTTAATCCATACACACCTCTATTATAAAATAGAAAGAATTATAGATTCATTCTAATCTCAACATCCTCCATGAATCTCTATATCATAAATTTATAAAAAAAATTAGACTTGGGTTTAATATAAAATACCCATAATTTCATCGGGGTATCATTAAAGAAGTTAATATTGAAATATACACCTCAACGATATCAAAAAACTAATGGACCCTATATATCCATATGAACTATCTTGAGCTTCCAATTTTTCAGTAACATTTTTTCATTGTTAAATGATGCCTTCTAATGCTTTCTCTATATTCAGAATTCACATTTTACATACTCCATAGATCAAGCGTCAACAATTATTTAGTATTAATGGTCAAAAAACCATTCTTTCCAATGTTTAAAATATGACCGTGAACTTCTGAATGTTATTTCCCTAAAATTAACGATACATTCTAGAACCTCAAGGAGGTACAATGATCTATATTTCACACCTTAGGAAACAATCATGGAACCTTGTGTGATAGTTCCATACACTATTCCAAAATACATTAGAAAATCCCACATCATCAAGCTGACTAGTAAAAATTATCTTCTTCCCTAACCCAAAGTTAATATATATTTATTTAAAGTTTAGAAAACAATGGTTATATATTCAAATGATCACATATTATTTGCTAAAAACCATAAACACCTCTATCTATAAGGTGAAATTTTCCCCAGATTCTGGACACATTGTTTTTCATACATCCTCTTTCAGAAGATGAATGAACTGAGGATCCAATATTAGGAAAACATGATTTTATGAAGATCATGACACATAGAATTAATGTGTCTTCCCCTCCTTCAGTAGTGAATTTTTATGATGAAAAAATAATTAATTATGGAGTTGATTTTCCACTCTTAGTAATACTTCTATTCTTATCCTTTATTTTTAACATTCTAATAAATGGACTCATCTCGACCAGCCTACATTACATAATTTTTACCTCTTATTATTTCCCTTTTCTATATGTAACTCCATTCTGTTGAGTGTAACCTACCATCTGTGCTAAAATAAATTCTCATATCATCTAAAACTACATTCTTATTGATCTATTTATTTAGGATTGGATTATTAATTTCCTTGAATACAAAGTAATTATTTATATAGTAATCACTCATTAACATAAACAACAAATCCCATTATTGAGTAAGTGATGATAGAATAATTAATCCCACATTCCATCAATGATATCCATTTTCACAAATTTTATTTATCATTGAATATGGTTAAATTCATTGACATGATATTCTAAATATTTCCATTATAATATTATTATGCTGAAAATCCAGTAAAACAGAAATACATTGTTTACTATAAAATGATTCTTATACATGTTCATAAAAATTATAATTAATTGTAAATTTTCTTCAAATCATAGATGTTAAATCCCATGTTTTAGGATGAAGTTATCTTCAAAACACCTAGCTCCTTCCTATTGAAAATTTACCATTATGCCTTGTCCATTACTTCCAGCTTCTTCTTGATTAATGGAATATTGAGATTCTTTTAGAATAGGGATTCCCCAAATTCTAAATTCTAAAAACCAAATTATGATCCATCGAACATTTCCAGATACACATTTTCCTCTTCATATACTATACTCATAAATAGAATTCTCTCATTGATTTAAAAAAGGGCAATGGATAGATAACACAAGATTTGTAAAATTTATTTTCCATGTAAACGCTTAAATACCTAAAACACATTTTGATATATCGTTTACATAAGATATGAATATTTAAAACCACCAACTTCTTAATGTTTGATGTTTCTCTCAAGCATAAACTATAAAAAATGCACACTAGAAGGTCTAAACACTTAACACCATCGATTGAAGTTGTAACAACCCAGGTAAATATAGAGTATGACATTTTCACATTTATCCATATTTGTGAATAAAATATTAATATAACATTAAAGGGGATTCTATGCTCGGTAGAGTACCCAACACGCAACAACGAGTTTCTTGGGAATCTTACGTTGCACTCTAATAATAAAATAGTATTATTTTTAAATAGTAGTTAACGCCTAAATATTGTGATGGCGGGAATGAATAGAACTTACTAAAAAATGATTATATATTTTTATCAAATATTTTTACTTTTTAAAATAAATGTTAAAGGATTAAAAATGCGAATCAACCCAATTTTAAGCGTAAACATTCTAATATTCATTAAAAGGTCGATTAACCGCCTTTTGATGGCGAACCTATTTTAAATCCACTATTTGAAAACATTATGCGTTATATTTGAAAAAATAAAAATTTTATTTAGAATCGGGACATCAAAATTTACTTTGTGTAAATTTTTGGTATTTTTCCGAAAAAGATCAATTTTTAATGAATAGTGAGAATGTTGTATTTTAATTCCAAACCTCTTTTTAATCTAATTTATTTATATGATTAGACTATCATTTTAATGGGTTTTAAAGTGAAATTTGATTATATTTTAACCATTTAATCAAATAGTGGTCATTGGAATTAATTTCACTTTGAAATTTGACTTAAACTAGTGTCAATCTTTTGATATATATTGTTTCATAAAAACACAGTATTTGTTCTAACAAAGGGATTTAATTATTAAATTAATTAATGGAAATTATATGTTATGAATTTTTTAAAATAAACATCTTTTTTGAATTCGGAATATCAAATATATCTTAGGGTGAATTTTTGGTAATTTTCTGAAAAACATCAATTTTTGATGAATAGTGAAACCACTTAGTGGTACTTATAAAAACTGATTTTCCGTTTAAATGAAATTTTTCCACCTTTGTGTTTTGAATTTCAAAAATCTGACATACATGGTTGTCATTAAGAAGTAAAATGTGGTTCAATGGGATTAAAATAATTTTTGGGTGAATAGTAACTTATTAAGTTCTTAATCGCGATTAGAGGTAATTAGTGTAGTTTAAGGTACAAATAAGGTATTAATAATATGAAATGACCTAGACACATGTCCTACCCTCATTGGATGAGTCATGGCCGACCAAGAAAATCCATGGGTCAACTTGGGGACCCCATGGAGCCACTTTGGTTGGAAAACGACATAAATACCTTTTTATTTAATGTTAAAATTAAAATGCCACAAACATGAGTTGTTTAACTAACAAATTTTTTATATGGGGTTATACAAGTCAAATTTTTGACTATAAATATTCATTGGAAATATAAGAATATTTCCTACATCATAGTATTTTTTTAGAATTTTTAGACATTAAATAAATTAAATTATTTATGACATCATGATGATGCATCGATGACCTCATTATTTAACGATTTAAATAAAATGGAAAGATAATGTAAAATCTAAGACCTAAACATTTCCAAAACCTATTTTATGGGTGGATTTAGAACCCTTATAACCTTATCCTTGAAACACATCAATTTGGGACAATTAATATCCGAAACGCATTCTAAAATAATGTAACATTTCTTTACTTTCCAAGAGTTCCCCTCCTCTCCTCTTATAAAAGGCCCCCCACCTCTACCTCCTTACCCACACTTCCAAAGCCTTTGGCTCGGCCAAACCCTGCCCATTGTTTCTCTCCACATCCCTCCATAACTCTTAAAAGCCTCACTTTGGTCAGAAGTCTTCCCAAGGAATCCTTTGAGCTCAAACCAAAGGGAGTTACCCGATTTTAAGGTAATGCCTTCACTTGAGTCCTTTTGTTTTATTTTGCTTCTCCACCCCCCTAAAATCTTTTAATTATTTTATTTTGTAACAACACCAGTATCTCAATATAATATGATGTTTTTATGCTAAGGTTTTGAGCTACACTTACACACACCTTCATCTAATGGTTAAAGAACATACTGTTTCTGTGGATGGCGAATTACTGCCTCACGAAACGATGATTGTTCAATCTTCTCTTAACAACTTTCATGGTGGCCATTAAAATGTCACTATATTTATATATGATATATAATATGTTTATGATTTCATTAAGATTCTGTATTTTTCATTTATGGCATAACTTTATGGCATCCATTATGGGTATACGCGATATCTTCATTTTAGGAAGTGCGGACTACCGCCCCCTCAAAGTGATTTGATTCGTTAATACCATATGTGGTACGTATAAAGGATATATTTAATGATATTATATATGATACCATACTGGAATTAAAATAGTATTATATATCAATATGTTTTAATTCCATTAAATATTAAATAGAAATGGAAGTTGCGTTCATGCGTACGTACGGCTTACCGTCTCCATGAATGGTGCATTTAATTTCTTAACTATAAATGTTATGTAATATTATAAATTCATGAAAATACTGGATATATATGATATATATGGTATCTAAATCATGAATAAAATTCTGTATATAATTTATATTTTACCACATGAACAAATTGTAATTATAAAGAGTTTATTTTTGACTCAAGTACCAATGATCGTTAAAACGACCATTATTAGCTTAAATAATAACATAGTGTTCATGACATGGTAATAAGTGATATAAAAGGAATAATGAACATGAAAAAGGTTCTTAAGGAAGTATAAATTAACTCAAGTTTATTATTCAGGAGATTGAAGAACGATCGACTCAAGTTGGACCTGAGGTAAGGGATCCTACTCCTCTCATTCTTTTTAAGTACACTCTATTATGACATTCCTTTTATACTCATATTTCTTATGATTGGGATGTTCTATTATATTACTAATACTGTAATTATTATGTTCATATGATGAGATACCCTATTTTCACTCATCAATCCATTTTTTAAGTTTTGAGTGGCGCAGTTAAGCTGCCGAATTTTCGTAAGAGATCTAACCTCTATCTTTCTTTTTAAGTACTCTCTTTTATGTCATTTCTTTTAAGCTCATATTTCTTATGTTTGGGTATGTTATTTTAGATTCCCCATACTTTACTTTTTTTCATATTATGAGAGACCCTATTTGATCTCATAAATCAATTTTTAGAAGTTTTATGTGGCGCCGTTAGGCTGTCGAGTTTTCGTAAGGGATTTTTCATCTCACTTTTATTCTCGTGACATTTATGCTACATTAGCAACTATTTACATTGAGTGGTGTATCTAATGAACATTATTATACACTTTTTGTAGTAATATTTAATTTATGGGTATTCAAATCTTCATTGTATGCCCTTCTTCTATGGGTTGTACGTTTCGAAAGTTACCCTACTCGGTAAGGGGACCTTTCACCCTCCTCTTTTTAAAAGACTTATTTTGTAATGTCTTTTAATTCACATAATATTATGTTGGGATATGTTATTTTATATCCTTATTGATGTAAATTTTATTTCCAAGTGATGAGATACCTTTTTTATATCTCATCAACTCATTTTTTGAATTTTGAAGTGATGTCATTAGGCTGTCGAATTTTACCAAGGGAAATTTTTAACTGAATTTTGATTTCATTGGGTTCAACATGTAGTTATTGAATATGTCATCCTTTGAATATGAGTGAATTAACTTTTATTGTTTTACAATTAATATCTAATTATATTGGGTGTATTTATATTGGTCACACATAATTTTGAGATTGATTTATCCTTAATTTACGGATACCTTCTTTATAAGGGATTTCATCAAATTTTACACTTCTATTGAGACTTCATTGTTGTTATGCACCAATTCACTCTTATATAGTGTATATACTGTCCTTTAGAATATTATATCATGAATCCATTTATTCTCATGATATTATAAAGTTCTGACTAAATGTTATTCCTCAATTATTGTATTCAAGTGTCTATAATTTTGGTAAAAACCCTTTAACCAAAATATCACTTTAAATGTTTTATTGATTTGTTCTTATTTATATCAATGTTTTCAAAATGGTTTTAAGGATTTATTTATATAGATAATAATGGTTTTAAATTTTATAACGCTTCAAGGTGGTATGGGACACATTGATTCAAAAATCGATTTATTAAATGTCTTAAATGATTTTGGAAATGGTTTCTTTTTGAATGGATTCAATATTTCAATATCCTAAAATGTTATATTGTGATTGTAATGTGGAAATGTTATGTTTCCTTTATGCATGTTTTATGTGATACGTTTATGTTATGGTTTTTGGGCATTGTTATGAAAATGGGTGGTTCCGTGATAAACTAAGGGCGGGTGAGCCCGATATAGCTCTCCAATGCATTGGGTAACGCGAAGGAGTGAAATGTTATGGTTTCTCTGAAGAGATTTAGGGAATATAATGTGGTGGGTATTCCAAATGTAACCAAGGGGGTTACTCCCTACGTAAGAATGTTATGAATGTCTCAGGATACCTTTTATGTCTTATGATTTCTATGATTTATTCATGATTTGATGAGGTATGTTAAAGTGCCTATGTTTTATGGCTAAATTATGATTTCATTCTTATGTATATATGAACTCATGTTTCTTTTCCATATTTTTTTAACCCTTACTGAGTGTTTTATGCTCATCCCATGTTTTTATTTGAAATGTTTTTCACAGGTGAAGGGAAAGGTACATGATATGATGATACTGTCAAGGAAGTGTCATGAAAGAATCCATGCTTTATTTTTTTAAATATGTTTCCGTTGATGGGAAAAAATGAATACTATATTTTCTGTTACCACTTTGTTTAAATGTGGAATGTAATGCAAGTTTTGGGATCTAATTCTCTAAAACTCTAAACCTGAAAATATCCTCAATGTGTAATCTTGTAATAAATCATGATTAAGTATGGTTTAAGGCCGGGACCTTATAGTTGGTATCAGAGGTTGGTTTAGATAACTTTAGAGTTTAGGGTATTATTTAAGCATAAGTGACATTACCATAATCATTAGGATTTCCAAAAGAGTCCTAGTTTTAGATAAATTGAATGAGTAAGTATATCTTTGTGTTTATCTTCCTCATTAGTACATGATGTTTTTGTTGATATACTCACACTGACCTTTTTGGTTTTAGTAAATGGCTGGATCTAGCAGGCACCAATGTAACAATGGATGTGAAGGAAACTGTGAAAGTTTTTTGAGCGAGCAACTAAATGATATAGGAGTTGCAATGAGAACTCTTGTGTTTATTCTCAACCAATAATCTAGAGTCATGATTGACCACCTAAACCTTGATGATTTCTCTAAGGCATCATATATGTGAGAAAAAAATCCCTATGGAACTACAGGTAACAATCCTAAAGGTAAGTGTGTTCAAAAACCAGTGTGTCAAAGATGTGGAAATAAACACCTAGGAAAATGTTTCAAAGGGACAGAAATATGCTATAGATGTTGAAATGAAGTTCATAAAGCAATAACCTTCCATGAAAAAAGGAAGCATCTAGTTGACTCGAGGAAAGGGAAATAAGTTCTTTCTGAGGGATCAATTGAATGTTTTAAATGTGGTGTGCATGGTAATTATGCAAACACATGTCCTATGAAGAAGTTTCGTGAATGGGATCACCAAGATCGTACAAATACTTGTTTACCAATACTTAATGCCATTCCGATTGAGGATGAAGAAACTGACAGTGAACAATAAAAGGTATGGATTATTTCATGACATTTGTTTTCCAATTTTGGAATCATAGGATATGATTCATGATTTTGTTTGTAGGAAAGAAGTATTTCAGAATATGTTGGAAATGAATGGTTAATGGATCATGAAGAATGTTGAATGAGTAAGAAGTCAACATATAAGGGCTTCAAGAGTTATGGTGAAATTCTTAAGAGTATTAAGTCTCTTTTGATGATGGGGTTACATTAGAAGAATTTTAATAGTATGTGTAACCCTGATGTTTAATATATGAAATTTTATTCAAGGAATAGTTATCTATTCTTTTGTGGACATAGTTATAAAGAAGCATTTGGGTTTATATGATCCTTACTTTTGAGGTAATGATGGGTTACTATATTTTATGATGGAAGTGAAAGGCATGAGATAAAATTGAGGTTAAATTATGTTATGGTTATTTTTGATGATTTTATCTCTTTTGGGGAATGATTTAAGAATTATATAGTATGAAAAAAGTACAACATGCAGACCGTGTGACAACCCGTCGTATCGGACAAAGATGCGGTAATCGAACCAACAACCAAAGTGTAACTGGTATTTATCGCCTACCACTGGACTACGTAAAGTCCCTAGTTAGTATGACTTATTCTTTTTAGTTAGGTGACTTTATGAATTAAGAGTAAGTTGATTTTGGGTTATTTATTAAAATGATTAACCTCTCATGGAGGATATGTGATTAGGTTAATTATTTTTCAATACGAGACTTTAGGAGCAACAGATGTTGTTTCGAGATAAATGTTACAATTTAACTTGGAAGAATATGTGACTAAATCCTTCAAATATTTGGGTTAAAATCTTAGTTTGGTTAACTTTGAAGAATCTTATGGAAAAATTTTTTATCGAATGGTCCTCGTTGAACTTTGGGTCTTGTTGGACAAATTTTGGAGATTAAGAGTAGATTTTCTTTTTATAAAGGGTGATCCTTTTCTGGATTATCTTATCTTATACTAACCTTTTTGGTTTTGGTTTTGGTTAGAGTCTAAATACATAGTAAGTATATAGTTCTCTTTTGTGGATTAGGTGATTCTATAGAAATTGATTATGGTACTCTTAATGCGAACAAGTCTTCCTAAATACTCGTCTTTTGGAGGAAATATGAGTTTGATTAAGGAATCTAGTAAAAGTTGAAAGTCTACATGACATGTAAGTATGATTAATTATGATTTAGTTAAGCTCAAAAATAAATTCTTCAATAAAAAGTAACTTAAAACAAAAATGTTGTCTGTTAACTTTTCCGACTGGGGAATTGAATACCATTTCACCCATCACAAGTTTGTGATTTTCTTATAGTTAACTTTCTCCTAGACATGTTTACTATAACTCCCCATCAGAACATGACCCTTTTTTCCTCCATGTCCATATTTTCATACATGGAATCCTAGTATGGGTTAACTCGGGTTACCATTGTACTTATCTTTCTTTATTTTAAAGTGATTGTTTTACTGACTCTTGTTTCAATGTGGGATTTTCAATGATGTTTCCAAGCCCAATTTTAAAATTGCGAGGATGCAATTCGCAAAAGGGGGAAGGATGTAACAACCCAGGTAAATAAAGAGTATGAAATTTTCACATTTATGCATATTTTTGAATAAAATATTAATATAACTTTAAAGGGAACGCTATGATCGATGGCGTACCCAACACGCAACAACGAGTTTCTTAAGAATCTTATGTTGCACTCTAATAATAAAATAGTATTATTTTTAAATGGTAGTTAATTCCTAGTTGTTGTGATGGCGGAAATGAATAGAACTAACTAAAAAATGATTATATATGTTTTTCAAATATTTTTACTTTTTACAATAAATTTTTGAGGATTTAAAATGCGAATGAATCCAATTTTAAGCGTAAACATTCTAATATTTTTTAAAAGGTTGATTAACCGCCTTTTGATGGAGAACCTCTTTTAAATCCACTTTTTGACAATTTTATGTGTTATATTTGACAAAATAAAATTTTTCTTTAGAATCGGGACATCAAAATTTACTTTGTGTAAATTTTTGGTATTTTTCCGAAAAAGTTCAATTTTTAATGAATTGTAAAAATTGTTGTATTTTAATTCAAAACCACTTTTTAATCTAATAAATTTATATGATTTTATTATCTTTTGAATGGGTTTTAAAGTTAAATTTGAATATATTTTTACCATTTAATCTAATAGTGGTCATTAGAATTAATTTCACTTTGAAATTTGACTTAAACTAGTGTCAATCTTTTGATATATATTGTTTCAAAAAAAACACGCTATTTGTTCTGACAGCGGTAATTAATTATTAAATTAATTAATGTAACTTATATGTTATAAATTTTGTAAAATATACATCATTTTTGAATTCTGAATATCAAATATAGCTTAGGGTGAATTTTTGGTAATTTTCTGAAAAACATCAATTTTTTATGAATAGTGAAACCACTAAGTGGTAATTATAAAAACTGATTTTCCATTTAAATGAAATTTTTCCACCTTGGTGTTTTGATTTTCAAAAATACGACATACATGGTTGTCATTAAAAATTAAAATTTGGTTCAATGGGATTAAAATAGTATTTTGGTGAATAGTAACTTATTAAGTTCTTAATCGCGATTCGAGGTAATTAGTGTAGTTTAAGGTAAAAATAATGTATTAATAATATGAAATGAACTAGACACATGTCCTACCCTCATTGGATGAGTCATGGCCGACCAAGAAAATCCATGGGTCAACTTGGGGACCCCATGGATCCACATTGGTTGGAAAATGACATAAATACCTTTTTATTTAATGTTAAAATTAAAATGTCACAAACATGAGTTGTTTAACTAAAACAATTTTTACATGGGGTTATACAAGTAATATTTTTGACTATAAATAGTCATTGGAATTATAAACCGATTTCCTACTTCATTGTATTTTTGTTATAATTTTTAGACATTAAATAAACTAAATAATATATGACATCATGATGATGCAGCGATGACCTCATTATTTAACGATTTAAATAAAATGGAAAGATAATGTCAAATATAAGACCTACACTTGTCCAAAACCTATTGTATCAGTGGATTTTGAACCCTTATCAGCTTATCCTAGAAACACATCAATGTGAGACTATTAAAATCTGAAACGCATTCTAAAATAAAGTAACATTTCTTTACTTTCCAAGAGTTCCCCTCCTCCCCTCTTATAAAAGGCCCCCACCTCTACCTCCTTACCCACACTTCCAAAGCCTTTAGATCGTCCAACCCCTACCCATTTTGTCTCTCCGCATCCCTCTATAACTCTTAGAAGCCTCACCTTGGTCAGAAGTCTTCCCAAGGAAGCCTTTTAGCTCAAACCAAAGAGAGTTACCCGATTTAAATATAATGCCTTCACTTGAGTCCTTTTGTTTTATTTTGCTTCTCCACCCCCCTAAACTCTTTTTATTAATTTATTTTGTAACAACACCAGTATCTTCAATATACTATGATTTTTATATGTTATGGATTCTATCTACACTTACACACACCTTCGTCTAATGGTTAAAGAACATACTGTTTCTGTGGATGGCGAATTACGGCCTCACGAAACGATGATTGTTCAATCTTCTCTTAACAACTTTCATGGTGGCCATTAAAATGTCACTATATTTATATATGATATATAATATGTTTGTTTTCCTTAAGATTATGTATTTTTCATTTATGGCCTACCTTTATGGATTCCATTATGGGTATACGCGATATCTTTATTTTAGGAAGTGCGGACTACCGCCCCCTCAAAGTGATTTGATTCGTTAATACCATATGTGGTACATATAAAGGATATATTTAATGATATTATATATGATAAAATACTGGAATTAAAATACTATTATGTATCATTATGTTTTAATTCCATTAAATATGAAATAGAAATGGAAGTCGCGTTCATACGTACGTACGGCTTACCGTCTCCATGAACGGTGCATTTCATTTCATAACTCTAAATGTTATGTAATATTATAAATGCATGAAAATACTAAATATATATGATATATTTGATATCTACATCATGAATAAAATTCTGGATATAATGGATTTTTTACCACATGAACAACTTGTAATTATAAAGAGTTTATTTTTGACTCAAGTACCAATGATCGTTAAAACGACCGTTATTAGCTTAAATAATAACATAGTGTTCATGACATGGTAATAAGTTATATAAAAGGAATAATGAACATGAAAAAGATTCTTAAGGAAGTATAAATTAACTCATGTTTATTATTCAGGATATTAAATAACGATCGAGTCAAGTCAGACCCGAGTTAAGGAATCCTACTCCTCTCTTTCTTTTTAAGTACACTCTTTTATGACATTCCTTTTAAGCTCATCTTTTTTATGATTGGGATGTTATTTTATATTACTCCTACTGTACTTCTTATGTTCATATGATGAGATACCCTATTTCCTTTCACCAATCCATTTTGGAAGTTTTGAGTGGCGCCGTTAGGCTGCCGAATTTTCGTAAGAGATCTAACCTCTCTCTTTCTTTTTAAGTAATCTCTTTTATGTCATTTCATTAAAGCTCATATTTCTTATGTTTGGGGATGTTATTTTACATTCTTAATACTTTAATTTTAATGGTCATATTATTTGAGACCATATTTGATCTCATAAATCCATTTTTGGAAGTTTTAAGTGGTTCTGTTAGGCTGCCGAGTTTTCATAAGGGATTTTTCATCTCACTTTTATTCTCGTGACATTTATGCTACATTTTCCAGTATTTCCTTTGAGTGGTGTATGTACTGCCCATTATTATACACTTTCTGTAGTATAATTTCATTTTTTTGTATTCACATCTTCATTGTATGACCCTTCTTCCATGGGGTGTACGTTTCCAAAGTTACCCAACCCGGTAAGGGGACCTTTCACCCTCCTCTTTTTAAAAGACGTATTTTGTTATGTCTTTTAATTCCCATACTATTATGTTGGGATATGTTCCTTTATATCCTTATTAATGTAAATTTTATGTCCAAGTGATGAGATACCCTTTTTATCTCTCATCAACTCATTTTCTGAATTTTGAAGTGATGTCGTTAGGCTATCGAATTTTACCAAGGGAACTTTTTAACCAAATTTCGATTTCTTTGGGTTCAACATGTAGTTATTGAATATGTCATCCTTTGAATATGTGTGAATGAACTTTTATTGTTTTACACTTAATATCCACTTATATTGGGTGTATTTATATTTTTCACTCATAATTTTGAGATTGATTTATCCTGAATTTGAGGATACCTTCTTTATAAGGGATTTCATCACATTTTACATTTCTATTGAGACTTCATTATTGTCATGCACCAATTCACTCTTATATGGTTTATATACTGTCCTTTGGAATATTATATCATGAATCCATTTATTATCTTGATATTTTAAAGGTCTGACTAAATGGTATTCCTCAATTATTGTATTCAAGTGTCTATAATTTTGGTAAAAACCCTTTAACCAAAATATCGCTTTAAATGTTTTTATGATTTGTTCTTATTTATATCCATGTTTTCAAAATGTTTTTAAGGATTTATTTATCTGGATATTAATGGTTTACAATTTTTTAATGCTTTAAGGTTGTATGGGACACTTTGATTCAAAAATCTCTTTATTAAATGTTTTAAATGATTTTGGAAATGGTTTCTTTTTGAATGGATTCATTTTTTCAATATCCTAAAATTTTATATTGTGATTGAAATGTGGAAATGTTATGTTTCCTTTATGCATGTTTTATGTGATACGTTTATGTTATGGTTCTTGGGAATTGTTATGAAAACGGGTGGTTCCGTGATAAACTAAGGGCGGGTGAGCCCGATATAGCTCTCCAATGCATTGGGTAACGCGAAGGAGTGAAACGTTAAGGTTTCTCCGAAGAGATTTAGGTAATATACTATGGTTGGTATTGCAAATGTAACCAAGAGGGTTACTCCCTATGTAAGAATGTTATGAATTCCTCAAGTTACCTTTTATGTCCTATGATTTCTATGATTTATTCATGATTTGATGAGGTATGTTAATGTGCCTATGTTTTATGGGTAAATTATGATTTCATTATTATGTATATATGAACTCATGTTTCTTTTCCATATTTTTATAACCCTTACTGAGTGGTTTATGCTCATCCCACGTTTTTATTTGAAATTTTTTTCACAGGTCAATGGAAAAGTACGTGATATGATGATAGTGTCAAGGAAGTGTCAAGAAAGAATCCATGCTTTATTTTTTTAAATATTTTTCCATTGATGGGAAAAAAATGAATACTATCTTTTATGTAACTATTTTTTTAAATGTTGAATGTAATGCAAGTTTTATGATCAAATTCTCTAAAACTATAAACCTGAAAAGATCCTCAATGTGTAATCTTGTAATAACTCAAGATTATGTAAGGTTTAAGGTCGGGGCCTTATAGAAGTATTCAGAAATAATGAACTAAAGTACCCCATCCATGAATCTTCATAATACATTTTCATAGAAAATAGATAACCCAAAAAATACAATTGATAAATATATTTAAAGCATGTAATGAAGGAATATAAGTATTCATGTGGTTGGGAAATTAATCATTTTTTATGAGAATCGAAAACTTCAATATAAGGGGATAAAATTGATTATAGGGTAACACTCCATATCACAGTATTTTATAATATAATGTATGAAAAACATAAGTTGCACACTAAAAAAACTAAATCGACTCCATATCGTTATAGATGAACATCATAACTATATTCTAGTTGAATTAGTTTCACAACCATCTGATCTTCATGGATGGACCTCAACTTGATCATGGAAACCACCAAAGTTCCACAACCACAAACAAAACATCCATTGAATAGTGAAATCATTCAACAATGAATCCATTTACTTACATATCCCTTTTATAAAAACCTTACATGGTCTTTAATAACCTTCAGGTTATGTTTACATAACATAATCAATGTTATTCCTATAAGATTCTTCAGTCTACACCTCCTCAGCCATGGTTAGATACTATTTCAACCTATAGACTTTGGGTTTCGATGTGTATTCTTGAATTCACTTTCCATTTATATTTTTGAAATATATTTTTTCTCCATGCTACTACCCCTTGATAAAAAACTAATTCACATATACAAGAAAAATAATTATCCTAGAATTGATTGAACATAATACCACTATGAATGATTACAATTGGATTACCCCACATAAAAATGATGATTGGGGAATTGTGCTAAATATTATTTTAAGAGAAACCCTCACCTATTAGGATAATATTTAGGGTGATATGGGCCATCTTAGGGAATTTTGTGTGTGGTGGGGGATGCTGGGTTATCCCACATCAAAATGTGAAGGGGTGTGGTACTGAATGTATGTGTTTATGAAACTCTCACCTCTTGGGACAACTATTTTGGTTAATATATATTAAAAAACCTAACAATTATAAGCGATTATTGGTGATAATGAGGGATATAAAAAATCTATCTAAGACGTTTTAAATTTTAATTTAGTTGTTTCATTATAACATATATATTTACTTATGATCTTTCTGTTGTCAAATGAATCTACCTATTCTGTTGATTTGGAAAATATCCATCTTTGAAAAAATCATGTATTGATTAAATTCCATGGCCTAGAGATATTATTCTCATTATTTACACTATAATATGTTTTATTTTATCTAGGATATTTTTTATGATAATTGAGTGTTTTTGAATGGGAAAAAATAATGAAATCTATATTCAAAATAATGTTGCATGTTTTGAATGAACAGATGAAATAACAACCTCTTCAAGAAGAAATAAATGATTACTATTTGTAAAAAGTGGGATTTTCAATGTATTATTAACATTTATGATGTATTTCAACATCTTTTAAAACCCAACATTTAGTTCTTGGACATGTTAATATTGTAAAAAAAAATTAAAACTTGTAATTATAATATGATTTCATATTGGGTCATTGTATATAACATTTTTTATATATTTTTTTCAAAATGTTTTAATACAAGTAAAATATTCAATTATGTGGTTAGAGATTGTGAATATTTATATCCTAATCAAAAATATTATCGATAAGAAAAAAGATATTTTATTACATACAAATTTTTTATAAATAATTATCTAGACTCTTTCCATCAAGTTTTTTATTAAAGAACGAGTTTAAAGGTTTTGACAGTGACCCATGACATTGACATGAGATTATTTTATCTAATTGACTCAACCTCTATCATCCCCAGCATTCATATTAAGATCAATAAATAATGAAAGATAATATAAAATGGTTAGATCAAAACTCTTAAAATAACCCATCATTGGTTTACGAAATATTCACTTGTCCATCCCTCCCTTCATTTTTTAGTCAAAATCCCCTTATTTTTCTCAAATATAAAAATGGAATTGTCCCACCACCAAAAATACCACTCATGAATCTCATTCATTAATATAAATTTCCCCATTTTCCTTCTCCATCTTATTATTGTAAATTTTTTACTCTATAATCTCATCTTAATAAATCACTCAATGTTCTCCATTTATATGGAAAATATGGCTTTCCCACCATCTTTTCTATATCCTCTTCAATCATGACTTCACTCCTCATTATTGGGGATAAACCAAATCTCACATTTATTTTCATAAGGTGTGGTGGATAACTTATAATCGTGGATGGGATACTCCTCCAATAACTAATTAGTTTTAGGATAGAACCATATAAGTTCTTATATTGTAGAATTAGATGTCTATGCTATGAGGATTGATCCTGATAAGTGATATCAAATCCACAGTGAATCCTTGGTGTATTTTGGTTGTTATATCCCCAAACCAAATTAACAATGATAATGGAAGTTTAGTTAAAGCATGTTGATCCTTTCTTATTCCTTGTTTAGAATTCATTCTTGACTATATTGGTTAGGAAATATGTCATTATATAGAGAAAATGGATTTGAAAGATGTTTGGAACATGTGGATTATCATCATAAGGGTGGCATGGATGGTTGGTGGATGGTTTTAGGGATGGTTTATTAGGTACAAATCCAATCACATATATATTTTCACACGCATTGGTGACTTAAATATAATCTTTGTTGGGATACATATCCAATAAGAAATTGGTTATGAGATTGATACCCCAAAGGGATTATGTTTCTATCTTTTTGTTCTAATCTAAGAGTATTGATCCTAAAAATACATTGAATCATTAAAGGAAATCTCATATTTTTTAATATTAGATATATTTTTTAGAAAATATAACAATATTTTTGTCAAAAATACGTGGTCCAGATTTATTTTTTAAAATTGAGATAAGATATTTTTGAATATCTTATTTTGATTTTAAACGGCTTGTAGTGGTAAGATGTATTTGGTGGTGTCAGAAATATCATGTTGGACTACTTATGTTCTATAAAAGGAGAATAATTTCATGACCCAAACCCACTAAAACCTCTCTTGGATCGGTAAATAAGGAACCGGTGACTCCTAAATCCCACCTCCAATAATTTATGGGCTGGCCACTATCATCGATGAAATTTTTCATGAAATTATGAAGAATTAGACTCATAAATTCTAGGAAAATAAATTCAAATCACTAATCAACACCATACATACTAAAAAGATAAAAATATCATTCCCAAAATTTTAACTACATGACAAGGATTACAATGAAAATAATTCAATGCAAGAACAATCTCTTAAAATCACATCTATTTTCCTGAGCATTAGTATCCCCAAATCTCTATCAAACTATCTAGAAAAAACATATAAAAAATGTTGAGGGGTGAGAAATCATGTTTTCATAGAAGAATAATATTTCTAAAAAGTTCAATATCTGTGTGAAATAAATGTATTGGTATTGGAATTAGTGTTATCAACTATTCCAAAACATGGTATAGACAAAGGTATTGACTTGAAAAGTATGAAAAGTTGGAAGTAAAATTATTATCACATATTTATAAAACCAGAACCTTTTGTTGTGTCACATAACATTATCATTTTAGTTTTATAATTTTATATAAATTTAATAATTGTTTGTGATAATAGGTTTTGGGGGTCGAATAACTTTAAAATTGGAATCCTATAAAATATCTCCATCAAACCAAATTGTTACATCCAGGTAATCCAATAGAATAATTAATGAAGATGATATCATGATTCTTAGAATCTTAAGAATTAGAGATAAGTTCTAGAAATATATCACCACTCTTAAAACTTAATAGTCACATGACCACCACTACCATATCCCCACTACCATCACACAATCTCCATATCACTACATCATCATCTCATCCTCACAATGTTAGAGATGTACTACAATTAGGGATATAATACAGTACGATATCCCTAAATATTAATTGGAGATATAGAACGTTTTTTCCTATATCATATCTTATGATTTATGTCCAAAATAGATTATGATAGTGTAACACACTGATATTTTATGAGATATATTCTTTTTAATTAATTTAATTTCTTATGTTGTATGCTACAAAAAGATTTGCTTATGGTATACGTAACCCCGTATTAGCTTGCAGTATATAAAACACTATTCTTGGATTTGTTTGCACACAATTTAATGTTATTTTTATATAATTCATTACATGAAAGACTGATTATATGGTGTAACTAAATATTATAACCTAGTCATTATAATGGCGACAATGAATAGTACAAACTTCCGTCGAAAAAAACAATTTAAATGAATATTAGTGAGTCTATAGAATAATAAAATCACTCTTTAGGGATTTTATTGGTGAAATATATACTTAATATGTTCAATTTATTGTTTTAAATTAATATTATCTATTTTATGTATTTGATATAAGAACAATTTCAATTTTTCAGATAAAAGAAGAATTTTTCAAAATAAAATAGTTTTACCGCACATTGATGGAGATCCATTTTTAAATAGTGTTTTTGAAAATATTATAAGTTATATTTGACATAATATACTTCTTCACTGAAAGATATGCATAAATTATTACCTTGTTTGAAATTTTGGTATTTTGTGGATGAAATTCATAATTTAATGAATAGTGAAAATACTGCATTTAAATTCAAAACTGCCTTTTAATCTAGTTTAATTATATAGTAATATTCCCTTTTTAATTAGTTTTTAACATTAATTGAAATTTTTTATATTTTAATCTAATTATGGTCATTATATGTAATTTAACATTTAAATTTGTCATAAACACATGTCAATATTATGATAGTTTTTACATCTTTAAACATCGCTTTCTGGTTTTGACAAACGAGAATTTTTATTAAATTAATTAATACATCATCTATGTTTTGAATTTGGAAAAAATGATTCCATATTTATAACCAGAAGGGTTCAAATTTTTTAAATACCTTTCTTTTATTTTAGGTCATTATGAATACTGACTTCAGTAATTATTTTACATACCATTGAGTGGGTAAATTATTTAAATAAGGGAAAATAAAATTATAATAATTTAAAACTAAACTAACATGTATGATAATATTATAGTATGAGTCATGGGAGACCAAAATATCATTACGCAGAACTTTTGGCATTTTGGAGCCACTTTTGTGTGAAAATGACATGTTATAATATTTAATTTAAGGCAAAGGGAAATATAACATAAATATGTATCTTTTTACTAATAAAATTATAAGATGGGGTTATAAATTTTATATAATTTAATATAAATATTAATTATAAAGAATAAAATGATTTTATACATCATGGTATTTAATTTATAATTTTTAGAAGATCAATAAATTAATTTATTTGTGAAAAAATGTTGATGTAGTGATTTCCATATAAATGAAGGATTAACATAAATGATGTTATATATATTATAATAATTATAATTTGAAAACTTTTATTCCATAAAAAGATTTACGTATAATTATGAAATTGTATCTTTTAGTTAATATAGATTTTTCAAATCAATCAATTTGTTTTAGATTTAAAAACAATCTATTACTAAATTGTGTCAAAATTAACATAAATGATTTTTTTAAACAAATAATGTTTTAATAAATGATATAATAGTAATAAAAATATAATATTTTTCCAAATGATGCATATAATTTTAATAATCTCATTAATGATTCAATTTTGGTTCTCTTGTAATTTTATAGTAACTATATTGTCCATATAGTGTACAAATAGCAGGTGACATGGAAAAAGTTAATTTAATTAACAAGGGGTTAAAACAAAATGATAAGGTGACATTTGTGACCTAAACATGTCTAAAACATATATTTTGAGAGTATTTAGACCCATAATCATCTTATAATTGAAATATATTACTTTTTAGAAATTATAAATGGAAAATAAATTTATAAAAAAATATTATTACCAGACATTCCTAAAGTACCCCTCCTCCCCTTTATAAAAGTCCACCACATCTACCCACTTACACACACCTATAAATCCTCTTAAATATCCCAAATAATTCTCAAATAATCTCCAAACATCCCTCCCATCATTTTAGAGGTCACATAATGTGAATAAATCCATTATACATGGACCTTTTATGAAAATAAAATGGAGATACTCAAAAAAGAGGTAATTGTTTTATCACCTGTTTCAAACATATATTCTACTTATACATCCTATTATTATGTTGTTTCACTAATAATTTAATAAATATATTGTCTTATATATTCTGAGTTGTTATTATAACTATGATAAAATCATATACCTTCTTTTATCCATCCTAGTAATAACAATTTCACCATGTGTACGTGCATACGACTTACCGTCTCCATGTCGTGATGTAAGTTGATATTCAAAAATAATTATTTTAGATGGGTATAATGAGTAGTATAATGGATTTAAATAATGAATTTAACATTATAATTATTATTTATAATTAATATTCCATCCAATTCCATACAATTTAACCATTAAGTGAATTATATCTTCGCTTGTGTGTACGTATAGCCTACCATCTACACGATGTGACTATATTCATTATACATGATTTTTATTAAATCGTGATTATATACATTAATGTAATGAATAAATATGATATATATTATACTAATATAATTTTGTAAATGATATAAAGATATCATATGAATTGTAACAAGAACTTATCTGAAAAAACCTTCATACGAACATAAAGCAGTTAATATCCAAATTATGAGTGACAATGAAATTTTACTAAAAAATGGATGATAATATAATCATATATGATATCATAAAGATTATTATGATAATATAATAAGTTAATAACATTATTTAAATAATTAAACATGATTTTTGGATACATTTGAAGGATATCAGACATAAGGAAAGGGATAATTTCACAATCACATTATTAACTGAGATTGTTTATATGAATTTATTTACTAAGATATATTTATCATCCAAATACACGTTTCATAAATATAAAATATTATTTATCTTATTATACTATTATTTAAATTCAATTTTACCCAATTCTGAATTTTTATTAAATGGTATGGATGGAATCTTTCTTTCATTTTCCATATGAGGTACTTTTGGACTTTTCTAACACGAGTACGAGAAAATGTTTTTTAACTTATACTTCATGAATGGATTTTTAAATAAACATTATTCCATGTTTTAAGGAATCTTACTCTACCAAATTTCATGTTTAGTTTCCAATAAATTATTATATTTTAAATTTGTGTCGCATTTTGAAAAAAGAAAACATTTTGGACGAAGAAACGATATTTTCCTTAAGAATTAAGTTCCAAGGTTTTCTCAAAATTTCGTTCCATCTAAGATGATGCTATTTAAATAGGGTTATGTTTTTATCCTTATTATTACAATTATTTTATTTTTTTTAATGATTTAATGATAATTTATATGGATTATGTTATGCTGGAATAATTGTTTAGAAACCCATTTTATTTCATGGGTTATGCTATGATGAATGATTTATGATTTTTTCACATGTAAGAATGATTTCATTAGGACATGGGTGGGACCTATATCTCTGTATAATGGATTGGGTAAAGATATATATCTCATGAGATATACATGAATTGAATGACATGTAAATATGGTTCTGTAATACATGGATGGAATGGAAAGTAAACATGGTTCAGTAATTGACTTTCTACGGTATGATGGTATTGGATATGAGCCTTGGATAATATAGAAAAGGATTTATAGGATTATTTTTTTTCCACAATTTCATTTTTATACCAATTCTATGTTATCATCATTAATGTTCATTTATGAATTATGCCTTACGAATTTCTTTGATTTATTTCAAGTCTCTGGATTTTGATATTTAAAATTTGTGTTCTAGTTTTTTTACATTCATATTTTCATGTTTTGTATTCTTACCCTTACAAAGCATCTAACCTCACCCATTCTTATGATTACATTCATCATTTTATAAAGAAATCATTTTAGTATTATAACTAAAGGTAGAAAACTAGGATGTGAATTCTTTTGTGAGATCCCAAGAGATATTTCTATGGGATTTCTATGGTTATGAATATTTATAGGTTACAGTCCTATAATTATGGTAATAAATCTAGAATAACCTAGTATAAATCCTAAGATGTAAACGATTTAATATACACCCCCTCGATTATGTTGTTTTTCTACTGTGCTTTTTTCCTCTCAGAATATTTTAATTGGGTTTTCAACAATGGCTAGAACCTGAAGGAACCCTGTTAATGATCAGTGAAATGGGAAATGGAATCATTATCCTCATGAACAAACAAATTTTATGGGATACAGAATTCAAATTATTATCTCCATACTTACAGAAGATATGAATAATTATGGACTTCAAAATAAGCAGAAAAGGGAACAAATTTTTTTTTATTCCTTCATGAGTCAATGTCCAAAATCATTCAGTGTGTCTTCCAATCCACATGTTTCTAAACAATGGATCAGTGCCATTGAAAATATATTTTTCATCATTACCTATTTGGAATATGAGAAAGTCATTTTGGATCTTTAACATTTATAAGGAAAAGTGGACTAGTGGTGGACATTAATAAAGATTATGAGGAAACCAGATGAAATTGAATCCACGGAATGGGACGAGTTCAACAACATAATTTTCTATAATTATATTCCTTATATTCTTTGAACAAAAATTGAAAATGAGTTCCTTGGGCTTAAGAATAATGTTGATGAATCTTTTGGTACATACGATGTAAATTTTATAATACATAGAATTTTTCCTTCTAGCATTATCATCCAACATGAATATAATGTTGATAAATTCTTCATTGTCTTAAAAACAAGTCTTAAAAGGGTGTTAGCTATAAGATACATTAGTTTCTATGAATATATTGTGTGTTATGCTATCAAGGTGTAAATGGAAGTTGGTTTTTAATTTTAATCTCAAATTTTTTACAATAAATCAAAGGTGGAGTTCAAAGGAATTTCTCAAAAAAGTGGTGAAAAGAATATTTGTGTTTACTTATGATAAAATTGTACAAAGAAGCATGTTGGAGATGGTCTTAAATGGAATTGAAAAAAAATTGACGTGTGGAAGATAAGGTAATCGTCAAGTTGAGTGTCGAAGTCATGAGAAAAAGGTAGTTAATTATGTGAATTGAAATAATGAAATAGTGAATGTACCACCCACACATGAATTCTATAAGTTTAAGGAAATGAGAATTATGCTAACCAATGGCCTAATCCAAGGTTGATCAATGATGATCTAAGCCAACAACTTCATAAGGACAATGAAAAATGACAATAAAATTTGAACAAGATTGATGATGTTGAGTATAAAGATTACATGGTGCAATGATAGAGTGTTTTTGTAATGGGATTCTAGAATAATGTTGTAGAATTGATTTTATGGAATAATTGAATAATGAAATATCTATGTAGTGGTTCACTATGTTTTCCCACGTATATTTGAAAGTATATGGTGAGTGTTACTGGTAACCGTGAAAAGTGACTGAGGTAATAAGGTTATGTTTTTGGAAAATACATGAGTTAGGGAAGGATAACCCTTAATATGAACATGATGTTGAGATAATTATATTTGGATAATGATTTTTTGGAAATCATTAAGTAAATTAGATGATATTAGTTACCTTGGAACTGGTTAAGGATTTATTGACTTGTGGGTTATGCTATCCTTGATGAATATTACATATTATTAGACTTAATAATAACAAAACATACATGTTTTCAACAAGGATATCTGATAATTTCGGTCATTAAAATGACTCAAGAGAATACATGATAAAGGTATTCACATATTTTGAATTTGACAATAAAAAAATACCTTATTATACATCGGAGAGAAAAGTTAAACTGATTGTGTTTACCTCTTTCTAAAGTTGTAGATTTTTAGTTCATTGAAGGATTGTAAGGTTATCCATTTATGGATAGTATAAGTTAATATCTTAATGAAGTCTATTAGATTTATGTATTGTCTCATTATATATGGAATTATTCATATATTATATCATGTGCTAACATTTTTTTAGATATATAGGGAATGGCCTATCATTATATTTATGGATCGCATGACCTGCCACCAATTTAGGAATGTCAAATTCAACTTCATTTCATTGAACAAGACATGGAGTAGAAATTGTTCAAGGCATGACCAACTGTGATATTGTACTGAAATCAAGTATGTATTTATTCTCATGTTCTTCTAAATTAGGGAAAGGATCTTGAAAACCAAATACATTATCTTAGTACCTATTTATATGATGAATGACATGGTCCCTTAAATAATCACATTTTTATGGATTTTTGGTTGTTAACATTCTCCAAAAATTTTCCCTATCACTATCCATCAGAAAATGATGGTTATATTTAACTTCTATACATATGTTTTCTCTTCCCACCTATGTTCTCTTATGTCAAAACCCAGTGATGAGTTACATTGGGTAACCATTATGATTATAACTTTCCTTCTTAAAATGATGCTTTTTATTCCTTTTAAATATGTGGGTTTTTATGAAGGAAACATTCAAGTAGTTAAACTTTTTAAACCCTGGTGAATTTCGATGGAAAATATTATTTTAAGGGGGTAGAATATAACACCCTGAGATTTTAAGAGATGTATTCTTTTTAATTTATTTTTTCCTTTTGTTTTATGTTACACCATGATTAGCTTTCTCTATACGCAACATCGTATTAGCTTGAATTATACACAACACTATTCTTGGCTTGTGTTACAGACAATTTCTTGTTATTTTGATAAATTAATTTCACACAATACAACGTATAGGTGATAAATAAATATTATAACCTATTCATTATAGTTCTAGTTATGAGTAGTATTAACTTCCTTCTAAAAAACTATTTAAATGAAAATAAGTGAGTCTATAAAATAATAAAATCACTCTTTATGGATTTTCTTAGTAAAATTTATATTTAATATATTCAATGTAATGTTTTCAATTCATCTTATATGTTTTATATATATTATAAAAGAATAAAATCACTTTTTCAGATAAGAGAAGTATCTTTCATAAAAATACCCTTTCACTGCCTTTTGATGGATAACACCTTTTAAAATTTGTATTTAAAAATTATATAAGTTATGTTTTAAAAAATTAACTTCTTATTTGGAACAGGGACCTCAAAATTTACCATGGTTGAAATTTTGGTATTTTCGATGAGATTCATTTTTTAATGAATAGTGAAAAATACTGCATATTAATTCAAAACTCCCTTTTAATATAATTTATTTATATAGTTATGTTATATTTTTAATTGTATTTAATGTGTAATTGGATTATATTTTTATCATTAGATCAATTTTTTTCCATTTTAAGTAATTTGATATATAAATTGGACATAAACACAAGTCAATCTTTGGTAGTTTTTACAACTTGAAAACCTGCTTTCAGGTTTTTGCAGTTAGAATTAATTTTACATCAATTAATGAAACTTATATGTTGTGTAACACCCCGATATTTTATGATAAGTATTCTTTTTAATTTATTTTATGTCATGTGTTTTATGATACACCAAGATTATCTTGTGCTATACGCAACACTGTATTATCTTGCAATATACGCAACACTGTTCTTAGATTGGGTTACAAACAATTTCAAGTTCATTTGATAGTAGTCATTCTACGCAACATTGAGTGTATATATATTTAAATATTAAATTTATAAATGGAAAATTGTTGTATTATGTTATAAAAAACAACGAAGGAGTCTTTCCCAACACTCAACCCTGACTTGGCTTGCATTACACGCAATCACGACCTTCCTCGATAGCGTGTGTCATACGCAATACCGAGATTCACTAAACAATGATATATTATTACAATATTATAAACTGTCCATTATGAATAGTATTAACTGAATTTTTAGTTTTATAACATTATAATTCATCTTACACATTTTCGTGAATGAGGCATGAAAACAAAATCAGTTTTTCGGATAAAATAAGTATTTTTAACAAAATGCAGTTTTGCCTTCTTTTGATGGAGCACCCACTTTATATCCAGTTTTTGAAATGTTGATAAGTTCAATTTGACAAAATTAAATTCTTCCTTGTAATAAGGATATAAAAATTTAATTTGGATAAATTTTTCATATTATTTAGAAAACTTTCATATTTTGATGAATAGTAAAAACATGCTATATTTTAATTTAAAACAAATTTTTTCATCACAATAATTTATATGGTTAGATTAAATTTTTAATTAGTTTTAAAGTGTAATTAGAATATATTTTTACCATTTAATCCAATGTTGGTCATTGGAATTAATTTCACTTTGAATTTGGACATAAACAAGTGTCGATATTTTGATAGTTATTGT
Source organism: Viscum album (assembly GCA_963277665.1). Taxonomy (NCBI): domain Eukaryota; kingdom Viridiplantae; phylum Streptophyta; class Magnoliopsida; order Santalales; family Viscaceae; genus Viscum; species Viscum album. The sequence continues at coordinate 1,209,936,473 of OY728165.1, read as the reverse complement.
TTCTTAAAAAACAGGCTATTTGTTTTGATAATGAGAATTAATTTTAAAATTAATTAATGCCACTACTATGTTATTAATTTGAAAAAATGGACATCATTTTTGAATTTGGAATATCAAATATAGCTTATCCTGAATTTTTGGTATTTTTCTGAAAACTTTCAATTTTTGATGAATAGTGAAAACACTAGGTTACTATTTAAAAACTGACTTTTTATTTAAATAATTATTTATTTTAATTTTTTTTAGTTAAAAATTGATACATAATACTTATATAAGTTCAATGTAATTAATTGTAATCATTTTATAATAATTTTAGATATATAAAAATTTTATTGAACTTTTCATCGTCTTTTACCCACATCCAAGGAGAATTTAGAAATTCACATAAAACATAATATTACCACTTTTGTGAGTGAAATTTAAAAAATCCGAGAGACATGGTTAATATCAAGGGAAAAAATGTGGTTCAATGAGATAAAAATAATTTTTGGTGAATAGTAAATGTTTTCTTTTATTTTTTGTGGTTAAAGGTAAATAGGGTAATTGTAGGTTAAAAGAATATTATAATAATTCAAAATTACATTAACGCTTATCCAAACCCTATTGGATGAGTAATTTCCGACCATGGTAATCCTTGGGTCGATTTTGGGACCCCATGGATCCCCTTATGAAAGACAATGACACATTAGATTAATTAATTTAATGTAAAGACAAAATTGACATTAACAAAAATCTTTTTGTAAATTAATTTTTATATGGTGTTATTTAAGTCATATTTTCGACTATAAATATTAATTAGAAATATAAAAATATTTCATACATTAAGGTAGTTTTATCATGATTTTTAGACATCAAATAAATTAAATTATGAATGACACAATAATGATGCAGTGTTTACCTCATTAAAAAATGATTTAAATAAATAAGATTATAATGATTAAGATATTATCCAAAACATGTCAAATTCTGATTGGATGATTATATTTATACCATTATTCATCTTATATTTGACTATAATTATTTTTGGACCATTAGAAACCGAATATCATTATATTATAAAATAATATTTTCACTCTTTCCTAAAGAGCCCCTCCTCTCCCTTATAAAAGGAGACCATTTCTATCCAATTCCAAACACCTATGAAGCCATTTGTCTCGTCCAAACTCTGCCCAATTAATCTCACTACATCCCTCTCCTACCCCTAGACGCCTTAACATAGGCATAAGGCACTTAAAGAAGTCCCTTTTGGTTCTAACCAAAGGAAGTTACCCGAATTAAAGGTAACAGTTTCTCTTAAGTTCTTTTCCTTTACTCTACTTCTCCAACCCCTAAAGACTTTTTAATATGTTCATTTGTAACATAACCATTATCCTAAATATACTAGTGTTTTGTTATGAGAAGTATTATAACTAAACTTACACACACCTCTATATAATGTATAAATAACATAATGTTTCTGTGGATGGCAAACTAACACCTCACGAAATGATGATTGTTTGATTTTCTCCTACCGCCTATCATGGTGGCCATTATGATGGCACTATATTTATATATTATATATATTATGTTTCTTATTTCATTGTTATTCTTTATTCCCAATTATATCAAGCCTTTATGGTTTCCATAGTGGGTAAATACGATGATCTCATTTTAGGAAGTGCGGACTACCGCCCCCTGCAAGTGATTTGATTCGGTAATGCCTTATATGGGATGTATAAAAGATGAAGTTAATTATATTATATATGATATTATACTGGAACTATAATCTAACTATTCCATTAAAATAATAAATAGAAATGAAAGTAGTGTTCATGCATACGTACGGCTTACCATCTCAATGAATGGTGCATTTCATTTCTTCCCTCCATATGTTATGTACTGTTATAAATACATGTATATGATGGATATATAATGAATCTATATGATATATAAATCATCATTTAAATTCTGGAACTAAGTAAATCATCATATATGTAATAATAACATCATGAATAACAAGTCCAAACACATACGATAAATAAGATTATTTTACCCAAAACGTTTCTTTAACATGGGATTTACAAAAGAACGGGTAATATAAAGTTATAAGTGAACCATATATGATCCATAAAAATTAATATGATTCTTTAATAAGTCAATGACATTATTTAAATCATTATACAAGAGGTTCGGATACGTACGAAGCATATCAGACCTAATGTAAGGGATAATTATTCCAATCTCATTCTTATCTGAGATTGTTTATTTGTAAGTATTTTATAGGGTTATATTTATCATCCATGTAACTGATTTCTAAAAATGTTTTCATGTATTTTTAAATCCCTTTTTGTCCATTTTTTACTTTTACTACGTGGTGTGTAAGGAATATTTATTTTACGAGGTACTTTTTGTCTTTTCCGGCAAAAGTACGAGAAGACTGTTTTTTTTAACTTATATATCATGAAAGCGTTTTTAAAGTTTTATAAAGCCTTATTTTCCATGAAGCTTCCTCCAAAATATTTCATGACTATTTTCAACGAAATCCTTTTCTTTTAAAGATGCATGACATTTTGTGAAGAGAAAATTATTTTAAAGAAGAAAGGATATTTTCCTCAAGAATTCATTTGAAGTGTTTTATCAAAACCATTTTCCATCTAAGATGACATTATTTCATATGTGTATGTTTCAAGTATAATGTCTCTATGATTTAAATGGGTTCACTTATCTTATGATGATATGATATCCATTTTTTATATAGATTATGTTATGATGGGATGATTTTTTTGAAACCCATTTTATTCATTGGGTTATTATGAATGATGTTTGATTGTTTTTGTAGCACAAGTAAAAATGATTTCAATATGAGATGGGTGGGACCTATATCTCCCACCAATGCATTGGGTAAAGAGATATATCTCATGAGATAGACATGGAAGAAACGGAAAGTAAATCTGGTTCAGTAATACAGGTCTAGAATGGAATGAAAACCCAATTCAGTAAAGGAATTTGTCCACTAAGATGTTCATGGAAACAATTCCTCAGCTACTATGGAAATCATATCATGTGCATAATGTTTTTCCACAATTACATGTTTTATTCCCTTGCAATTTTATCATGATTAATGTTTCTTTATGATCTATGCCTTATGTACTACAATGTTTTATGTCATTGCTCATGATTTTGATGTTTAAACATTATGTTCATGGTTTTATGTTCAAATGTGTATGATTTGTATTTTTTTATCCATGCTTACCCTTACTGAGAATTTGAGCTCACCCTTTATATGTTTTCTTTTCCCCAGGATATAAAGAAAGGTTTAAGGTAAGAAAACAAAAGGGGAAGATCTTTATGGGAGATGTTGAAGTTCTTTCACCACGATTAGAAGATTATTTCTACGAGTTTCCAAAGACACTAAACTATTATGGTCCTTGTGTGTCTGTTTTTGTCATGTATTAAGTATTCCGTAAAAGTAATGTGATGTCCATGTACATCAAGAATCGAGTCTCTACAATTGGTATCATAGGAAAGGTTTAGTTAACCTTTGGAAACTAGGTTGCGAAAACATTAGTGAGGTCCCTAGAGATATTTCTAAGGTATGTCTAGGAATGTCCCTAAGGATAAGTATAAGTATAGGTTATAGTCCTAGAATTACGGTAACAATCTTAGAATTAAACCTAAGATGTTAGATATTGTAGTTACTCCCCCTTTATTATGTTGTTTTACCAATCATGATTTTTTCCTCTCACACTATTCTTTATGGGTTTTAGATGTTGGCTGGAACCCGAAGGAACCGTGTTGATCAATGTAATGGACAATGCAATGATTGTCCTTCTGAAAAAACCATTGTTATGGGAGAAGAAGTGAAGAATCATATTTCTATACTTACTCATGCTATGAATCATTCTAGACTTCCAAATGAGTAGAGAAGGGAACAATATTCCCTTGAGTCCTTCATGAGGCAACGTCCCCCTTCTTTTAGTGGGTATTCTAATCCACTTGTTGTTGAACAATGGATCAGTTCCATTGAAAAGATATTTTCCATACTTCTCTATTCAGAACATGAAAAAGTCATTCTTTCTATTTACCGATTAGAAGGCGAAGTAGATCAGTGGTGGACTTTAATTAAGAATACAAGGCCCCAAGGTGAAATTGACTCTATGGAATGGGATGAGTTCAGTAACTTATATTTCAATAAGTACATCCATCGTATTCTTTGAACATAGATGGAAAAGGAGTTCCTTGATCTTAATCAAAAGGATGATGAATCTGTTAGTATATACGAAGTGAATTTTCAAAGGCTTGCAAGGTATGCGTCTGGCTTTATCATCCAACATGAATGTAAAGTTGAACGATTCTTTAGTGGCTTAAAACCAAGTCTTCAAAGGGAATTAGCTATAAGACACTTCAGTAGATATGAAGAAATAGTGTGTTGTACTATCAAGGTAGAAATGGAAGTTGGTGTTACATATCCATCTCATGGTTTTGACAAGAAATGAAAGATGGAGATCAAGGAGAAATCTCAGAACAATGGTGAAAAGAAGATGAATGTCTCTTTATTCTCAATGTGTGGAAAGAAGCATGGTGGAGATTGTCTTAAAGGGATTAGAAAATTTTTTATGTTTGGAAAAGAAGGTCATCAAGCTGTTGAGTGTCGATGTAATGGGAAATAAGTTAGCTAATTATCTGAATAGAGAAAAGACCACAGAGAACGCTCCACCAACACTTCAATGATTCAAGTGAAAGGGAATGGGGAATTATTCTATTCAATTCCCTAATTGAAGGGTTAATGATGATCGACATGATCAACCACTTTAGGCAAAGAACAAAGGGAAGTCACATGCGATAACTATTGGCAATGTTGAATATGACAACAATGTGGTGTAATGATTAAGTGTTTATGTAGTGGGATTCCAAAATAATGTTGTATATAGTACTGTGGAATATTGGAATATTTATGTATTGGTATATTGTGGTTTTCAATAATTTTAGGGTACCACTAATCATGAAAAGTGATTGAAATATTTTTGGAAAGATGATCATATGTGCATAATGAAGGGATAAGGAGAAAATGAAAATTTTCATAGTATTCATGAGCTCATGACTGATATAAGAACAAAGTTATATCATGGTTTGAGTATATAGAAATTTTGGGATTTTGGTATGTGGAAAGAGTTACCTTTTGATAGTATTCATGTTTTTACAATGGTTCTATGGTAATTTCTGTTTCAAGAGAACACATGATTAAGGAATTCACATGTTTGGAATGTGACCAACAAGTTATATCGTATGATAATTGATGTTATTCACGATCTTGTTATGTGAACTTTCCAGTAATAATTTTTTGTATTCTATGGGATTGGAAAGATTTATTTTGGATAAGTCTAAATATTTGAAAGGGTTATGTCCGAAATCAGATAATATTGTTTAAGGCTTTAACTTTTTTCAAAATTATTTATGGAATGTTATAATAATGTAGTTTTAGAAATAAGGACAACCAGTAGGATGGGCAAAAACCTTTTTCATCGGACAAGGCTTTTGGAATCGAACCCACAACTGAAGTGCAATAGGCCTTTATTGCCTACCACTGGCCTACAGGAAGTCCATGGCTAGTAGAAACTGGTTTTATTTTATTATGCATTATGATAGATGAAGTATAAGTTCATTTTTGGAATCATATACGATTAACCTCACCATAGATATACTTATGTATGTGTGATAACATTTTCTAACCTTTTGTTTGAAATAGATGGAATGACCCATCATTCTATCACCTGATCTGCTAACACTTCACGAATAAAAAATTCAACTTCATTTCTTTACGAGATGAAGTGGAAATTGTTCAAGGCAGGAACAACAGTGAGATGGTACCAAAATCATGTAAGTATTTCTTTTAATTCATCAAATTTAGGGAAATGATCTTAAAAACTAAAACATGTTGTCCTAGTGCCCTCATATCTGATGAATCAGATGGTACCTTAGATCATCATAAATTTATGGCTTTGTGATTGTTGGATTTTTCATAGCGATGTTCTCTACCACTCTCCATCAGAATTTAATGGTTTGATTTCTCTCCCATATCCATATTTTCACCTATGTTTTTCTATGTGGAAACCCAGTGATTAGTTAATTTGGGTAACCGTTACATTTCATAATTTAGTTTTGAATATTCAGTTCTGGTATTCCTTTTTATGACGTGGGTTTCTATGAAATAAACTTTCATGTAGTAAACCATTTATAACCCCGATGAATTTCGAGGGAGAAATTCATTTTAAGGGGGGTAGAATGTAACACCCCTAGATTTTATGATAAGTATTCATTTTAATTTATTTGATGTCATGTGTTTTATGCTACACCAAGATTATCTTGTGCTATACGCAACACCGTATTAGCTTGCAGTATACACAACACTATTCTTATATTGTGTTACACACAATTTCATGTTTGTTTGATAGTAGTCATTCTACGCAATATTGGGTGTATATATATATATATATTCAATGTATAAAGGAAAAATGGTTGGATTCTATTATAAAAAACAACAAATGAGTCTTGCACAACACGCAACCCTAACTTGGATTGTATTGCACACAATCACGACCTTCCTCGATAGCGAGTGTAGTATGCAATACCCGGTTTCACTAAATAACAATATATTATTATAATATTATAAACCAGTCGTTATTAATATTATTAACTGAATTTTGAATTTTATAACATTATAATTCATTTTACTCATTTTCTAGAATGAGTTATGAAAACAAAATCAGTTTTTCGGATAAAATAAGTATTTTTAAAAAAAATGCAGTTTTACCTCCTTTTAAAGGTCCACCCACATTAAATATATTTTTTCACATGTTTATAAGGTCAATTTGACAAAATAAGATTTTTCCTTGGAATCAGGATATAAAAATTTAATTTGGATAAAATTTTCATATTATTCTGATAACTTTCATATTTTGATTAATAGTAAAAACACGCTATATTTTAATTAAAAACAAATTTTTTCATCGCAATAATTTATATGGTTAGATTATCTTTTTAATTTGTTTTAAAGTATAATTAGAATATATTTTTACCATTTAATCCAATGTTTGTAATTGGAATTAATTTCACTTTGAATTTGGACATAAACAAGTGTCGATCTTTTGATAGTTATTATATCTTAAAAAACACGCTATTTGATTTGATAACGGGAATTAATATTTTAATTAATTAATTACACTTCTATGTTTTGAATTTGGAAAAATGGACATCATTTTTGAATTCGGAATATCAAATATAGCTTAGGCATAATTTTTGGTATTTTTCTGAAAACTTTCAATCTTTGATGAATAGTGAAAACACAGGGTTACTATTTAAAAACCGGCTTTTTATTTAAATAATTATTTATTTAAATTTATTTTAGGTCAAAATTGATACATAATACATATATAAGTTCAATTTTATTAACTGGAGTCATTTTATAATAATTTTAGATATATAAAAATTTTCTTGAACTTTTCAACGTCTTTTACCCACATCCAAGGAGAATTTTGAAATTCACATAAAACCTAATTTTACCGCTTTTGTGAGTGGAATTTAGAAAATACGAGAGACATGGATAATATCAAGGACAAAAATGTGGTTCAATGAGATGAAAATAGTTTTTGGTGAATAGTAACTTTTTACTTTTATTTACTGTGGTTAATGGTAAATAGGGTATTTCAAGGTTAAAATAATATTATAATAATTCAAAATTACCTTAACACATGACCAAAACTTATTGGATGAGTAATGGGAGACCATGGGAATCCTTGGGTCGATTTTGGGCCCCATGGAGCCACTTATGAAATACAATGACACATTATATTAATTAATTTAATGTAAAGAAAAAATTGACATTAACAAAAATATTTTAGTAAATTAATTTTTACATGGTGTTATATAAGTCATATTTTAGACTATAAATATTCATTAGAAATCTAGAATGATTTCCTACATCACGGTATTTTTTTAATAATTTTTAGACATCAAATAAATAAAGTTATGTATGACACTATAATGATGCAGTGTTTACCTCATTAATAAATTATTAAAATAAATAAGATTATAATGATTAAAATATTATCCAAAACATGTCCAATTATGATTGGATGATTATATTTCTACCATTAGTCATCTTATCTTTGACTATAATGATTTTTTTGACCATTAGAAACCGAATATAATTATATTATAAAATAATATTTTCACTCTTTCCTAAAGAGCCCCTCCTCTCCCTTATAAAAGGAGACCATTTGTATCATATTCCTCACACCTCTCAAGCTATTTGGATCGTCCAAACTCTGCCCAATTAAGCTCCCTACATCCCTCTCCTCTCCCTAGAAGCCTTAACATAGGTAGAAGGCTTCTCAAGAAGTCCCATTTTGCTTCAAACCAAAGGAAGTTACCCAAATTAAAGGTAATGGTTTCTCTTAAGTTGTTTTCATTTATTCTACATATCCAGCCCCTAAACCCTTTTTAATCCTTTCTTTTGTAACAAAACCAGTATCCTAAATATACTAGGATGTTGTTATGAGGAGGATTATAACTACACTTACACAAACCTCTATCTAATGGATGAAGAACATAATGTTTCTGTGGATGGGAATCTAACACCTCACGAAACAATGATTGTTAAATTTTCTCCTACCGCCTCTCATGGTGGCCATTATTATGGAAATGTTAATATATATGATATATATTATGTTTATGATTCCATTATAATTATTTAATTAGAAATTATATCAAGCCTTTATGGTTTCCATAGTGGGTAAATACGATGATCTCATTTGAGAAAGTGTGGACTACCGCCCCCTCAAAGTGATATGATTCATTAATGCCTTATGTGGGATGTATAAAGGATGTAGATAATGATATTATATATTATATTATATTGGAATTATAATATACCTATTCCAGTAAAATAATAAATTGAAATGAAAGTAGCATTCATGCGTACGTACGGCTTACCGTCTCCATGAACGGGGCATTTCATTTCTTACCTCCATATGTTATGTACTATTATAAATACATGTATCTGATGGATATATAATGAATATATATTATATATAAATCATTATTTACATTCTAGAAGTAAGTAAATAATTATATAATTAATAATAACATCAACAATAACAAGTCCAAACACATACGACAAATAAGATGATTTTACACAAAATGTTGCTGTAACATGGGATTTACAAAAGAACGGGTAATATAAAGTCATAAGTGAACCATATATGATATCATAACAATGAATATGATTCGGTAATAAGTTAATGACATTATTGAAATCATTATATAGGAGGTTTAGATACGAACTAAGCATATCAGACCTATGGTAAGGGATAATTATTCCAATCTCATTCTTATCCATGATTGTTTATTCATAAGTATTTACTGGGGTTATATTTATCATCCATATCCCTGATCTCTAAAAATGGTTTCATGTATTTTGAAAGTCCTGTTTACCCATTTTGAATTTTACTACAGGGTGTGTAAGGAATCTTTCTTTTACTATGAACTCTTTGACTTTTCTAGCAAAAGTACGAGAATAAAGTCTTTTTCAACTTATACTTCATGAAAGGGTTTTTACGGTTTTATAAAGCCTTATTTTCATGAAACTTCCTCCAAAAGAATTCATGACTATTTTCAACAAAATAAATTTCTTTTAAAAAGGCATGATGTTTTGTGAAAAGAAAATGATTTTAAAGAAGAAAGGATATTTTCCTCAAGAATTCATTTCAAGTGTTTTATCAAAACCATTTTACACCTAAGATGACATTATTTCATATGTGTATGTTTCAAGTATAATGTCTCTATGATTTACATGGGTTCACTACTCTTATGATGAAATGATATCCATTTTTTTATTTGGATTATGTTATTATGGGATGATTTTTATGAAACACATTTTATTCATTGGGTTATGATGAATTGTGTATGATTGTTTTGTGGCAAAAGTAAGAATGATTTCAATATGTGATGGGTGGGACCTATATCTCCCTCCAATTAATTGGGTAAAGATTTAAATCTCATGAGATAGACATGGATAAAACAGCAAGTAAATCTGGTTCAGTAATACAGGGCTGGAATGGAAAGTAAACCCGGTTCATTAAGGGACTTTTTGCACTAAGATGGTCTTGGAAATAATGCCTCAGCTACTATGGAAATAATATCATGTGATTAATGTTTTCCCACAATTACATGTTTTATTACCATGAAATTTTATCATGATTAATGTTTCTTTATGATCAATTCCTTATGTACTTCCATGTTTAATGTCATTTCTCATGATTTTGATGTTTAAACATTATGTTCATGTTTTTAAGTTAAAATATATATGATTTGTTTAATTTTTTCCTTGCATACCCTTACTAAGAATTTGAGCTCACCCTTTATATTTTTTCCTTTCCCTAGGATATAAATCAAGGATCCAGGAATGAAAACAAAAGGGGAAGATCTTTATGGGAGATGTTGAAGATCTTTCACCACGATTAGAAGATTATTTTTCCGAGTTTCCAAAGAGAATAAACTATTACTGTCCGTGTGTGTCTATTTTTTTTCATGTATTAAGTTTTCCACAAAAGTAATGTAATGTCCATGTACATCAAGCTTTGGGTCTCTACATGTTCTGAATTTGAAAAAATGGATTCTATATATGGAATCAAAAGTTACAAATTATGTAATAGGTACCTTTTTTGGACATTATGAATATTAACTTTAGTAATTATTTTATGGACCACAATTAAATGGTAAATGAGGTATATGTGGGTAAAATAATATTAAAATAATATAAAACAACCCTAACATGTATCCTAATCTTATTGGATGAATCTTGGGAGACAAAAAAATCCTTAGTCCAAACTATTGGCATTTGGGAGCCACATGGTGTTATATAATTGACATATATAACTGTAAATAGTAATTATAAATCAATAAATATTTCCTAGATCATTGTGTTTTATTAATTATTTCTAGAAATTAAATAAATAAATTTATTTGTGACACAATAACGATGCAATTATTTCCTTATTAATGAAATATTCAAATAAATTATTTTATAAATATAAAAATAATTTTAATTTGAATATTTTGAGGTCATACACAAAAGTTTTTGGATTATTATTACATGTTATATAGTTTTTGATGTTAGATTTTTTAATCAATAAATTTGTTATAACATTACCAAAAATTTATTAGTAAATTGTGTTAAATATATATAAATGAGTTTTTAAATAAAATACTATCTTATTAAATGATATAGTAGTAATAAAAATTTAATTTTAATCAAAATGAAATTTATAATGTTACTAATTTTAGTAATTATACACTCGAGTTTCTCCTAGAAAATTATATTAGCTTTATTGACCATATAGTGTAAAAATACAAGAAGCCAATGAAAAAAACAAATTTTATTTAACTAACATTTAAATCCAAATGATAAGGCTAAATTAATGACCTAAACTAGTGTAAAACCTATCTGTTGAGAGGACTTAGATTCATACTCATACTATCCTAGAATGTTATCACATTAGAGCTATTATAATTCTAAAAATAATTTATAATAAAATGATATTTCAAGACATTCCAAAAGTGCCCATCGTCCCTTTTTTAAGAGGCCCCCACATATTCCTAGTTACTCACACCTCTCAAGCACCATGGATCGACCAAATTCTGCACAAATAATCTCCCAAAATCCATACCGTCCTCTATATTACATACTTTGGGTATAAATCCATCGTAAGGAGGCCTTTTGTGAAAATCAAGATGAGATACTCGAAAAATAGGTAATTGTTTTATCACCTCTTTAAAAATTCTTCGCCTTATACATCCTCTTGTTATGTTGTTTCCATAATAAATTAATAAGTCTAGTATATTATTTTTTTTAAAAGGGGCTAGGCCCCAAAATATTATATTAAAATAAATTCAAAGGAGAACACCAAAGTCAACATGGTGTAATTTTTTATACAACAATATGTAATTTGGAGGTGTATAATGATGATTATAATGGATTTAAATAATGAAAATAACATTATAATTATTATACCATCCAATTCCATACCATTTAACTAATAAGTGATGATATCATCGCTCGTGCGTACATACGGTCTATCGTCTCCACGATGCAATGTGATTCATTCATCATTATATTCAAGAAACCATAATTATATAAATGAATGGAATGAATAAATATGATATATATTATACTAATATAATTTTTTAAATTATATAAGTACAACATAAGAAGTGGAACATGAACATATCTTAAAATACATCCATAAGAACATAAACCAATTAGTATTTGAATAACGAGTGATAATTAAATTTTCCTAACAAATAGATGATAGTATAATAATATATAATTTCATAAAAAAGATTATGATTCTTGTATTAATAAATAACATTATTAGAATCATTATAGAGGATTTTTGGATAAATAAAAATGATACCAGACTCAAGGAAATGGAAAATCTGTCAATGTCATTATTCTCTGAGATTGATTATATGTAAGTATTTACTGGGGTTTATTTATCATCCATGTATATGTTTCATAAAAATATAATATTATTTATATTATTCTACCATTCTTTAATTTTAATTTTTCCCACTGAAGAATTTTTATTAAACATTGAGGATGAAATAATTCTCTCATTTTCCATATAAGGTATTTTTTGAATTTTTCGACAAGATTATGAGAATAATTTTTTTTAACTTATACAGCATGAATGGATTTTTACGTATTTATAACACATTAATTCCATGAATATTTCCCTACACGATTTCATGTTTAATTTCAACTAAAATATTTTCTTTTAAAATTTTATGGAATTTTGAGAAAACAAAACATTTTTCAATAAGAAAGGATATTTTTCATAAGAATTAAGTTCAAGAGTTTAATAAAAAAATCCATCTTAGATGACACCCATTAAATAGGGTTATGTTTTTATACCTATTATTATTATTATAATATTGTATTAATTATGTGATGATATTTTATATGGATTATCTTATGATGGAATGATGTTTAGGAACACATTTAATTTCTTGGGTTCTTATATGATGACTGATTTATGTTTTTGTGGAACATGTAAGATTGATTTCATTATCCAATGGTTGGGAAAAATATATCCCTTAAATTAATTGGGAAAAGATTTATATATCATGATATAGTCAAGACTAGAATGAAAAGTAAATCTTGTTCAGTAAAATAGGGTTGGAATGACACGTAATCCTAGTTCAGTAATGGAATGTCTCCACTTTGATGATCTTGTCTATGAGTATTGGCTGATTTGAAAATGATGTTCTATGCTTATGTTTTTTTCACAAGTTAATGTTTTTTTTTCTATTTTATGTTATCATGGTTAATGTTCCTTTTTTATTTATGCCTTAAGAACATATATGATTTATGTCATTACTCAAGATTTTTATATTTAAATGTTATGATCAATTTTTTTTACATTCATTTGTTCATATACTGTTTTCTTACCCTTGTTGAGAATATATGATCTCCATTTATTATTCTTCCATTACTCATGTTATAAATAAATAATTTATTTAGGAGTACTAAAGGGGGAGAACATTATGGAATATGTTTAAGATATTTCACAAGATAGATGAATGTATTCTATGTTTTTAAAGGCACTAAAACATTATGTTCCTCAGGTGTTCATTTGTAAAATGTAATGAATATTCTTCTAAATAGATTTAATATTCATATATTTTATTCTTGGTTCATTATAGATAGTGTTCCTACGATATATAATATCTCTAGGCATATGATATGTGATATCACATGCATGAATCTGTCAAGTCCTTCCACATAGTTTCATTATATATAAATAAATAAATATTTATTCATTAACTAATGCATGATTATTTGAGGAGTTTAAATAATAAATTTAAATCAATGTTCATGCATTATGATTATTTCACGTGTGTTTCGGTGATATGGAATTTAATCCTCCATTATCATCATTCAATGAATAGAATCATAAAGAGCCCAATTTTTCCCTTCATCTGTAGATACTCGATACTTGAATGCAATAGATGAAGCTTTATTCATCCCAAAATAATCTTTATCACTATGTTAAAGCACTAGATCCCCTATAGTGGTTTGGTTTCCTACCAATAAGATATAGGATATAAGGATGGTGTAATCCCCTCAGAGGAGGGAACATTTCTTTTTATTCGTGGGTGATCTCCATCAAGCATATGTCAAAGTGGGAAATATGGATTACTATGATGAAAAATATAATTTATGTTTTATATAGAACATTAATTTAGGTAAAGATATATTATAAATTTTTATGGGTTTCTTTTTCTTCTTATTCATTTGATGAAAACCCAAAAAACCATTAGTGGTATCAAAGCCTTGTTCTTAAACGTTTTAATGTGTAAATATACTTGTTTTTTAAATACTATATCTATCATAAATAAATAGATCCATATAATAAAATTTTATATGTATTAAATCTTCTATTTTCCTTTTTCATTCAATAAAATTTATTCAAAATGTAAGGTAAAATATTTATTAAACATGTGAATTTAAATTTTTTGATATAATATGATATGTGATATCATATAATAAGACTGATCCTAGGATTTATGTATAACATATAATTTTGATATTGGGATATCATTAAATAAAATAGTAAATTTATGATATGATTAGTTATATGTGACAATAGAAATCATAACATACAATTTTTATTTTTATCGTAGAATAGAATCGATGCCCATTGATTCTATTCTATACCAATTGTAATTTTTGGCTAATAAAACTATTATCATTCCAAAAAATAAGATATTGAGAAAAAGGTTTCAAAATTCAAAATTCTGTTATATCTTCTTAGGATTTATAAAATATTTATAAAATATAATTTTTAATCATTGTGAAATGAGATTCTTCATGCATAATTAAATATGAAAAGTTCATATTTTTATCTATTTTCTTGGAAAATAATTAAAGTGTTAATTTATTTTCTTTCCATAAATATATTAATGTTAAATATATTATTATAAATTGTGAATATTTTTAATGAAAAAATTATATGGCTAATTTATATTAGTATATTGGGATGCCCTATATTAAATTATAGGTTTAAAATCATAAGATTTAGTTTTCATCTACCTTTATATCAATTGAAAATTAAATTTATTATCATGAATTTTATTATCTAATATAGTATGTGTATATTAGGTTTTAAAATTATTATGAATTGGATTATCTGTTGAGAAATTTGTCCCCATAGTGAAAGACATTGATTTTGACTTCCCACTAGCCTGGAGTCTTACAACTTGTTCAAGAGTGGTGGGGGTTGGTTATCTATCACTTCGGTCATACTCAAGGGGAGTTTTTCTATCTCATATAATTACAAAACATAATAAGAAGAGTTTATTTATCATATGAATATGATAAATCATGATATGTTTGAATATTTCTGACTTCTATAATTGTTTGAGTAACATATACTATTATTTTTATAAATTGTTACATATTAATATGGTGTGAGCGTATTAATTTAGTGGACATATTAGAGATTCCAATACTAAATTGATAGATGAATGTTTTCAAAATGAAATAAAACATGAGATAATAAAGATTTCATATAAATAAATAGTTTTGAATTTAATATAAATATTATGTATATTAATTTGGTCTTAAATTTTAAATAAAATATCTATAATATTATGTGTAATATTTATTCCATAACAACACACTTCGAGAAATAAGTAATTAAAATATGTATTTTCAGGAAAAAGTTGGGTGCCCATGAATTGTCTTTTGTATGTAATGGTGGGCGTGGTTAATCAAACGGGTTATGTAACCACATATCATTGTGATTTTTGGGTAACATTGATATGGGAAAACATAAGGGTTAGGATACTAGAATAATAATTCTAATTGTTATCCATGAAATGGATATTGAAAATGATTTATCCAATTAACAAACCATGAACCAAAATAGTTGTTATTAGTATGATTCCCTACCAAAACAACTAAAGTGATTAGTTTCATAGAAAATTTGGTTCATTACGTAGTAAAATATGGATCATCGTTCCATAAATAGATATGATACATGGAGTCATGATTTTTTTTATTGGAATCTAATTAAAAGACCTCAATGAAAGGATATAAAACATGACACTCATCTATAGATATTGATAAATCTTATATACATGACCTATAAAATAGTTTCAGATTGGTATCTATGGTTGAGAAGTGTTCTAAAAGAGAAACATTCTTAATATTTGAATGTGAATCCTATATAAATAATTTTATCCAACCCTGATTCATGAGTGTTGGATACAGGGAGCGCATCACATATTGGATTTGATAAACACATACATGAATATATAAGGGAATTAATGAATGTAGAAGTATATATTAATACCATAAATTGAGTAAGAGTTATTACATCAGAGGTTGGAACTTATGATCTAATTATTCTCAGTAGCTTAGTCCCAAAATTGGAAACTATTATTATATTCTCTCCATAAATAGAAATATTATTTTTGAATCTTTTTCATACATGATTGGATTTCATTCATTGTTAATAAAAAATATTTCTATATGTAATAATTATTATTTTTTGGAATCAAAAATATGGTAAAAGATTTATATAGTATACATATAGATAATTATATTTTTAATATTCAAAATAAGAAGTCTATGGTTGATTTTAATCCCACCATCCTTTGGAATTGTATGATTGGGATTATAAATGAGAAATCCATCCATAAAATCTATACAGATATATTATTGGAACCATTCAATTATGATTCAATTTATAAATAAAAATCATGTCTATTTATAATGATAACTGAGACACCTTTTAGTGGAAAATTAGAATGGGCTAGTGGTCTGTCGTATCATATGCATTGTAATTTATATGGAAAAATTATTACATAAGAAATAGGTGGGTTTAGTTCATTTTTACTTTTACTAATGTCATTAGAAAGTATGTTTATGTATTTCTGATGAGATACATGTGTAAAATCTTTAAAAAGTTCAACATTATTTAAAATGAGGTACAAATTTTTAATGGGGAAACATATTACGATTCCTAGATCAGCTCATGGTAGTGAATACTTGAGTAATGAATTCCCTAAGCATCTAAGAGATCATGGAATTTTTCACATCCCACTCCTCGTATAACAAGATGGAAGAATGATTTTTCTTATAAGAGGAATCATTCCCCACTGGACAAAGTTTGATTGATGAAGAGTCAGTATGACGTTAACATCCAACCCCATATCATTGTCTTAAGAGGGTGGGGGAATGCTACATGGCCTTAAGTGACGTTAACAATGCCCCAAACAATGAAAATAAATTCTAAGGTCTTTTAGAATAAATTGGTGAATGATTTTACCTCGAGATTCAACCTACCAACCAAACAATCCACTTTGAACAAACTATATGATGCATGTCGACAAAACAACCAAACTGCTACATTACTGAAAGACAACCAACTAATCCATAACCATCCAAGATGAAAAACACAGCCAAAAAAATCAAATTACCATTTGGAATACTACAAAAAAATCGAATAGAACTAGGAAATCATCCCTAACTCCACACAAATCTCTAGGCTCCAAGTACCATAACATCAACAAGGAAACATGCCGAACCGCTAGAAAAATGATATGCTTTACTCTTACCTGTGTACCAGAACACAATATCTGCAATGTACCAATGTGAAAAAGTAGGTGGTGAGAAATAATACTTAATATTTTTTCCCAAAATTATATCCCTACATACGTCACTAGGATAAAACCATTGGCACATTTATAATAATCAGTTTATAATAAAAAAAAATAAATAGTGAAATCATTTCTACAAGCCAAATATACCCATACCAAGACACATCACACAAGGGAAAGCCACAAACTGGCCATATTCCATGTTAACATCACAAAAAATCACAACCAATCACCACTTTCCTTATCCACAACAAAAAAAATCACACACAATGTTTCAAAAACCCAAACCGGTGCAACAATCACGATGTCACTTCTGTCTGATCGGTTCCTTCCTTACTAATTTAGTGTCACTTCCCATCCAATTTTCCTTGATGGTGGCCCTTCCATTCACTATCCATCCTCCAATTAATAGTTGAACATACCTCACACTTCACACACAATTCACACAATCTATACCCAAGAACGACTCACTATGGCCGCAATAATAGACACTTAAATGTTTCCATCACACGCCAAACCATGTCAATAAATCACCCATTTATTAAAATCACCCATTAATTAATTTCCAATACCATACCGCATTTTAATAAGAAAATATCATTACTTAAATACCTTCTTCTACAATTTTCGCAAGTCATTTCAGAAAACCAATTTTAAAATCTCTATTTTAAAATTTGTAATATGAAAATTCCAACCCAAAATCCCCTTTATCCCAAAAATCCAAAAAACATTACCAAAAGGATTTAAATACAATTTTTCACCTAAAAACACAATTAATTTCTATAAAAATAAATTAATTGTAACCATGCTTCATGATCTATCCATGTGGAGTCGATAGAGAATCCACCTACATTAAGGGTTCTGGTGAAACTGACCCACAACCAATCTCAGCACAAATATGGAGAGTGCACCACCGAAACCGCTTTAAATCTCGTTCTCTATCATCCATAAGTCTTAAAATCCACACCCAAGGTACGAAAATCTCTGAACATACATTCAATAGATTTAGATCTAGAAAAACAAGAATATGAGAATAGTATATCTAGTGAAAAACCATGAATAAACCAAGAAGAGGGACTTACCAGGGAGAAACCGCCTTAAAACCCCTTCAAATTGCTTCTAAAATTAGTTGGAGAGCCAATGCAACCATTAAAAACCAAAAATACTAAGCGATGCTCCAGCAGGAGAGAGTTTGTAGTGAAACAGTTCAAGGCTGAGTGAACTCAAATTTTAGAATCCATTCTTTAAGTGGTTGCACAGGTACCCCACACAGCTTGGAAAACTATATGCTAATCGTGTGAACGCCACTACCATAAGTGGAGGGGTATTGCATGGTTGTCTCACATGTTTTTTTAACCCATGTGTAGAACTTGTTAATCCCATTATCTCCACATACACTGTTACATGGATAACCCGTATTGTTTTTCTCAACCTTGCTCAAATCGTGCGCCCATAGAAAAGACACCAAGTTTATTAAAAACCACTCAAAGGACTCTCAAACTCTTCCCAACTCTTCCCAAACACATTAGACACATATAATGGAAATAAATTATAAATTCCATAAACCAAGGTTAAAAAATTATCCCCACCATTATACTTTCCCTCCATGGAATATAGAGAACAATTGCTTTGCTGAAAGAACTCGGAAAATTTCTAATCCAACTCTTTCTCCCTCTCCAAGACTCCTCTTGAATCTGGACATGGTTCCATAAAACAAAAACAAAACTGATTCTTTTACAATTAAATACTTTCTCTTCCCAATCAAAAATATTCATGAGTAGGTGCACTAAAGAAATAGCTAGTCCTATCTCAACATGATCCCAACATATCACATTGTCATGATCCGGCTCATACTTTTTCAACTGGGACCCATGAGACACATTGTGCACCACACTAAACTATGGTGGAAATTCCAAATGGTAAGCCACCTCTCCAATCCTATCAAGTATCTAAAATGGCCCAATATACCTCAGAGATAACTTACCATACTTTCCAAACTACAATTTCCCAACCTAGGAGACATTCTCAAAAACACATGATCACCCACCTCGAATGACAACGATCGTCGACGATGGTACGCATATGATTTTGGAAGACTTTTATCCATATCCATCCTTATTCTGATCAATTATATCTTCTACTTAGTCTCTTAGAAAAGGAACAATCCAATTATCAATGTCCCACCCATTTCCACCAATCATATTGAAGAACAAGACAGATGCCCATTCAATGCCTCAAATAGAGAAATAAATATTGAAGCCTGATAATTGTTATTATAGTAGAACACCACCAACGGTAAGTAGTCCTCCCATGAACCCCGAAAATCCATCACACAAATTCTTAATAAATCATTAAATTTTTCTATCATCCTCTCAAATTGGCCATCCATATAAGGATGATACACCATGCTCATCATCAACTGTGTCCCAAGGGCTTCGGAAAGGATTTAAAAAAATGATATGTGAACCACATGTCTCTATATGATACAATCTAAACTAGAATTCCATCCCTCTTTACCTCCTCCCAAATATAGATTTTGGATAGATCTTCATCAGTATGATATTCACGAATCAGGATGAAATGGGCCAACTTTGTGAGCTAATCCACAATCACCCATATGGAATCAAGTTTCCTCACCATTCTTAGAAGATCACTAAAATATAAATTGCTATATTTTTCCATTTACACTCTGGGATAGGTAAAGACTGCATCATTCCTACTAGATATTGATATTCTACCATGACCTACTGACAAGTCAAGAGTCTCGAAACAAACTCAGCCGCATCCCATTTCATTCCAGCCTACCAAAACTGTGCTTTAAACACCTTATATATCTTCTAAATTATATGATGGAAAACCCACCTAGAATGGTGATATTCCCTTAGAAGTTCCACCCGATAATCCACTAGTACTACCATCAGATTTTGAAAGCACGAGAATGAATTTCCATTAAATTCGCATCCCTAAATGGTCTCCCCAGCATAGAGTTTCAAACGCATCACTATAGTATAACAACCTGAGATTTTATGAGAATTATTATTTTTAATTTCATTTATGTCTTGTTTTGTATGCTACACTAAAATTAGATAGTTCTATATGGAACACCTTATTAGCTTGCAGTATACGCAATACTATTCTTGGATCGTGTTACACACAATTTCATGTTTGGTTTGAAGAAATTATTCTATGCAACATTAAGAATAGATTTTTTTTAATGTATAAATGATGTATGTTTTGATTACAATTATACGTAAAAAAAGGGTGCATGGACTACACACATCCTTGACTTGGCTTGCATTACATGCAATCACGACCTTCCTCGATAGCGTGTGTAACACGAAATACCAGGTTTCACTAAACAACGATATATTGTTATAATATTATTATGAACTAGCCTTTATGAATATTATTAACTACATTATGAATTTTATAACATTATTTTTCATCTTACACATTTTCATTAACATCGTGTGAGAACAAAATAATTTTTTTGAATTAAATAAGTATTTTTAAAAAAATGCATTTTTTCCGCCTTTTGAGGGCGCAACCACATTAAATATAGTTTTTTACATGTTTATAAGTTCAATTTGACATAATAAAATTCTTTTTTGAAATCAGGATATAAATATTTAATTTCGATAAATTTTTCATATTATTCTGATAACTTTCATATTTTAATGAATACTAAAATCACACTATATTTTAATTAAAATCATCTTTTTTTCATCACAATAATTTAATTGGATAAATTATAATATTTTATGGTTTTAAAGTAAAAATATAATATATTTTTACCATTTAATATAATGTATGTCATTACAATTAATTTTACATTGAATTCATAGGTAAAAACATTTCAATCTTTGGCAATGTTTTAACTTTTAAAACACGCTTTCTTAACAATGGGATTAATTTTAAATTAATTTCTAAAGATTGGTGATTTGAATTTGGAAAAATGGAGTCCGTATTTAAAAACAGTAGGTCCAAATTATGTTAGTAATCTACTTTTTATTTTTAGTCATTATGAATAGTAACTACGGTAAATTTTATTTACCATAGTTAAAGGTGCATCAGGTAATTAAGGATAAATATAACATTATAAAATTCCCTTAACGCTTATCCAAATATAATTGGATGATTATGTTTTACCCTAAATCATAATTGGGTTGAAATGGAATGTAATGGAACCCACTTGTATTTGATTAAGACCTTTTATTTATTTTATTTAAAGGAAAGTGATATGTCTCCCTCAAAGTTTAATAATTAGATTGTTTTTAATATTTAGTTATACAGAATATAAATTAGATTATAAATACTAATTTGAAAGATATAATTTTTCTCATTATCATGGTAATCTATTTGTAATTTTTAATAACTATTTTATTACATTAAAATCTTATACATTAATGATGTTGAAATTATTTATTTAATGATAAATCAATAATATAGTTATTATTAAAAAAATAATACCAATAAAAAGGACCATAAACTTGACCAAACATTATTGTTCGAGTATATCTATACCCTAATAATCCAAGGGTGTATTTTTGGACTACTTGCGTACTTATAAAACCGATTGGGGAATTTATATTATTTTATTTTAAATGATGTCAATTATGCCACCTTCATAATTTAATAAATATAACAATTTAAATGTTGTGATTTTAAGATGATAAATTAGATTAAAAATTTTTTTATGAAAGGTATTATATTTATCGTCATCGTAGTATTTTAGTTTTGATTTTTATGCAACTAATTGTAATATTAAATTATTATACAAAAATAATGTAGTAATTATTTTATTTAGAGAAATATCAAATAAATCGATTTATATATATTAAAATAAACATTATATAAACTAATTAATGTTCTCCAAAAATTTTCTAGAAGAATATGAAATGTTTGGAATCTATTGAACATTTTTTTTCGAATATATCCTTTGTGTGGATTTTATTAAATTTAAAATAAATGAATATTTTCAAAATTAACATTATTGTTATTTTATAAAAATAACATATTATTAAATTGTTTAAAAATCACATAAATATTTAAAAATTTTAAAATGAAATTTATATGGTCTAAAATTTCATAAAGTACCAAATTTTTGATAATTCACAACACATAAGTAGTTATTTATTACAATTTAAAATTCAGAATATTATTACCACAAATAAGATTAAATAAATTAAATAAGGATAAATCAAATTGATAAGGTTTAAAATAATTTCCCAACATGTCTTAATTTGATTGGGTGAGGATATTAAAACTGATTATTACCTTATATCTGAATTTGAGTCACTTTGGATGTTTTTATGTGGGGATTGAAATTATTATAAATTAACATTTTGGAGGTTTCCAAAAGTGCCCCTCTCTTCCCTTATAAAAGGGCACCTCCTCCCTCTCCAATTCACAACATTGGATCCTTTAAGATCAGACAAAACCAGACCATTTCATTCATCAACTTCCCTAGAAACATTATAGAGGTTCTGGTCTCCTCAAAAGACAAACTCTAGTGCCTTAACAGGGGGTTTAGAAGAGGCGTGTCAAAGAAGAGGTAATATCATTTACCGATTCATTCCTATTTATTTCTTCTTATACTTCTTCTTATTTATTTGTTTCATCATAAATTAATAACATCAGCATCATTCATATACCTATATGTTATTATAAATCTTAAGCAGCTGTATTTCATCTTCTATCCATCCTACGGAAAATGAAATAATCGTGTGTGGGTACGTACGGAATACCGTCTCCACGCCGTGGTGTAATCTGTTTTCCACCACCAACATAATTGGATCGGTATAATGGTGTAAATAAATAACTATATATAATTATTGTAAAGTGAAATTGATTCTGAAATATTATACATACACTTTAATATTATTCCATGATCATGGGAATGATATCATTTCTCGTGCGTACATACGGACTACCGTCTCCATGAATGAAATGAGATTCATTTTCCATGGCTAACCATTCAAGTATGATTATATAGTATATATAATAAATAATCATGAAATATATTAAATAATAATGATACTGGATTTATGTACATATATTTTTCATTTAATTAATTCCATTTCATTCAATAAGTAAATGAAAACATCGTTCATGCGTACGTACGGATTACTGTTTCCATGAACGGTGTATTTAATTCCATTTATTGATCTATCATATATATTTATATTCAAAATATATGTTATATATAAATAATGTATTAAATTATGTAAATAATTAAATCAGGATATATGTAATAATATCAATAACAACATGTCGAAACATGTACGATAAATGAAACGATTTTACCAAAACTGCTGCTTTAACTTGGAATTTACAAAGGAACGTGTAATATTAAGTCATATATGAACCATATATGATATCATAACAAAGAATATGATTCTGTAATAATTCTATGACATTATTTAAATCATTACACTATAGTTTTGGATACATACGAAGCATATCAGACATGATATAAGGGAAAATCTCAAAATCTCATTTTTATCCGAGATCGTTTATTCATATGTATTTTCTGGGGTAATATTTATCATCCATGTCCCTGTTTTCTAAAAATTATTTCTTGTATTTTTAAGTTCCTTTTTACCCAATTTTGACTTTTACTACATGTTATGTAAGAAATCATTCTTTTTTTACCATACGAGGTACTTTTTGACTTTTCCGACAAAAGTAAGAGAAGAATGTTTTGTTTAACTTATACAGGATGAACGGATTTTTAAGGTCTCATAAAACCTAATTTTCATGGATATTCCTCTCCATGATTTAATTATTATTTTCAAAAAATCCTTTTATTTTAAAATTGCTTAGAATTTTGTGAAAAAAAAATTATTTTGAAGAAGGAAGGATATTTTCCTCAAAAATTATTTTCAAGTGTTAAATTAGAACTATTTTCTAACTAAGATTACATTCTTTAATATTGTTATGTTTCAAGTATAATGTTATGATTATTTACATGGTTTTATTTTGTTTATGATTAAATGATATCCACTCTTTTATATGGATTATGTTATGATGGAATGATGTTTATGATACACAGTTTATTTCTTGGGATAGAATGAATGATTTATATTTATTTTGTGTCACATGAATGAATGATTTCATTATGAGATGGGTGAGACCTATATCTCCCTCCAATGCATTTGGTAAAGATTTATATCTCATGAGATAGACATGGTTGTAATGGTAAGTTAATCCAGTACAGCGATACATGACTGGAATGAGGAGCGAACTCGATTCAGAAAGGGACTCTGTCCACTATGATGGTTTGGCAGCAATGTCTAGGCTACTATGGAGATCATATTGTAACATACCAATATTTTATAAGAATTATTATTTTTAATTTATTTGATGTCTTTTGATGTACGATACACCAAAATTATCTTGTACTATACGCAACACCATATTAGCTTCTAGTATATGCAACACTATTCTTGGATCATGTTACACACAATTTCATGTTCTTTTGATAGTAGATATTCTATGCAACATTGAGTGTATATATATATATATATATTCGATGTATAAATGAAATATTGTTGGATTCTATTATATGAAAAAACAAAGGAGTCATGCACTACATGCATCCCTGAATTGGCTTACATTACATGCAATCACGACCTTTCATGATAATATGTGTTGTACACTATACCGAGTTTCACTAAACAATGATATGTTATTAAAATATTATACGAACTAGCAGTTATGAATAGTAATACCCAATTTTTTAAATTTTATAAATTTTATCATTCAAAATGGACATCATTTTTGGATTCGGAATATTGAAATTATCCTAAGTTGAATTTTTGTTATTTTTCTGAAAACTTTTAATTTATGATGAATAGTGAAAACACTAGGTTACTATTTAAAAACCGACTATTCATTTAAATAATTATTTATTTTATTTAAATTTATTTTCGGTCAAAATTGATACATAATACCTATATATGTTCGATGTAATTCATTTGAGTCATTTTATAATAATTATACGTATATATAAAATTTATTGAACTTTTCACCGTCTTTTACCCACCTCCTAGGAGAATTTGAAAATTTACATAAAACATAATTTTACCACTTCTGTGAGTGGAATTTCAAAACTCCAAGAGACACGGTTAATATCACAGAGTAAAATGTGGTTCAATAAGATATAAATAATTTTTTGTGAATAGTAAATTTTTACTTTTATTTTCCACGGTTAAAAGTAAATAGGGTAATTAAGGGTAAAAATGATATTATAATTACCCTGAAACATGTTCTAATTTTATTTGATAAGTATAATTCGGCCAAAAACAGCCTTAGAAATAAAATATTACCCTTTAGGTTCACTTGGATGAGATTAGGACACTTATTATTATTTTATTTAAAGAAGAGTGAAAATATTTAAAATCAAAGTTTAATAAAACAACATTTTTAATATATGGTTATACATAAGATAAATTCGACTATAAATATTCATTAGAAATCTAAAAAGATTTCACACATAATGGTATTTTATTTATAATTTTTAGATATTAATTAATTTAATTTATTTATGACACAATGATGATGCAGTAATTACTTTATTAATGAAATATTAACATAATAGATGTTATAAATAACCAAATAAATGAAATTTGAGACTTTTTATAAATTCCATTAATTTCCTTGGTTAATATGACATTTAGTGTTGATTTAATTAACTTTTTTCGAACTAATCATTCTGTTATGCTTTTCACAGAAATCAATTACCAAATAGTGTCAAAATTGACATAAAATAGTTTTCAAAACAATTATTATTTTATTAAATGTTATTATATTCCTAAAAATATAAGGTTCTGCCAAATGACAATGATAAGGTTATATATATTAATAATGAACCACTTGGGGATCGTTTGGATTTTTATAGTATGTTTATTAACCATATAGTGTAAGTAAACAAGAAGACACTGTAAAAGTAAAATTATTTAACAAAGAGTTAAATCTAAATGATAAGGTTAAAATAGTAACCAACACTTTTCTAAACAGATTGGTGGAGATGGTTTCGACCCATCCCCACTTTATCATCGAAATAAATCAATTTAGTGCTATTATATACTAAATATTACTTTATTATAAAATAATATTTTATGTTTTTCTAAAGGTGCCCCTCTCCTCCCTTATAAAAAGGGCACCACTTCCCTCTTCTCTTCACAACCTTTTGAGCCTTGAAGGTTGGCCACACCCTGACCATTTCCCTTCTCATCTTTTCTAGAAACAATATAGAGGTTCTAGTATCCTCAAAATACCAACCCTAGTTCCTTAAGTGGAGGTTATGAAGAGGTGCATCAAAGAAGATGTAATATCCTCTTCCGATTCTCTCAAATTTATTTCTACTTCTACTTATTAATATTTATTTGTTTCATCATAAATTAATAACATTAGTATCAATAATATACTGATATGTTATTATAAATAAGAAACAACCCAGTTTCATATTCTATCAATCCTACGGAAATGAAATCACCGCGTTCATGCGTACGTACGGCCTACAGTCTCCATGAACGGTGTATTTTATTTCATTCATCTATCTATTATATATATATATATATACTGAATATATATGATATATAAATCCTTATTTACATTCTGGAAGTAAGTAAATCAAGATATAAGTAATAATAATATCATGAACAATAAGTCCAAACTCGTACGATAAATAAAACGTTTTTACCCAAAACGCTGCTTTAACATGGAACTTACAAAAGAACGGGTAATATAAAGTAATAAGTGAACCATATATGATATCATAATAATGAATATGATTCTGTAAAAAGTCAACGATGTTATTTAAATAATTATACATGAGATTCGGATACGTATGAAGCATATAGGACCTAAGGTAACGGATAACGTTTCCAATCTCGTTCTTATCTGAGATTTTTATTCGTTAGTATTTACTGTGGCTATTGTTATCATCCATGCCCAAGTTTTCTAAAAATGTTTTCATATATTTTTAATGTAATTTTTAAAATTTTTTGAAATTTACCACATATTATGAAAGGAATCTTACTTTTGATTACTATACAGGGATCTTTTTGACTTTTCTGACAAAAGTACGAGAAGAATGTAATTTTATAACTTATACGACATGAATGGATTCCTACAGTTTTATAACGCCTTATTTTCATGAGGATTACTCTACAAGATTTCATTACTATTTTCCACAAAATCATTCTCTTTTAAAATTACATGGAATTTTTTGAAAGAAAATTATTTGAAGAAGAAAGGATATTTTCTTCAAGAATTGTTCCAAGTGTTTTATCAAAACCATTTTCCATCTAAGATGAAATTATTTCATATGTGTATATTACAAGTATAATGTCTCTAGGATTTAAATGTTCTCACTTCTCTTATGATGATAATATATCCATTTGTTTTATATGGATTATGTTTTGATGGGATGATGTTTGTGAAACCCATTTTATTCTTTGGGTTATAATGAATTATTTATGTTTATGTTGTGGCACAAGTAAGAATGAATTCATTATGAGATGGGTGAGACCTATATCTCCCTCCAATTCATTGGGTAAAGATTTATATCTCATGAGATAAATATGGCTAAAATGGTAAGTTAATCTGGTTCCATGATACAGGACTGGAACGAGGAGTGAACTCGATTCACAAAGGTACATTGTCTACTAAGATGGTCATGGCAGCAATGCCTTGTCTACTATGGAAATAATATCATATGCTTAATGTTTTTCCACAATTAAATGTGTTATTACCATGTTATTTTATCATGATTGATGTTCCTTTATAATCTATGCCTTACGTACTGCAAAGATTTATTTCACAACTCACAATTTTGATGTTTAAACTTTATGTTCATGTTTTTAAGTTCAAATGTATATGGTTTGTTTTATTTTTTTTCATGATTACCCTTACTGAGCATTTGATCTCACCATTTATATTTTTTCTTTTCCCCAGGATATAAAGAACGGTATTAGCTAAGAAAAAAAGGGAAGATCATTCTGAGTGAAATTGATGATCATTCACCAAGATTAGAAGATTATGTTCCCAGATTCCAATGACAATAAACTATTACGGTCCTTTGGTGTCTGTTCTTGTTATGTATTATGTATACTGCAAAATTAATGCAATTTCCATGTACTTCATGATTTGGGTCTCAACAGTTGGTATCAGAGGAAAGGTTTAGTTAACCTTAGGAAACATGTATACGAAAACTGTAGTGAGATCCCTAGAGATATTTCTATGGTATGTCTTGGGATGTACCTAAGGTTAAGTATAATTATAGGTTATAGTCCTAGAATTATGGTAAAAATCTTAGAATTAAGCCTAAGATGTTATATATTGAAGGAACTCCCCCTTGATTATATAGCTTTCCCTAGAATGATTTTTCCCCTCAAACTATTCTTTTTGGATTTTAGAAAATGGCTGGAAATAGGAAGATTCATGATAATGGAGGATATGATGGACAATGGAATGATATTCATCATGAGAAACCAAATCAAATGGGATTTGGAAGTCCAAATATCATTATTATTCCTAATCAGCAATCTCATAATATAATCAATAATCTCAACTTGTTAATTTTCCTGAACTAGCTAATAAGAGAAAGATGGAGTTTCATGATGATCATAGAGGAAATAAATTTCAATTTCTCTCATGTAAATCATGTGGGAAGAGGCATCAAGAAGAATGTTTCAAAGGAACTGCAAGATGCTTTGGGTGTAGAAAATAAGGGAACAAATGCAGTAAGTGCAAAGAAAGAGGTTCAGTTAACACCATGGAGAAGGATAATGGTATTACTACGACATCAACAATGATTAGATGTTTTAAATGTGGAATGTATGGGAATTATGCAAACCAATTCCCTAAGGGAAAATCTAATTAAGAGAATCAGCATGGTCATATGGGTAGTATTTATGTGGATGATGATGAAGAGACTATAAATGATATATGATATGAAAGAAGTGTTGAAGCTTGGTCAATGGATTAAGAAGGTAATGGAATGATATTTGTTTATCAAGAGTTATGTTGTATAGTTAATGGTACTATGGAATAAAGAATCATCGAAGGATTGTTACACTATTGTATTTCCTAAATTATTTGAAAGTATTTGATGAATGGTACTAGTAACCATGAAAGGTTATTCAGATATTTTTGGAAAGAAGATGATATGCGCATAATGAATGGATAAGGAGAAAATAATATGTTTCATTGTATTCATGAGATCATGATTGATATAAGGACTAAGTGATATCATGGTTGGAGTTTATAGAATTTTTGGGATTTTTGTATTTGGAAAGAGACAACTTTTAACTGAATCCATGTTTTCACTAAGGTTCAATGTGTATTCATTTTTCAAGAGAATACACAGCTAAGGAATTCACATGTTTGGAATGTGACCAACAAGATATATCGTATGATAAATGATGGTATTCACGTTCTTGTTATTTGACCTTTCTTGTAATAGTTTTCTTCATAATATGAGATTTTACAGATGTATTTTGGATAAGTCTAAAGATTGGAAGGGGTTATGTCGGACCTCAGATAGTATTGTTTAAGGCTAGAAATTTTTTTTCAAAATTTTTTCTGTAATGTTATAATAGTTTTTTTTAGAAAATGGAAAAACTGTAGGACTGGCGACAACCCGTCGCGTCATACAAGGCTGTAGGAATCGAACCCACAACCGAAGTGCGACAGGACATTATTGCATACCACAGACCTACAAGATGTACCTAGTTAGTAGAAACTATTTTTATTTTATTAATCTCTATGATAAATGAAGTAAAAGTCCATTTTTGAAACCATATATGATTAATCTCACCCTAATATGGACTTATAACTTTTGCTAACCTTTTGTTTGAGATAGATGGAATGACCCATCAGTCTATCACATGATTTTCTAACACTTCAAGAATAACAAATTCAACTTCATTTCTTCAAGAGAAGAAGTGGGAATTGTACAAGGCATGAAAAATAGTGATATTGTACTGAAATAAAGTATGTATTTATTCTAATTCTTCAACTTTAGGGAAATGATCTTGAAAACCAAAAATGTTGTCCTAGTGTCTTCATATACGATGAATCAGATGGTACACTAGATCATCACAAATTTATGGCTTTGTGTTTATTGGATTTTTCATAGCCATGTTTTCTACCACTCTCTATCAGAACTTAATGGTTAGATTTCTCTTCCATATCCATAATTTCACCTATGTTATCCTCTGTGGAAACCCAGTGATTAGTTAATTTGGGTAACCGTTACGTTTCATACATTTTTTTAAAGGTAAGTTTTGGTATTCCATTTTACGATGTGGGATTCAATTAAAGATGATTTCAAGTAGAAAACCATTTATAACCCCGACGAATTTCGAGGGTGAAATTCATTTTAAGGGGGGTAGAATTTAACAACCCGAGATTTTATGAGAATTATTATTTTTAATTTATTTGATGTCTTTTGTTGTACGCTACACCAAGATTATCTTGCACTATATGCAACACCGTATTAGCTTGCAGTATACGTAACACTATTCTTGGATCATGTTACACACAATTTCAAATTCATTTGATAGTAGTTATTCTACGCAACATTGAGTGTGTATATATATATATATTCAATGTATAAATGAAATATTGTTGGATTCTTTTATACGAAACAAAAAAGGAGTATTACACTACACACAACCCTGAATAGTCTTAAATTACACGCAATCGCGACCTTTCACGATAGCGTGTGTTGTACACAATACCGAGTTTCGCTAAACAACAATATGTTATTAAAATAATATACAAACTAGCCGTTATGAATTGTAATAAACATTTTTATAAATTTTATAAATTTTATCTTTCAAAATGGACTTCATTTTTGGATTTGGAATATCGAAATTAGCCTAGGGTAAATTTTTGGTATTTTCTGAAAACTTTCAATTTTTTGATTAATAGTGAAAACACATGGTTACTATTTAAAAACCAAATTTTTATTTAAAGAATTTTTTATTATATTTAAATTTATTTTAGGTCAAAATTGATACATAATACCTATATAAGTTCGATGTAATTCATTTGAGTCATTTTATAATAATTTTAGATATATAAAAAATTTATTGAATTTTTCACCGTCTTTTACGCACCTCCTAGGAGAATTTGAAGATTTACAGAAAAATTAATTTCACTGCTTCTTTGAGTGGAATTTCAAGAATATGTGAGACACGGTTAATATCAGGGAGTAAAATGTGGTTCAATAGAATAAAAATAATTTTTTGAGAATAGTAACTTTTAAATTTTATTTACCATGGTTAAAGGTAAATAGGGTAATTAAGGGTAAAAATAATAATATTATTACCCTAAAACATGTCCTAATTCTATTGGATAAGTGTAATTCGACCAAAAACAACCTTAGGAATAAAATATTACCCTTTAGGTCCACTTTGATTAGATTAGGACACTTATTATTATTTAATTTAAAGAAGAGTTAAAATAGTCGAAATCAATGTTTAATAACTAAAACATTTTTAATATAGGGTTATACATAAGATAAATTCTACAATAAAAATTAATTATAAAGGTGAAAATATTTCCTACATAATTTTATTTTATTTATTATTTTTATACATTAAATAATTAAATTTATTTATGACACAATGATGATGCAGTAATTACTTTATTGATGAAATATTAACATAAGTGATGTTATAAATACCCAAATAAATGTAGTTTGAGACTTTTCATTAATTAAACTAATTTTATATGTTAATATAACATGTTAGTTTTGATTTAATTAAATTTTTTAGAACTAATAATTCTGTTATGAATTTCAAAAAAATCAATTAACAAATAGTGTCAAAATTGTAATAAAATTGTTTTTAAAACAAATATTATATTATTAATAATTATTATATTTCTAAAAATATAAGGTTCGGCCAAATGACTTATATAATGTTATATATATTAATAATGAACCTCTAGGGGATCTTTGGGCTTTTTATAGTATGTTTATTTACCATATAGTGTAAGTAAACAAGAAGACACGATAATGGTTAAATTATTTAACTTAGAGTTAAATCTAAATGATAAGGTTAAAATTGTAACCTAAACTTGTCTAAAACCTATTAGTTGAGATTATTCTGACCCATACCCACTTTTTCTTCGAAATAAATAAATTTGGTACTATTATTAACCAAATACGACTTTATTATAAAAAATATTTTATGTTTTTTAAAAGGTGCCCCTCTCCTCCCTTATAAAATGGGCACCCCATCCCTCTTCTCATCACACCCTTTTGAGCCTTTAAGATCGGCCAACACTTGCCCATTTCCCTTCTCATATTACCTAAAAATATTATAGAGGTTCTGATCTCCTCAAAAGACCAACCTTAATGCCTTAAGAGGAGGTTAAGAAGAGGCGCGTCAAAGAAGAGGTAATATCCTTTATTGATTCTCTCCAATTTATTTCTTATTCTACCTCTTCTTATTTATGATTTTCATCATCAATTAATAACACCAGTATCAAAAATATACTGATATTTTATAATAAATATCAAACAACCCATATTTAATCTTCTACCCATCCTATAGAAACGAAATCACCACGCGTGCGTACGTATGGAATACCGTCTCCACACCGTAGTGTAATCTGTTTTCCACCACCACCTTACTTGGATGGGTATAATTGTGTAAATAAATAACAATATACGATTATTGTAAAGTAACATTGATTCTGAAATATTATACATACACTTCCATACAATTTGACGATCATGGGAATGATATCATCGCTCGTGCATACGTACGGACTACCTTCTCCACAAACGCGATGAGATTCATTTGCAATGATGAACCATTGAAGTAGGATTATAAAGTATATATAATAAATAATCATGAATTATATTAAATAATAATTATACTAGATTTTTTTACATATATGTTTCATTTACTTAATTCCATTTAATTCAATAAGGAAATGAAAACAGCGTTCATGCGTATGTACGACCTACCGTCTCCAGGAATGGTGTATTTCATTTCATTCATCTATCTATTATATATATATATATTGAATATCTATTTTTTATAAATAACTATTTACATTCTTTAAGTAATTAAATCAGGATATAATTAATAATAATATCAAGAACAATAAGACCAAACACATACGATAAATAAATTGATTTTTACCCAAAACGCTGCTTTAACATGGAACTTACCAAAGAAAGGGTAATATAAAGTAATCATTGAACCATATATGATATCATAACAATGAATATTATTCTCTAATAAGTCAATTACATTATTTAAATCATTATAAATGAGGTTCAGATATGTACGAAACATATCAGACCTAAGGTAAAGGATAACTTTTCCAATCTCGTTCTTATCCGAGATTGTTATTCGTAAGTATTTTCTGGGGTTATTGTTATCATCCATGCCCATGATTTCTCAAAATGTTTCCATGTATTTTTAATTTCCTTTTTACCAATTTTTTCAATTTACCTCATGTTATGAAAGGAATCTTACTTCTATTTACCACACGGGGAACTTTTTGACTTTTCCGACAAAAGTACGAGAAGAATGTTATTTTTTAGTTTATACGGCATGAATGGATTCTTACGGTTTTATAACGCCTTATTTTCATGAAGCTTACTCTACAAGATTTCATGAATATTTTCAAGAAAATAATTTTCTTTTAAAATTAAATGAAATTTTGTGAAAGAAAATGATTTTGAAGAAGAAAGGATATTTTCCACAAGAATTATTCCATGTGTTTTATCAAAATCATTTTCCATCTAAGATGAAATTTTTTCAAATGTGTTTTCTTCAAGTATACTATCTCTGTGATATAAATGTTTTCACTTTTCTTATGATTAAATGATATCCATTTGTTTTATATGGATTATGTTATGATGGGATGATGTTTATGAAACCCATTTTATTCTTTGGGTTATGATTAATGATTTATGTTTATGTTGTGGAACAAGTAACAATGATTTCATTATGAGATGGGTGGGACCTATATCTACCTTCAATGCATTGGGTAAATATTTATATCTCATGAGATAAACATGGCTGAAATGGTAAGTTAATCCTATTTGGTGATACAGGACTGGAAGAAGGAGTGAACTCGATTCAGAAAGGGACTTTGTCTACTAAGATGGTCATGGCAGCAATTCCATGGCTACTATGGAAATAATATCATGTGGTTAATGTTTTTCCACAATTAAATGTCTTATTCCCATGTTATTTTATCATGATCGATGTTCCTTTATGATATATGCCTTACGTACTGCCAAGATTTATTTCACAACTCAAGATTTTGAATTTTAAACTTTATGTTCATGTTTTGAAGTTTAAATGTATATGGTTGGTTTTTTTCATGCATACCCTTACTGAGCATTTGAGCTCACCCTTTATATATTTTCTTTTCCCCAAGATATAAATAAAGGTTTTAGGCAAGAAAAAAAATGTAAGATCTTTCTGAGAGATGTTGAAGATCATTCACCATGATTAGAAGATTATATTCCATGTTTCCAAAGACACTAAACTATTACCGTCCATTGGTGTATGTTCTTGTTATGTATTCAGTATTCCAAAAAAGTAATGTAATGTTCATTTATATAATGATTTGGGTCTCGAAATTTGGTATCAGAGGAAAGGTTTAGTTAACATTTGGAAACTAAGATGTGAAAACTTTAGTGATAATCCTAGAGATATTTCTAAGGTTTGGCTTGGGATATCCCTAAGGTTAAGTATAAGTATAGGTTATTTTCTTAGAATTATGGTAACAATCTTAGAATTAAGCCTAAGATGTTATATATTGGAGGTACTCCCCCTTTATTATGTTGTTTTCCCTAGCATGCTTTTTTCCTCCCACAATATTTTTTTGGGTTTTAGAAAATGGCTGGAAACAGGAAGATTCATGATAATGGAGGATATGATGGAAAAAAGAATGATATTCTTCATGAGAAACTAAATGAAATGGGATTTGGAAGTCCAAACATCGTTATTATTCCTAATTAAAAATCTCATAATATGATTAATAGTCTCAACATTGGTAAGTTTCCCGACTCAGATAATAATAGAAAGATGGAGTTTCATGATGATCATAGAGGAAAGAATGTTCAATTTCTCTCATGTAAATCATGTGGGAAGAGGAATCAAGGAGAATGTTTCAAAGGAACTTGAAGATTCTTTGTGTGCAGAAAAGAAGGGCACAAATGCAGTCAGTGCAAAGGAAAAGGTTTAGTTAACACCATGGAGAAGGATAATGGCGTTGCTACGACGTCAACAATGATCAGATGTTTTGAATGTAGAATGTATGGGCATTATGAAAAACAATACCCAAAGGGAAAATCTCATGAAGGGAATCAGCATGGTCATATGGGTTGTATTTATGTGGATGATGATGAGGAGACTACAAATGAAATATGAGATGAAAGAAGTGTTGAAGCCTGGTCAATGGTTTAAGAAGTTAATGGAATGATATGTGTTTATCAAGAGTTATGTTGTATAGTTAATGGTACAATGGAAAAAAGAATCGTCTAAGGATTGTTACACCATTATTTTTCATAATGTATTTGAAAGTATATGTTTAATGGTTCTGGTAACCATGTAAGGTTATTCAGATATTTTCGGAAAGAAGATGATATGCGGATAATGAATGGATAAAGAGAAAATAATATGTTTGATAGTATTTTTGAGCTCATGATTGATATAAGGACTATGTGATATCATGGTTTGAGTATATTGAATTTTTAGGATTTTGGTATGTGGAAAGAGGTAACTTTTAACTGCATTCATGTTTTCACTATGGCTCAATGTGTATTCATTTTTCAAGGTAATACAAGATTAAGGAATTCACATGTTTGGAATGTGACCAACAAGATATATTGTACGATAAATGATGGTATTCACATTCTTGTTATGTAACCTTTCTAGTAATAGTTTTCTTTATACTATGAGATTTGAAAGATGTATTTTTGTAAGTCTAAAGATTGGAAAGTGTTATGTCTGACATCAAATAGTATTGTTTATGGCTAGAACATTTTTTCGAAATTATTTATGTAATGTTATAATAGTATAGTTTTAGAAAAAGGACAATATGCAGGACGAGTGACAACTCGTCGTGTCAGACAAGGCTGTGGGAATCGAACCCACAACCAATGTGCGACAGGACTTTATTGCATACCACTGACCTATAAGAAGTACCTGGATAGTAGAAACTAGTTTTATTTTATTAAGCACTATGATAGATGAAGTATATGTCCATTTTTGAAACCATATACGATTAATCTCACCATGAGATGGACTGATAACATTTTCTAACCTTTGGTTTGATAAAAATGGAATGACCCATCATTCTATCACATGATCTGCTAACAATTCAAGAATGAAAATTTTAACTTCATTTCGTTAAGAGATGATGTGGAAATGGTACAAGGCATGAACAACGGTGATACTTTACCAAAATAAAGTAAGTATTTCATCTAATTTGGGTAAACATTACATTTAATACTTTTTTTTAAAGTTAAGTGTTGGTATTCCATTTTACGATGTGGGTTTCAATTAAAGAATATTTCAAATAGAAAATCATTTATAACCCCGATGAATTTCAAGGGCGAAATTCATTTTAAGTGGGGCAGAATGTAACAAGTAGAGATTTTATGAGAATAATTCTTTTTAATTTCATTGATGACTTTGGTTCTATACTACACCAATATAATCATGTGTAATACACAACACCATATTAGCTTGCAATATACGCCACACTATTCTTGGATCGTGTTACACACAATTTCAAGTTCATTTGATAGTAGTTATTATACGCAACATTGAGTGTGTATATATATATATATTCAATGTATTAATGAAATATTGTTGGATACTTTTATACGCAACAACAATGGAGTCTTGCACTACACGCAACCCTGACTTGGCTTACATTACATGCAATCGTGACCTTTCACGATATAGTGTGTTGTACGCAATACCAAGTTTCACTAAACAAGGATATGTTATTAAAATATTATACAAACTTGCAGTTATGAATAGTAATACCCAATTTTTGAAATTTTATTAATTTTATCTTTCAAATTGGACTTCATTTTTCGATTCAATATATCGAAATTATCCAATAGTGAATTTTTGGTATTTTTCTGAAAACTTTCAATTTTTCAAGAATAGTGAAAACACTGGGATACTATTTAAAAACCGACATTTTATTTAAATAATTATTTATTTTATTTAACTTTATTTTAAGTCAAAATTGATACATAATACCTATATAAGTTCAACATAATTCATTTGAGTAATTTTAAAATAATTTTAGATATATAAAAAATGTATTGAACATGTCACCATCTTTTACCCACTTCCTAGGAGAATTTAAAAATTTACATAAAACATAATTTTACCGCTTCTATGAGTGGAATTTAAAAAATTAGAGAGACACGTTTAATAATAGGGAGTAAAATGTGGTTCAATAAGATAATTTTTTTTGGTGAATATTAACTTTTTACTTTTATTTACCACGGTTAAAAGTAAATAGGGTAATTAAGGGTAAAAATGATATTATTATTACCCTTACACATGTCCTAATTCTATTAGATAAGTTTAATTCGACCAAAAACAACCTTAGGAATAAAATATTACCCATTATGTCCACATGGATTAGATTAGGACACTTATTATTATTTTATTTAAAGAAGAGTTAAAATAGTTAAAATCAATGTTTAATAACTAAAACATTTTTAATATAGGGTAATACATAAGATAAATTTGACTATAAATATTAATTAGAAATGTAAAATAATTTCCTACATAATGGTACATTATTTTTAATTTTTATACATTAAATAATTTAATTTATCTATGACACAATGACGATGCATTAATTACCTTGTTAATGAAATATTAACATTATTGAGGTTATAAATACCCAAATAAATGTAATTTGAGACTTTTTGTGAATTCCACTTATTTTATTGGTTAACATGACATGTTATTATTTATGTAATTAACTTTTTTCGAACTAATTATTCTGTTATGATTTTGACAAAAATAAATCTCCAAATAGTGTCAAAATTGACATAAAATAGTTTTTAAAACAAATATTATATTAATAATTGTTATTGTATTCCTAAAAATATAAGGTTAATCCTAATTACTTATATAAGGTTATATATATTAATAATTAACCACTTGGGGTTATTCTGACTTTTTATAGTAAGTTTATTAACCATATAGTGTAAGTAAACAAGAAGACACGGTAAAGGTTAAATTATTTAACTTAGAGTTAAATCTAAATGATAAGGTTAAAATAGTAACCTAAACTTGTCTAAAACCCATTGGTTGAGATTATTGAGACCCATACCCACTTTATCTTAGATATAAATCGATTTGGAGTTATTATAAACCGAATATGACTTTACTATAAAATAATATTTTTTTTTCGAAGGTGCCCCTCCTCCCTAATAAAAAGGGCACCCCTTCCCTCTTATTTTCACACCTTTTTTAGCCTTGGATCACAGCCAAACCCTTCCCATTTGCCTTATAAACTTCCTTAAAAACCTTATAGAGGTTCTGGTCTCCTCAAAAGACCAACCCTAGTGCCTTAAGAGGAGGTTAAGAAGAGGCACGTCAAATAAGGGGTAATATCCTTTACCCATTCTTTCCAATTTATTTCTTCTTATACCTATTATTATTTATTTTTTTAATCATAAATTAATAACAATAGTATCACTCATATACTGATATTTTATTATAAATATGAAACAACCCAATTTCATCTTCTATACATCCTATGGAAATGAAATCACCGCACGTGCGTACGTACGGAATACCGTCTCCACGTCGAAGTGTAATCTGTTTTCCACCACCACCTTACTTTGATGGGTATAACGGTGTAAATAAATAACTATATATGATTATTTTAATGTGATATATATTCTCAAATATTATTCATACACTTAAATACAATTCCATGATCATGGGAATGATATCAACACTCGTACGTACGTACGGACTACCGTCTCCACGAACGCGATGAGATTCATTTTCCATGATTAACCATTCAAGTATGATTATAAAGTATATATAATAAATAATGATGAATTATATTACATAATAATGATATTTTATTTATGTACATATATGTTTCATTTACTTAATTCCATTTAATTCAATAAGGAAACAAAAACAGCGTTTTTGCGTACGTACAGCCTACCGTCTCCATGAACTGTGTATTTCATTTCATTCATCTATATATTATATATATATATATACTGAATATATATGATATATAAATCATTATTTAAATTCTATAATTATGTAAATCAATATATAATTAATAATAATATCAAGAACAATAAATCCAAACACGTACAATAAATAAAATGATTTTTACCCAAAACACAGCTTTAATATGGAACTTACAAAAGAACAGGTAATATAAAGTCTTAAGTGAACCATATATGATATCATAACAATGAATATGATTCTGTAATAAGTCAATGACATTATTTAAATCATTATACAGGAGGTTCGGATACATACGAAGCATAGCAGGCCAAAGGTAAGGGATAACTTTTCCAATCTCGTTCTTATCTGAGATTTTTATTCGTAAGTATTTACTAGGGTTATTGTTATCTTCCATGCCCATGTTTTCTAAATATGTTTTCATGTATTTTTAAGGTCCTTTATACCCATTTTTTAAATTTAACACATGTTATGAAATAAGTCTAACATTTGTTGACCGCACGGTGAACTTTTTGACTTTTCCGACAAAAGTACGAAAAGAATGTTTTTTTTACTAATACAACATGAATGGATTCTTACGGTTTTATAACACCATATTTTCATGAAGCTCACACTAAAAGATTTCATGACTATTTTCATCAAAATCCTTTTCTTTTTAAATTACAAGGCATTTTTTGAATGAAAATGATTTTGAAGAAGAAAAGATATTTTCCTCAATAAATACTCCATGTGTTTTATCAAAACCATATTCCATCTAAGATGAAATTTTTTCATATTTGTATGTTTCAAGTATAATGTCTCTATGATTTAAATTTTTTCACTTTTAATATGATGAAATGATATCCATTTGTTTTATATGGATTATGTTATGATGGGATGATGTTTATGAAACCCATTTTTTTCTTTGGGTTATGATGAATGATTTTTTTATGTTATGGGACAAGTAAGAAGGATTTCATTATGAGATGGGTGGGACCTATATTTCCCTCCAATGCATTGGGTAAAAAATTATAACTCATGAGATAAACATGGCTGAAACGGTAAGTTAATCTGGTTTAGTGATACAGGACTGGAACGAGGAGTAAAATCGATTCAGAAAGGGACTTTGTCCACTAAGATGGTCATGGAATCAATGCCTCGGCTATAATGGAAATCATGTCATGTTCTTAATGTTTTTCCACAATTAAATGATTTATTCCCATGTTATTCTTTCATGATCAATGTTACTTTATGATCTGTGCCTTACGTACTACCATTATTTATTTCACAACTCAAGATTTTGATGTTTAAACTTTATTTTCATGTTTTGAAGTTAAAATGTATATGGTTTGTTTTATATTTTTCCATGTTTTCCCCTACTGAGCATTTGAGATCACCCTTTATATGTTTTCTTTTACCCAGGATATAAATAACGGTTTTAGGTATGAAAAAAAGGAAATATCTTTCTGGGAGATGTTGAAGATCATTAACCAAGACTAGAAGATTATGTTCCATGTTTCCAAAGACACTAAACTATTACAGTCCTTTGGTGTCTGTTCTTGTTATGTATTAAGTATTCTGCAAAACTAATGTAATGTCCATGTACGTCAAGATTTTGGTCTCTACACATATCATGTGCTTAGTGGTTTTCCACAATTACATGTTTTATTCCCATGCTATTTTATCATGATTGATGATCCATTATGATCTATGCCTTACATACTTCCAAGATTTATGTCTTTGCTCCAAATTTTGATGTTTAGATTTTATGTTCATGTTTTTGCATTCAAATGTTTATGGACTATTTTATGTTCCCTATGTTTACCCTTACTGAGAATTTGATCTCACCCTTTTTATGTTTTCTTTTCCCCATGATATAAAGAAAGGTTTTAGGTAAGAAAACAAAAGGGTAAGATATTTATGGGAGATATTGAAGATCTTTCACCATGATTAGAAGATAATATTCCGTGTTTTCAAAGACACTAAACTATTATGGTCCTTTGGTGTCAGTTTTTGTTGTGTATTATATATTCTACAAAATTAAGGTAATGTCCATGTACGTCAAGGTTTGGGGCCTCTACAGTTTTTATTAGAGGAAAGGTTTAGTCATACTTTGGAAACTAGGATGCGAGAACTTTAGTGAGATACCTAGAGTTATTTGTAAGGTATGTCTAGGGATGTCCCTAAGGTTAAGTATAAGTATAGGTTATAGTCCTAGAATTATGGTAACTATATTATAATTAATCCTAAGACGTTAGATATCGAAGGTACCCCCCTTTATTATGTTGTTTTCCTAACATGATTTTTTCCTCTCACACTGTTATTTTTTGGTTTTAGACATTGGCTAGAACCCAAAAGAACCGTGTTGATCAATTTAATGGACAATGCAATGATTTTCCTCCCGATCAACCAAATGTTTTTGGAGATGGAGTGAAAAATCTTATTACTATACTTACACAAGCTATGAATCATTATGTATTTCCAAATTATCAAAGAAGGGAACAATATTCTATTATGTCCTTCATGAGGCAACATCCACCTTCTTTCAATGGGTCTTCTAATCCAGTTGTTGCTGAAGAATGGATCAGTACCATTGCAAATATATTTTCCATACTTCGCTGTTTAGAACATGAAAATGTCATTTTGGTTGTTTACTGTTTAAAAGGTGAAGCTGACCTGTGGTGGAATCTAATTAAGAATACAAGGTCCCAAGATGAAATTGAATCCATGGAATGGTACGAGTTCTAGAACTTGTTTTTCAGTAAGTACTTCCCTCATATTCTTCAAAAAATGATAGGAAATGAGTTCCTTGAGCTTAAGAAGAAGGATTATCAATCTGTTGGTATATAAGAAGTGAATTTTACAAGACATTCAAGGTATACATCTTGATTTTTCATCCAACCTGAAAGTAAAGTTGATCGATTCTTCAGTGGCATAAAACCAAGTCTTTGAAGGGAATTTTCTATAAGAGACTTTAGTAGCTATGAAGAAATTTTGTTATGTGCTACCAAGGTAGAATTTTAATTGGTGTACAATATCCATCTCATGGTTTTGACAAGAAACGAAAGATGGAGTTCAAGGAAAAACCTCAGAACAATGGTGAAAAGAAGGTAAATGTTTCTTTATTCTCAAAGTGTGGAAAGAAGTATGGTGAAGATTGTCTAAAAGGTACTAGAAATTGTTTCAAGTGTGTGAAATAAGTTCATCATGCAGCTGAGTGCTGAAGTAAAAGGAAAAAGGTTTCTAATGACGTGAATAGAGAAAAGACTACAGATAACGCTCCACCAACACTTCAATGCTTTAAGTGCAAGGAAACGAGGAATTTAGCTAATCAATGCCCTAATCCAAGGGTTAATGATGATCTACGTGAGAAACCTCATAAGGAAAAGGATAAAGGGAAGTCACATGCAATCACTATTTGTGATGTTGAGTAGGAAAATGATGTTGTGGAATGATTAAGTGTTTATATAATTGGATTTCAAAATAGTATCATGGAATCTCGTTTATGGTATCGTGGAATTTTGGAATATCTATGTATTAGTTTTCAATAATTATACGGTATCGGTAACCATGAAAATTGATTGAAATATTTTTGGAAAGAAGATTATATGAGCATAATGAAGGGATAAGGAGAAAATAAAATGTTTGATAGTATTCATGAGCTCATGAATAATATGAGGACAATGTTATATCATGGTTTGAGTATATAGAAATTTTGGGATTTTGGTATGTGGAATGAGATAACATTTGACAGAATTCATGTTTTCACTATGGTTCTATGGTAATTCATGTTTCAAAAGAATATAGGATTAAGGTATTCACATGTTTGGAATGTGACCAAGAAGATATATCGTATGATATATGGTGGATAAATGATGGCATTAACGTGCTTGTTATGTGACCTTCCAAGTAATCATTTTCTTTATACTATGAGCTTGGATCAAATTATTTTGGATAAGTGTAATGATTGGAATTAATTTAGTTAGACATAAGATAGTATTGTTTAAGGCTAGAAATTTTTTTGATATTATTTAAGGAATGTTATAATAAAATATTTTTAGAAAAAGTGACAACCTACAGGACGGGCAACAACCCGTTGTGTCGGACAAGGCTGTTGAAATAAAACCCACAACTGAAGTGTGACAAGCCTTTATCATCTACCATTTGCCTATAGGAAGT
The DNA here is from genome assembly GCA_963277665.1 of Viscum album. Classification (NCBI taxonomy): domain Eukaryota; kingdom Viridiplantae; phylum Streptophyta; class Magnoliopsida; order Santalales; family Viscaceae; genus Viscum; species Viscum album. The sequence continues at coordinate 1,209,892,362 of OY728165.1, read as the reverse complement.
CCCTGGTTTGTAGAAATTAGTTTTATTTTATTAAGCGGTATGATGGATGAAGTATAAGTCCATTTTAGGAACCATATACGATTAATCTCACCATAGATGGACTTATGTATATAACTTTTTCTAACCTTATGTTTGAGACAGATGGAATGATTTATCATTCTATCGCATGATCTGATAACACTTCAGGTAAGACAAATTTCACTTCATTTAGTTAAGAGATGAAGTGGAAATTGTTTAAGGCACAAAAAAACAGTGAGATTGTACCAAAATCAAGTAAGTATTTCTTCTAATTCATATTTTTCATCTTTAGGGAAATGATATTGAAAACCAAAAATGTTGTCCTAGTGCTCTTATATCTGATGGATCCAATGGTACCTTATATCATCACAAATTTATGGATTTGTGATTGTTTGCTTTTTCATAGCCATGTTATCTACCACTCTACATCATAACTTGATGGTTAGATTTCTCTTTGATATCCATATTTTCACCTATATTCTCCTATGTGGAAACCCAGTGATGAGTTAATTTGGGTAACAGATATGTTTCATACTTAACTTTTTAAAATAATGTTTTATTATTCATTTTTACGATGTGGGTTTCTATGAAAGAAACTATCATGTCGTAAACCATTTATAACCCCAACGAATTTTGAGGGGGAAATTCATTTTAAGGGGGTAGAATATAACAACCTGAGATTTTATGAGAATTATTCTTTTTAATTTCATTGATGTCTTGTGTTTTATGCTAAACCAAAATTTGATTGTGCTATATGCAACACCTTATTAGCTTGCAGTATACGCAACACTATTCTTGGCTCGTGTTACACACAATTTCAAGTTCATTTTGTAACAATTATTCTAAGAAAAATTAAGTATAGATTTTGTTTAATGTATAAAGGAAATATGTTTTTATTATGTTATACACAACAACAAAGGGATCTTCCACTACATGCAACCTTGAATTGGCTTGCATTACACGCAATCACGACATTCATTTATAGCGTGTGTAGCACGCAATATCGGGTTTCACTAAACAATGATATATTGTTATAATATTATTATGAACTAGAATTTATGAATAGTATTAACTAAAATTTTAATTTTATAAAATTATTATTCATCTTAAACGTTTTCTAGGACATCGGGTGGGATAAAAATAAATTTTTCGAGTAAAATAAGTATTTTTCAGAAAATGCAGTTTTGCATCCTTTTGATGGCACACCCACTTTAAATATAGTTTTTAACATGTTTATAAGTTAAATTTCAAAGAATAAAATTCTTCTTTGGAATCAGGATATATAAATTTACTTTGGATAAATTTTTTATATTATTCTGAAAACTTTCATATTTTAATGAATAGTAAAAACACGCTTTATTTTAATTAAAAACATCTTTTTTCACCACAATAATTTATATGGTTAAAATATAATATTTAATAGTTTAAAAATATAAATAGAATATATTTTTACCATTTAATATAATGTATGTCATTAACATTAATTTTACATTGAATTCATAGGTAAAAACATTTCAATCATTGGCAAATGTTTTAACTTTTAAAACCTGTTTACTTAAAAGCGAGATTAATTTTAAATTAATTTCTGCAACTTTTGTGATTTGAATTTGGAAAAATGGATTTCATATTTGGAATCAGTAGGTCAAAATTATGTTAATAAGATACTTTTTATTTTCAGTCATTATGAATAGTAACTACGGTAAATTTTATTTATCATAGTTAAAGGTAAATTGAGTAATTAAGAGTAAATATAATATTATAAAATTACCCTAACAGTTGTCCTAATATAATTGGATGATTATAATTTACCGTAAATAATACTTGGGTAGAAATGGAATCTAATGGAACCTAATTGTATTTGATTAAGACCTTTTATTTATTTTATTTAATGGAAAGTGAAATGTCTCACTCAAACTTTAATAATTAGGTTATTTTTAATATATTATTATACAGAATATAAAATTTATTATAAATACTCATTTAAAAGATAAATTGATTCTCGTTATCATGGTAATTTATTTGTAATTTTTAATAAATATTTTACTACATTAAAATATTATACATTAATGATGTAGAAATTATTTATTTAGTGAAAAATCATTAATATAGTTATTATTAAAATAATAACTCCTAAAAAAGGACCATAAATATGACCAAACTTTATTGGTCGAGTATATATATATTCTAATCATTCAAGGGTCTATTTTTGGACCATTTTGATCCTTATAAAACCGAATATGACATTTATATTATTTTATTTTAAATGATGTCAAAGATGTCACCTTCATAATTTAATAAATATAAAAATTTAAATGTTGTGATTCTAAGATGATAAATTCGTGTAAAAATATTATTATGAACTTTATTATATTTATCTTCATCATAGTTTTTATTTTAAATTTTTATACAACTAATACGTATATTAAATTATTATAGAAAAATAATGTAGTATTTGTTTTATTAAGAGAAATATCGAATAAATGGATTTATATATATTAAAATAAACAATGTATGAACTAGTTAATGTTCTCCAAAAAATTTCTAGATTAATATTAAATGTTAATAATGTATTAAACATTCTTTTTAAAATATATCCTTTCTGTTGATTTTATTTAAATTCAAATAAATTAATAGTGCCAAAACTAACAGTATTGTTATTTTATAAAAATAACAAATTATTAAATTGTTTAAAAATCACATAAATATATAAAAATTATAAAATGAAATTTTTATTGTCTAAAATGTCATAAATTTCCCAATTATGGATAATTAAAACACATAAGTAATAATTTATTACAATTTTAAATTTAGAATATTATTACCACAATTAAGATTAAATAAATTAAATATGGATAAATCCAATTGATAATGTTTAAAATAAATTCTCAACATGTCTAAATTTGATTGTTTGTAGCGATTACAACCCTATATTACCTCATATCTGAATCTGAGTCACTTTGGATGTTTTTTAGTTGGGTTTGAGTTTATTATAAATTAATATTTTTGATGTTTCCAAAAGTGACCCTCTTTTCCCTCATAAAAAGGCACCTCCTCCTTCTCCACATCACAACACTTTGAGCATTAAATCTCTACCAAACCCTGCCCATTTCCCTTATAAACTCTCTTATAAACATTATAAAGTGTCTAGTCTCCTAAAAAGGCCAACTCTAGTGCCTTAATAGGAGGTTAAGAAGAGGCGCGTCAAAGAAGAAGTAATATCCTTTACCGATTCTTTCCAATTTATTTCTTCTTCTACTTATTCTTCTTTATTTTTTTCTTCATAAATTAATAACATCGGTATAAATAATATACTGATATGTTATTATAAATATTAAACAACCATATTTCGTCTTCTATACATCCTATGGAAAAAAAATCACCGCGCGTGCATACGTACGGAATACCAGCTCCACGCCGTGGTGTAATCTATTTTCCACCACCACCTTACTTGGATGGGTATAATGGTGTAAATAAATAACTATATATTATTATTGTAAAATTATATTGATTCTTAAATATTATAATTACACTTCAATACAATTCCACGATCATGGGAATGATACCATCGCTCGTGCGTACGTACGGACTACCATCTCCACAAACGCGATGAGATTTATTTTCCATGATTAACCATTCAAGTTTGATTATAAAATATATATAATAAATAATCATGAATGATATTACATAATAATGATACAGGATTTATGTACATATATATTTCATTTACATAATTCCATTTAATTCAATAAGGAAACGAAAACAGCATTCATGCGTACGTACGGCCTACCGTCTCCATGAATGGTGTATTTCATTCCATTTATAGATCTATCATATATATTTATATGATGAATATATTTAATATATAAATAATTTTTTACATTATGGAATTAATTAAATCATGATATAAGAAATAATAACAAGAACAACATGTCGAAACACATACGATAAATGAAACGATTTTTCCCAAAACGCTGCTTTAACATGGAATTTACAAAATAACCGGTAATATAAAGTTATAAGTGAACCATATATGATATCATAACAATGAATATGATTATGTAATAAGTCAATTAAATTATTTAAATAATTATACTGGAGGTTCAGATAAATACGAATCATATCAGACATAAGGTAAGGGAAAATCTCACAATCTCATTTTTATCCAAGATTGTTTATTCATAAGTATTTACTGGGGTTATATTTATCATCCATGTCTCTATTTTCTAAAAATTGTTTCATGTATGTATAAAGTCCTTTTTAACCATTTTTTATATTTACTTCATGCTATGTAAGGAATCTTTCTTTTGTTTACCATACGAGGTACTTTTTTACTTTTTCGGAAAAAGTACGAGAAGAATGTTTTTTAACTTATATGGGATGAACAGATTTTTACAGTATCATAAGGACAAATTTTCATGAATATTTATCTACAATATTTAATTATTATTTTCAAAAAATCCTTTTCTTTTAAATTTTCATGGAATTTTGTGAAAAGAAAATGATTTTGAAGAAGAAAAGATATTTTTCTCAAGAATTCATTTCAAATAGTTATTCAAAACTATTTTCTATCTAAGATTACATTATTTAATATGGTTATGTTTTAGGTATAATGTTTTGATAATTAACATGTTTTTATTATGTTTATGATTAAATGATATCCATTGTTTTATATAGATTATGTTATGATGGGATGATGTTTATGAAACCCAATTTATTTATTGGGTTAGAATGAATGATTTATGTTTATTTTGTGGCACACAAATGAATGATTTCATAATGATATGGGTGGGACCAATATCTCCCACCAATGAATTGGGTAATGATTGATATCTCATGGGATAGACATGGCTGGAATGGTATGTTAATCCATTTCAGTGATACAAGACTCGAATAAGGAGTGAACTCGATTCAGAAAGAGACTTTTTCCACTATGACGGTCTTGGAAGCAATGCCTGGGCTACTATGGAAATCATATCATGTGCATAACGGTTTTCCACACTTACCTATTTTATTCTTATACTATTTTATCATTATTGATGATCCATTATGATCTATGCCTTATGTACTTCCACGATTTATGTATTTGCTCAATATTTTGATATTTAGATTTTATGTTCACATTTTTGCATTAAAATGTTTATGGATTTTTTTGTGTTCTCTATATTTACCCTTACTGAGTATTTGAGCTCACCATTTTTATGTTTTCTTTTCTCCAGGATATAAAGAAATACTTTATGTGTGAAAACAAAAGGGGAAGATCTTTTTGGGAGATGTTGATGATCTTTCACCAAGATTAGAAGATTATATTACGAGTTTCCAAAGACACTGAACTATTACGGTCCTTTGGTGTCAGTTTTTGTTATGTATTAGATATTACACAAAAGTAATGTATTTTCCATGTACGTCAAGGTTTTGGGTCTCTACATATACACTCAGCATTAGATGCATATTCTTTGTTAAACAAGCCAACCAAGTCAAGAAACAATGAAACTGGAAAGAAGAATACTCTTCCACCATGGTCCTCACATTCCAACTGGATATTGGCAATGAATGACATAAACTACCTATGGTCTAAAGCATGTTTCACTGCATGAGCATATTATTTTTTTCTTAATTCATCTGATGTTGAATTTCCCTTATCTATCGTGTAAATTATGTCAAAATCAATCATCTAGAGATATTCCATCAATCTTCTTTTCCTCAAGCTCAAATCTCTCTTTGAGATAATATGATTTATGATCTTGTGATCAGTAATCACTGTTATATTTTTCATTGAATAGATAATGACACAATATTATTAAAGAATAAACCATTGTCTCCATCTAAAAATCATGTATTGGGTAGTTCTTCTCTTGAAACCACAACCGGAGTGAGCGATACGCAACCAAATTATCCCCCTAAATGAAAACACACCCCAAACCTGATATCGATGTGTCATAATACACCACATACCCATTCCCTGGATCTAGAAAAACCCATGATTAGTGATGATGTAATGTGACCCTTTAAATCTTCAAAGAATTTATGACACTTCTCATCTCATTAAAATGGTATTCTCTACCTAGTAAAATCTATCATTGGTGATTCCACTCATGGGAAATCATGAAAAAAACGTTGATAATACCCCGCTAGACTGAGGAAGATCCATATTTTGAAAACATTAATTGGAAGTTGTCATGAGATAACAACCGCTATATTTTCTGTATCTACTAAAATACCTTTATCAGAAATAACATGACCAAGGAAAAGAACCTCATTTATCCAAAAGTAACACGTTGACAATTTTGAATACAACAGATGATCCCTTAAGATCCCCAACACTATCACGATGTTTTTCTCATGCTCTATAATTGTCCTCAAATACACCAGTATATCATCCACAAAAAACACCATAAAAGAATCCAGATATCTCTGAAATATCTGATTCTTCAATGACGTAAACACCACTAGTGAATTTGTTCGACCGATGGGCATAACCGCCGACTAATAATAGTCATATCTACTTCCGAAGCTGTTTTAGGATATCCTTTTTCCTTTACAATAGTTGATGATATCCTGACCTCATGTCAATCTTGGAGAACCACTGACCTCCCCTCAACTGGTCAAACAAATCATTAATTCATGGAAGTGGACATGAGTTCATTATTGTAAGCTGATTAAGTCTATGATAATCTACAATGATCCACAATGTTTAATCCTCCTTTTTAACAAAAAAATCAACACTGCCCATGGAGATGTGATAGGAAAAGATGAACCCTTTATTATCTAACCCCGCCAGTAGAAACTTAAATTCCCGCAATTCAGCTGGTTCCGTATAGTAAGATGGAAGTGAGATAGGACTAGTTCCCTATAGGATATCAGTCGTAAAATCCACTTCTATCATAGATGGAAACCATGGGAATTCTATGAGAAATGCACCCATAAACAGGTCCAAAACATCCAGAAGAATACTCTGCTCAACACTTTCAATTTATGAAAATGAAAACATGCTAACTAAAATGCATTTGTGCTAATAACTGGTTCCAAAAAATATGTTTCTCCTAGCTCTTCATTCTTCTCCCCTCTAAAGAGATTTCCAACACCATATTCCATCTTAAAACTAACCATTCTAGCATAGAAATCGACATGGGAATTAAATGTCTCCAAACAATCCATTCCCAAAATTATATCATAAGCACACATCTCAAGAACTATGAAATCCCACATCAATTCAATGTCATCCACAACTAAGCATCATGTTCTACAAAGGAAACCATGACACTCTCTTTGACCCAGAGGATTTTTGTAGTTTCAAAATAGAAGGCATCATTTCTATAGGTAAACCCAAAATATTAGTGGTATGAGATGAAATAAAAGAATGCGAAGAATCCATATCTAAGAAATCTTTCATCAATGTGGAATTTAAAAGAACCCTACCTCCCAACATGTACTGTCCCAAATGATCATCCACTATAACCTTATCAACTCCCAAAAACTGCTTACATACTACACAATGCTCTTTGTTTCCCTTCTCAGGAGTTGTGGTGTTCCTCGATTCACCATGACTAACATTACTCTACTATATATGGGTATACTACCGCCCCCATCCCCTTGAGTCATAAGGTCCCTAAAACCCCTAAGGAGTGTCACAGACACCCGACCTCAAAGCATTCACACAATAATCCTAAAGATACCAAATCATCATAAAATTATGTCAAGATTAAGGTTGTTCCATAAAATCCTGCTTTATGTTCCCTATAGAGCCACAGTGAGAACATCCCTGCTAACTCTGATGATTTGGAGGAAGATTCTCCTATATTGTCATCAGATTTTGGGTCGTAATCCCACCCTATAAATATGTGTCCCTCTTCTGCCTGAACCCAGTGTTTCAGTTCCCACTTCTCCCCATGGGTTATAAACATTCATCCCCTGCATATATTCTCAAAAATATCCAACTCAACCGTTGTATCTCTATTCACCATTTCTCTGTAATCATTTATGCATAGCACTGCTATCTTGGAACTAATTTCTTACCTTAACCCAATATCAAAATTTCATTCCTTAAATGATGTACTTCCAAACACCTCATGTTAAAACCACACTATGATCATAAAAATATCCCCATATTATATTATTTCCATGTTCCCTTTCTTCAAATAGAAGAAATCAATTTTATGCTAAATTCTAAACATATGAGGGTAGAATTTCTTATTGAAAAATTCCTCAGAAACCTACCATGTCACACCATGGTCCATCACATCTTGGATATCTAGCTCCCACCACTAAAGGGAAAGATCTACCTATATGTATGTGGCTAATTTCACTTTCAACTCTACTGGTGTTCCCAAAATGTCAAATATCATATTCATTCTATTCGGCCACACTTCAGACAATTCCTGATCCAAATCACCCCTAAACATGGGAGGATTCGGACTTTGAAACGGAACCACATGATTCAAATACATTGGATCATCCACATTATTCCCACATTCCATAGCTTGTGAAGCATTCACTATACTTTTCACTAATAGTTGGTTCACTTGAGGTTCAGGTGAAACCACATTTTCTGCAGCTTCCTCCAGTTGGTCTCTACGACGCCTACCTAGTTCCATTTCTATAAACATAACAACAAACATAAGTCCCTATACCTGAAAAAATAAGGGTATGCAATTATCAAAGTCAATTACATAAAATATATCACAACATGTCTTTCCAAAAGTTCACATTTCTCATATTTCATTGTCCTAAAAAATACACCATGTTTTGAAAATAAACCCATTTTTAAAATACCACTACTTTCCATCTTTCAAATCCTTCCGTTTTGAAACCCAATTCAGATTTTTCAAAATCCCCATTTTCATACCACACCATAAATCATTATACCCTAAAGAAAAAATGCAACCTAGAGAGAGGTCATTTCTACCATGCATGTCATTCTCATCTCAATGGATTTACCCCTGATAATGAGACTTCTAATGCCTATAAGTGTCTCAAAACACTTATGTACCTGAGTCCCGGGTAACATGATGTTCTGCATAAAAGGGTTAGCTATGTCGTTTTATGCTAAACATAAGAATTTCCGACAATCCTATGCCTTTCTACCATCCCGACTCAATGAATAGATCTAGAATGAATGTCAACACCAAATGACCGAACAACTACCATCACTTAAATGCCAAGGACCGACCAAACTAATACCACATGTAACCCCCACTCCATCCCTTTGGCATTAGAGGGTGGAGGAATTATATGTGGCCTTAAGCCATGTAACTAAGGCACCAAATGATGTCAATAAATGAGAGGTAATATAGAATAAATCGTGGAATGATTTGCCTTTGTGGTAAAATCAACCAACCCAACAAGCCATTACTAACAAAACTACATCATGAATGTTTACATAGAAACAAAAACCATACATTTATCTGAGACAACCAATTTGTTTCATAAAAAATCCCAAATACCAATACAACTAATCCAAAATTAGAGTACCAAGTGGAATACGTCCCAAAAGGACCCCAAATAACAAGGACACCTTCCATAGCCCCAAACCAAGATACAAGCTTCAAGAACCACAACATCGCCAATGCATCATGTTGATCTGCTTGAAAAATGAAATGATTTACTCTTAACTGGGTCCTAGAATACAACATCTATAAAAGTGCCAATGATCCGAAGTAGGGGTGAGTACAAATACATTGTAGGATTTCCCCAAATGACTTCCCTACACATGCAATTAGGATAAAAATCTTAGAACATTTATATAAAACAGAATATATAAAACATTAAATAGTTCGACAATTTCCAATAAGTCAAACCCACCCTTACCAAGACTCCTTAGAAAACCCATGAAAACCATGGGAAATCCAAATATCCACTCAATAATTCACTTCAACATTTCAAATTAGCACAAATCATTCCTCTTTGAAAAGAAACACATAACTAGGAAACCAGAATAGTGGAGATTCTATCCAACTCGTTCACTACATTTCCACCTAGTAGTGCTTACCAACCTCTATCAATAATAGTGTCTCTTCAATCCACTGTGTATCAACTTTTATATTGAGACATCACACCCAATTCCACACACAAAAACAAAACCCATAACACTTAATAAACCAATAAGTACAATGTACCATGGCCACACAATAAGCACACCATCATTCCCATCACATGTCAATTCACTTCAATAAATCACAAATTTATTGAAAGAAACCATTAAACAACATTACATACCTAACCACTTTTCAATATACAACATATTTATTGAAAAACATATTTCACAAATCATTTTTATAATCATCCCCTAACAATTTCAAAATCAACATTTAAAAATCACACAACAATGCCCCTTTGTGCAACAATGACCCACATTTTCAAAAATCCCCAGAATCATCACCAAATGAATTTCAAATGAGATTAACACATAATTATCATAATTTATTTCATGAGAAACAAATTAATTGTAATAGAAACCAATATTTTTAACAAACTGAAGTTTAGATAGAAGCCACCTACCTTTAGTGTTTCGGAAAAATCATCCCACAAGCAACGATACCACAAATCTAAACAAACGCTCCACAAAAACCACTATAGATATCCATCCCCACCATCAAAAAGAATTAATACAGTCACATAAGGCATAATAAACCCTATATATACACAAAACATAATTAGATCTAGAAAACAATTGAAGAGGGAAGAGTAAATCTAGAAAAATCCATAAAATAACCAAGAGAGAAGACTTATCCAAGATGAATTTACTTTAAACCACATTGAAACCCCATTAAATAACTTCCAAATCAAGTTTTAGAGCACCCATAACCCTTGAGAAGAAGAAATCCCAAGTGAAGCTTTAATGGGATAAAGTTTTGGTGCTTTTTGGGAAATCCTCACTAATCCCAGTTTTTTAAAAACCAATTTTTTGAGGCTACAAGGTTAGATCCTATGGTTTGACAAACCATGCACTAACATTGCACCTGCTAATTCCTCAAAGGGGCATTTATCACAACCTCCTAGCATGGTTAGACAACCCGTGCGCAAGCCGCCCACAATCCCACTTCCTACATGATTCCATCCGACAATTATTCCCCTAACCATGTGCTCAAACTCTTCAGCCATAAAAATTATTCTAAAATATTCCAAAACCATCCGAAACTCTCCTAAACTCCACTCAGCCAATTTATATACATAAAAAAGACATAAATAATGGTTACATACTTTAAACCGAGGGTTCTATATAATGTCCCTAAATTAATGAAAAAAATTGAGAAACTGGACATCATTATCGATATATTTCCATCGGATAGGTTTTGGATGTGTGGCAAGGTCATTTTTACCATTATGTTTGATGTTTAGTCCCTTGTTCTGTTTAATTTTACTATAGTAGTTGTAATTTATTTTAATTTCATTTACTAATATTTATAATAAAAAACTATGTTTCCATTAATTAAAATTATAAATAATTATTATTAAAAATATGGAATCCATTTTTCCAAATTAAATTCATAGAATTGGCCGAAAATAATTTAAATCCAATCTCGTGGATTGGATGACAAAGAGTGTTTTTCAAGAAAAAATGTTAGAAAGATTATAATATATTAATATACAATTTAAAGGACCTAAATTAGATTAATTTATATATAATAAAAATGAATATTCTTTATTATCAAATTAAAATATAATTTATCAATATAAATTATTGGGTAAAAAATCTTTTTTTCAATTTAAATCTAGTATTTTTGACTAGTCATCACAAAATGAAACATGACAAAAAAATAAGAAAAACTTATCATAATATAATTTTAGAAAATTATTTAGAAAATTATGTTTTTTTGATAAATAATATTTATTACAATTATTAAATTTACAAATTTTATTATTAAGTATGTTTTTTCATCAATATGCGATAGAATTTCATTTTGGAAAATGTTTATTTTTAATGCGTAAAAATGCGGTTCTTATTTTTTTTATGCCTTGAAAATCTTTTTAGAGATTTATAATTTTTGATTCGATATATAACATATATATTCATTAATATCAATCAGAAATAGTAGTTAATTTAATTAATTATTATAGAACATCATTGTGATCATTAAAAAACATCCTTTATATTTGGATGGGTTTTATATTAATTTCAAATTAATTGGTAACCACAGAAAACATTTTATATTTTTGTAAACTATATATTTTGATGAGTTATTAAATCCTATTCATAAGATCTAATTTAAAATATTGATTATATCTTATTGTATTAAATAATAATTTTTTATTAATATATAGTTGTTTGGTAAAACTGGGTCTTATGTGTAACATAGTCTATAGAAAAATAAATTTATTACTTATAATGAAAGACAACTTTGTTTTGTGTGAATTAAAATATTTAGAATATATTACATTTATTTATAATTTTAAATATACTAAAAATTGTTGATATTTTATACCACATTCCACTTTCAGTGTACTTTCTTATACATGCTATCAAATAAAAAGTTACTTATTTAGAATTACGGCATGTTACGCTACACACCAAAAAAATTATTTATCATTTTCTTAATGATTCGAGAAAATGAGAGATAACTTTATATTTTTTCCATTGTGATGTTTGTTTAATAATAACATTATACATTTATATTAAAACATACTAATTCAGTTATAATGATCACATCGCGTGTCAGATTGACGTGTAGTAAAATAATACATTTTATTAATTAATTATCAATAATTTTCATAATGTTTAAATAAATTCTTATATTGTTATATATGTTTTCATTTTTTGACTTGTGTTTTGGAGTAAAATGATACCTAGTAATGTGAAAACACAAAATTTGAATAATTCTTTTCATATCCTGAATCATATTAATGATCATTCACATCTTACACATCAGAAAATTATCAAATTTTTTCTATACATTTGAAAATAATCTATGACATTTTTCTCAATTTTGAATATGTCATTCACATTTAAAATCAATAGATTTCTATAATAGTGAAAAAATATACTTTTCATCATAATGGACACATCACATGTTAGATTTATGTGCATCAAATTTATGCAGTCCAAAAATGAATTATGCATCGTTTTCCTAAATATTCATGTTAATCAGAGATCATTTTCCCATTTTTAGCTCTGTGAGACGTGTTTTATACTAAATTTGTTCTTTAATATTGCAAAAATTGACTTTGAGTCCTAATGAACACATCATGTGTTAAATTTATTAGAGTTTAATTAGAACATGTAAAAAAAATAATGATGGGTCATTTTAATTATGTATTAAGAAAATATTTTTTTGATTATACGACATGAGTTTTATATTAAATGCCACTTTTATTGTGAAAAAACACATGTATAGAGATATAATGACGGAATCATCTATAATAATGATTTCAAATTTATTTAAACAATTCAAAAATGATTTATTTTTAGTTTTTGTAATGTGCCATGAAAATATGTGATTGTTTTCTTAGTTATAGCTATGCTAATTGTGTTTTAAACTAAAATGTTTCTTTTATGTTAAGAATGATAACTTTGAGAGTCACAGGCCATGTAAAATTTATATTAATGTGTTTTTGATACATATTCATCGCAAATTAATTATCTATCATTTTATTATTCTTCAAGACAATATAAGCTTCTTTACTCAGTTTTGGCTATGTAAATCTTGTTTTAGAGTAAAATGACACTTTTTAATGTGAAAAAATGAACCTGGAATCCTAATGGTCATATAATGTGTCATATTGAATTCTTTTTGATACGTAAACATTTCATATAAAATATGGATATTTTTCTATTGTATTAGAGAATATGAGGTCATTTCCATTGTTTTGTCTATGTGATGCATGTTTTAGCATCAAATGAATTTTTATTAACATAAATACATGCAATTTGATTCATGCTGACCAAAGCATGTTATGGATTGAAATTTGGTCCATTAGTATACATAAAAATTATTTATGGATTGTTTTTCTAAATATTAAAAAAATCTAAGATCAATTACTCAGTTTTTATAATTAGAGAAGAATTTGAAACTAAAATAATGCATTTATATGGGAAACACACATTTGAGTTAGTAACACCAAATGATGTGTTGGATTGATGTGTGTCAAACTAATAATGATACATAAAAAATTTATATAAATAAATATAAATTTAATTTGTAATCACCTAAAATTGATATGAGAATAAAATATGACATCATGTACTCTGACCACTCATCCATAAAAAATCTAGTCATTTCATTGATTACGCATATTTCATGAAATATTTGTAGTATAGATAAAATATAAATAAACAAAATATTTAAAAATATTTCAAATGAAGGTGTGATTATGTTTGAAAATACCTGTTTGGGGATGTTATTTTTATGGTATATGTTATATTTTTTAAATTAATAAACATAATATACACAATCTTTATCATTATTTTCTTTCATACAGTATATAATCCTCTACCAAAAATAACAATGTTGTTTGAAATATGTTTCAATAGTTAAATATTACATTATATACATTAATATATCTCCTTTGGAGAAATCCATAGGCATATTTTGTTCATTTTCCGACTCAGACCACAGTTTAAACGATATTTATAGATCACCCTATAAAACAATTCAATTTTTTAAAAAAACTAATATATAATTCTAATTATATCTATTAAATATTCATTTATGTGAATTAAAATTTCAAAATGCACAACATGTGTAGTGAATTACAATTGAGATTAATGGTTTAGATGAAAAAATTATGTATTTAGGGAATAGAAATTGTATTATATTAGAATCCATTACATCCAAAAAATAAATGAGTTAAGAAATAAATATATATTTTTTTATGATTAGATTCTATAGTTTTACCCAAATATTTTGGGAATTTAGAGGAGTCTGAAATATACTATTTTATTTTTTAACTTTATTCCTAGTTATTTTTTTCCCATTCAATTTACTCAATTTCAAGATGAGTTTATGGCATACAGATGATAAAAGGAATAATAAATCCAAAGTTTTCATCACAATGTTTCCCATTATATATTAGTAATATATACTCTTATTGCAAATATGAATAGTTAGTAATTGTAATGATCATACCAGAAAAATGTTTGAGAAAAAATTATGAAAATTTACCTCTTGTATGCTTTCACAACTAATACACCTAGCAATTCAAACAGGATAATTTCATTTAAAATCTTGAGACCAATAACACATATAATTGAGTCTCTAAATCTTCATTCTTCATATTCAATATAGGAATCATTTCCATTTTTTAATTTTTTAATTTCATTAACATGAAATTTTAATATACGGGATTTTGGAACTAGTGGGGGGAAGTCACTCTCAAAAAGTACATTAGATTTTATTTATCTACCAAATTATCTTGATATTAACTTTTGGTTCCCCTTAGTTTGGTCCATCTATAATACCATACCTCATTTTACACCATTTTCATATAATATAATTATTTTTAAATTTAAAAAATATCTCTTTATATCATTATATCTTTATAAGATTAAATTACCTTTCTACAAACGTTCCAGTAGCATCATCAATTATATTGAAATCAATTTCTTCAAGAGGGACATGAAACTTTTACCTCAGCATGTGTGGTTGTTCAATATACACTCTCACATGATATTTTGAGTTCTTTTTATTATGTATCATTTATACATAGATATTTCAAACTATACCCCTAGAAATAAACTGATGGGAAAGTGTTGGTAGATTTAAATTGCATACCATTTCACCAGACTTAATTTCAGGAATATAAATTTATAAATAGTTCATTGATTCACATTTACCATAATGTTTTAAGAAAAATTTTCTTTCCTTATGTAATGAAAGTGGTAGTAGAGAATAGATATCCTCAATGATGTGTGTTCATGATGCTCTTCATGTACTGATCATTATTCTACGATAAGTTTTTTTGTCCTTCCACACATTGGGTCTTCAAAACAAGACTAGACAATGAATAATTTTATAAAATAAATTTATTCATGCATTTATTTCAACATATCATATGTTTTCACTTATATTGTTTCCTTCTTAAAATATTTTCTATGAGACACTGCAAAACCATTACCTCTAACGTGTCTGTATTGTTCAATAAATATAAAACCTACTAAAAGTTCTTGTTATTTGGGTATCATTGATGATGCTTCTTATGTTAAAACCTGAATGAAATAAAATGAAGATGAATAATTGTTTTTAATACCATTATATATCATAACAAATTACAATTATATATTACATAAATAAGAATCCGATAATTCTTTTCAATTTTCATATAGTAGTTTTCCATCATTATTTACATAAACCAACTTCTATAGCATATGACATGGAATGTAATTTGATTTTGACAGTAATTAATAACTATTTATATAAAAAACTTAACATATATGGATTTATTTCCCACAAAAATTTTAATATATATTTTAAATAAATAACATTTTTATTTAAAGAAATGTTTACCCCTTACTTGATTTACTATAGGGGTACATTTCCATTAATGAATGAGTCATATTTTCATAACTCTATTTTTGTTTAATAAATTAAAAATTCTAAATCAAAGTGTATAGAATAAATTGTTCCAAGTAAAATATTATAAGATACAATGAACCTGAAATGATTCCATTACATTGAGAGTAATGAAATATTTCTATGTTTCATGTTCTAAAATGGTTGAATACATATCTCGTGGGTGTGGGTTTACTTTCACCTTATCATCCCAAAGATGCGTCTTTGAAGAATGTTCCCATATGGATCTATTATATCTCCCTATTAAAATTAATATATATTTCATACGATAATAGTCGAATATATAAATAAAATTACATATAAAAATGAAGATAAAATAAAAGATTAATTTTATATATTTTCCAATAAAATAGTGAAATTATAACATAATATTACCCTGATATATTCTCAAAGGTTTTACTCAATGTAAACATGACATTATGCAATATATTTATATCAATAGACTCATGGAGTCAAGTTTTTACCCCAATGTAACAAGTGAAAATTAAATTTTTAGTGTTGAAAAGATGTTCATATTGATTCCATCAAAATTCAAAAAAAATTACCGTTTCTTCTTGCGTTAAAAAATTTAGTTTCCATGTTGAAAATAAACCATTCTTGACATTTTATCTACATGATGTCGATCCCCAATCAATTCCTCTTTTTTAACATTGGTAGTGTGTTCATCCTCAAGATTAGTGACATCAACATGTAGAGAAGTTATTCTCTAAAAGAGTAGTTTAACATTTAATTTGTATTTAATAAATATAGAATAAAAAAATAAAATTATGAGGAAAATTAGAATATGTTAAAAAATGCATTAAACAATTCATTTAATTCTCTATCTTTTCATTAATGGTTGAATGGATTAGGATCCTATATCAAGTATCCAACTCTAATTATTGAGGTACCTTCTAATTCATATGAAACTATATAAATTGATAATTCTATTAAATAATTGTGATCTCCCATGTAAAGGGTTATCCACAATTGGATTTTCATCTAACAATGCAGTTTATTTAGTCTCCAATAGTGTAATTTACATATTTTTTTAAGATTTGGGACACGAAATGTTTTCACTACCATAAATCCCAAAATGGGTAGTGTTCCCTTATACTATTACATTCTAAAACTCACCTTTATATATCTCAATTAATTCACTTTAAATGTGATAATTTTATTAACCCATTTACAATAGTAATTCCACACTATAATTTTTTTATATTCAAACATGGATATTTTTATGATGATGTTGAAGTATGACAGATTATGATAAATTGGATTTCTATCCTTGGAATGTGACAAATGAATATAGTTTTCCAGAAGAATAACTCCAATATATTTCATCATACAAAATTTATCTTTTTTACATCATATAAAACATGTAACCATTAATTACATAATAATTTTAATATAAATAATTTACACAGGTTTTTTTCGCAAACCATATATATAGTTGAAAAATTTAATCTAGACATTAAGATAACTCATTATAAATATGATCTCAAGAAAATCACATAAAATCTTGATGATGTATATTTGATCTCCATTATTTATCCATTGATGGACACTAATGTATATTAATTATGTTTTCGGCATCAACTTATGGAGAATCTTAAAAGTTATTATATAAAATGTAAATGTGAAGTTCTCCCATATCTGTAATGGTAATTGTATTGAAATCTAATTCATAAATCCCTTCACCAACAAGACAACCACTATGAAGATTTTTTGAGATACTAATATCTCAACATCCAATAGGTAATTTATACAAAATTTAATTAATTTTTCATCTATATATCATTTTGTAATACAACCTTTTGGTCGACTTAGATTATTGATGTACCCTTTCAAACTCTTCCTATACCATTAAATGTGGTCCAGCCATATGTAATGTAATTGACCACATAGTTGAATCTATTTAACCAATTGAACCATTACGTGGACAATTATATCAAGGGATTCTTGTGGGATAAAAATTACAAATTCAGATAAAATGATTGTGTCATTTTTATTCATGATTGGAAAAATCTGTAGGTCTACGACTATAATCCATATGTATTGTACATGACCCCATATTTGACTATATTTAACCAACTGAACCTTCATGTAGACTATTATATCATAGAATATTGGTTGGAAGAACATATCCAATTCACATAATAGGATTTCATTATTTTTATTCATGATGGCAAACTTCACTGGGTCTATAACATTATTTATATGTATTGAAAAACAAAGAAATGTATGGTTAATATATATCATAAATTTTTATAATTAAAGAAATAAAAATATACAAGAATTAAATGATTCATAAAAACCTAAAGATAATATGATTTTAGTCACTTGAACATAAAATTATTCATTGACATGTGGTTCATAATGTGATATTAATTACCCTCTAGAAACATTACATCATTTAAAAAGTTAAATAATTGATTACTATCTTGGCTAGAAAATGTGTAAGATTTTGGAGGAAGAAAACTCCGACCATTACCCCTCATTGATTCCAAATATTACATTATCCCCATTTTATTCATGTACATCCAATACTTAATAATTTTTGTTTGATTTTTCAGGAACAGTTCGAAATGTTCTAGTTACACTATCACGTATATTTTTACTCTACATGCATGAAATCAAGAAAATTTGTGAATGAAAAACAATTCTATTCTGTTTAGTAATATAAAAATAATAAATTTTTTCAACATAATTACATAAGGTTTTTCTAAAAGGTTAATAGAAAACATGTGTCAATATATTTTACATTCTTGATTTGTTTATCACCTGTTAGTGGTGAAAATATTGTATTTTCATCAATATTTATATTGAATTAGGTCATCCATGGTCAATATTAATGTTAATAGGGTAAAATGTAGTGATATCCCTAAAAACGCCATGGTGAATGGATGCATGTTCATTTTTGATCTCATGAAACATGGAATTGAGGAAGGTTAATGGTACAGTCAGCATGAAGAATGAAAAGGTAATGCCAAAATGTCACTCCAACATGAAATAGTGTCTAGCATGATCCTGGAGAATGGGATTATGGCTACAATCATATAGCGTGAGACAAGGAGTGATATCAAGAGATTATTGACAGGTCGAAATTTCAGGGCAAATGGGGAACTAAAATTAGGGTTTTAGAACCATGGAAAATATAAAGGGGAATTCATGCTACAAAAATATTGAGGCTATAGGCTGACCAAAAATTGTAATAGATCAGTTATGGAGTGGGCCTACCATTGAAGGTGTTGTGACTTGTCTTTGTTGTCCCCTTGGTGTTTATGTTGTGTTTGATTGTAACATCCATGTGAAGACCCAGAACCCCCTTAGTCCCTTCCTTTGCCAAAAATCCGGTTTCCTTGCGGGGTACCGATCGGTGAGACCGATCGGTGAGACCGATCGGTGAGACCGACCGGTGAGACCGACCGGTGAGACCGATCGGTGAGACCGATCGGTGAGACCGATCGGTGAGACCGATCGGTGAGACCGATCGGTGAGACCGATCGGTGAGACCGATCGGTGAGACCGATCGGTGAGACCGATCGGTGAGACCGATCGGTGAGACCGATCGGTGAGACCGATCGGTGAGACCGATCGGTGAGACCGATCGGTGAGACCGATCGGTGAGACCGATCGGTGAGACCGATCGGTGAGACCGATCGGTGAGACCGATCGGTGAGACCGATCGGCGAGACCGATCGGTGACACCGATCGGTGAGACCGATCGGCGAGACCGATCGGCGAGACCGATCGGTGACACCGATCGGTGAGACCGGCCCTGCTAAGTTGTTCCAGTAATGTTCCTTTTTCGCAAATAGGGTTTTAAACCCTATTCTTCCTTGCTAAAAATATCTTGGAAATCCGAAACGCGCGCAAAGGTCTTAATTAAATGCTTCATTAATTCATGGGTCAGTTAAAACCACCCAGCGCCATTAATGATGAGTCAAGCCACGTGGTCAACCCACGACTCCCTCGTCTTCCGTGGTTTTGTGTTTTCATCTCAACCGTCCCCAGCCCTTATAATTAAGGGTTAGGCCGTGGTTTTCCCCCTTCTTCGATCGTGACTCTTCTGGTGCATCGGGACCGCCGCGTCGTTATCCGTAAAGTTCCGCGCCCCCGGCCTAAACGTCGATCATCCATCAACAAGTAGGGAATTTCTCTCGTCTCTCACTTTTGTGTATCATGCGGGGTGGGCGTTACTTTTGTTCCTATCAAATTGGTTGAACCAAACCCTAATGAAGATACTAAACGAAGTTCTAAAGAAAGAAAGGGAAGGGGTTGTGATCGTTGTTTATGCTTTATCTAGTGATCATCCCTTTTGTTGTACTGGTCTATGTTTTCTGAAAATTGAGGCCGTTGGTGGTCGTGTGTGTGCACTTGAATCCCCTCGTGATGTTTTAAATGGGTTGCTGAAATTGTGAACTCCTGCTGTGAAATTGGTTAATCACGTATACCCGGCTGAATAATTGAAAGCACCAGGATCAACCCTTCTGTGATAACTGACGGATAGAACACATGGAATTTTTGAAATCATGGAGTGTGTTAAGTCGTTTAAATCTGAAAATCCCTGACTCGTGTTGGTAGTGGTTGTTGGTTGTTTCCCTTCGGGCCGTTTGCTGGAAATGTGGGAGGGGATGGGATCCCCCGTTCTTTTAAACTCTCGGTGGCTGTGTGAATTTGGGGGATGGGATCTCCTGTTGGCATGGTTTCAGTGGTTGTGGGTTTTTATCACAAACTGGGGAGAGATCCTCTGTTGACAGAACCAGGTGTGAGTGTTTTGGTTGATCTATGCTCGACGTTTTCCCTTGGTTATGCTTATGGTAGTTGCCCAGTAGTGCTTAAAATTAATTGAACAATTGACTGAACGTGAAACAAGAATGGGACAAATGGTTTTGTGGGCAAGGGTCGCGAATTGTGACTCGGGCGTTGTGGTATTGTGTCCTGTAGGTTAGCTAGGAAAACCTAAGTTTTGGGTGAGTGTTTGTTACCTATATCTATACTTGTAGCTTTGTGTTTCTTATTCGCGCCCCACCCAAGTTGAGCACTTAGTGCCGAACACCCCCATTTATGGGGGAAGGGTGTTTTTCCCAACACTATACTTAGTGGCTGGTTATTAGCTCCTTTTCTGCTCCCTTTCCCGGATAGCCCAAGTACCTTCGGGCAGGCTGTGATGGCCTGAAGTCCATTATTAGCCCAAGAACCATCGGGCAGGGTGTTGTGGTGGTTGGCCAGGTGTGTGCGGCAGGTGGTTTCCCAAGTGTCTTCGGGATGAGGCCCAGGTGTTTTCGGGCGTGGTAGTGGATTCTTTAGCCCAGGTGTCTTCGGGCGTAGCGGTGGTTGTTCTGGCCTAGGTGTTTGCAGGCATGGTTACTTGTGACAGTTGAGGCCCAGGTGTGTGCGGGCGGGATTTGGCAGTGGGACTGCGTGTGGTTGTGGCCCAGGTGTGTGCGGGCGGGATTTGGCAGTGGGACTGCGTGTGGTTGTGGCCCAGGTGTGTGCGGGCGGGTGTGGCAGTGGGACTGCGGTGAGAATGGCGGGATTGGTCTGATGCGTAGGATGTCTCAATAACCAGTGGGAAAGTGGCGCGGGGTACCCAAACATCGATGTGCTCTTATATATATATTACTTGACTTGCGTTATTTGGGGAGCGAACCTTGGTGAGGCTTGGGATGGATAGTTGCCTTGTTAGGTGTTTGGTTTACTCTTTCTCACGGGACTTTAGTACGTTCCCCCACTTGTGCACGAGAGTCTTGGTTTTCCCTACTGAGTGTACTTGTATGCTCACCCTACGTTTACTTTCAGGTTTCCAGGAGGACTACCAGGGCTGCGCGGGACCCTATTAGTCGGACAGTTGGAGTTGTCGCTGTTGTCGTACCTTTGTTTTCTTTTGGTATTGTACTTGAGAGCTTCTTTTTCTTTTGTACTTGTACTTTGTTGTAAACTGTTTAAACATACATGTGGGAATGGTTTACTTTTGGCTTTACTTTTCTTTCTATCTTGGTGTTGTTGGGTTTTCTCCTCCTTATCTTTCGATCCTATAAAATAAAAAGGGTAATGCCTTCCATTTGTGAGAACTTCCTATACCCTTGGTGCTAGTCGCCACTCCGGGACCTATTGAAGGCGGGTTTCGGGGGTCATTATCTCTCCTTCAACTCGAAGAAGGGAGGGCCTGGCAACCTGCTGACCCTTCCCTCCTTTTGGTGAAGGCGGGTCGTGACAGAATGGTATCAGAGGAGGTTGAGAGATAGGACGGAGTCTGGAGTTAGGCACAGTGAGGATTTCATGGGATGGTAAGGCAACAGCGTTGGGTGACCTTGGTGCGTGAAATAGGCCAGGGAGGACCGGCTAGGACACGGGATTTTAGGGCCCCCCGTGATCCGATGCAAGGACTCTGGACCTACCGAACGACCAAGTGAAGCCACACTGATTGCAGGGTAGAGACCCTAGGAAAGGTACATGCATCATAAATGACTTGTGTTCTTGTGTTTTCTGGGACGTCTTGGGGAATTAAGAATAAATTAAATCTTAATAAGTTTTGAGAACGGTTTTCCTTGCACTACTGGGCTTAGGCATTCCTTGTTTACCTTGCAGCTATGGCACTTGGAAGGCGACCACGTGTGGTACAGGCGATCGAGACTCCTGAGACTACCTTGGCCAATCAGCAGAGAGCTGATCGGGAGGAAGAGGACGACCGGTGGCAGAAGACTCTTCGAGCCTTTCAGCGACAGGCCCTCGAGAAATATGAGGGCAGCACCTCCGACATGAAGACGGAAGGCTGGCTGGAGGAGCTAGTCATAGCCTTCGGCCTGATTCGGGCCCCGACAGAGTACTGGGTTCCTCTGGCTGTTAGCCAGATGCGAGGAGCGTCACGTCAGTGGTGGATGCTTCACCTGGGGAGTAGGAAAGAGTCTGAGGTTGCTTGGGCGGAATTCGAGAAGGAGTTCCGGGCGGAGTTTCTCTCCTCGACAATGAAGGCGGAGAAGAGACAGGAGCTACTCTCCCTCCAGCAGGGGAGCATGTCCGTGAGGGAACTTGGAATCAAGTTCAAGGACCTCCTGCGTTTTGCTCCAGACCTCTTTCCCGATGAGGAGTCTCGGGCAAGACGTTTGGAGGAGGCGCTCCGACCCTCCCTCCAGTATGCTGTTACTCCCTTTACCCTTCCGACATACTTAGAGGTTCAGAAGAAGGCCGAAGTGGTGGAAAGGATGCACACTCTAGGCGGACTGTCACGAGAAGGGATCCAGCTGGGACCATCGAAGGGGAAGGCCGTCAGCACCAGGCCCCCAGCATCGGGACCCTCCAGGTTCCGACCCGCAGGGAGCAGGCCGCAGCAGTTTCAGTTTCGATCCCCTGGCCCACGTTCTTTCCCTTCGGGCTCGGGACCACGGTGCTTCATCTGCGGGAGCCCTGGACATCTTCGGAGTCAGTGCCCCGATCGGGTGCAGTACAGCAGTGGCAGTCATCCCCAGCATCCGCCACAGCAGCAGCAGCAGTTCCCAGCCAGACCCTTCCAGCAGCAGCAGCAGGGACAGCGAGCTTCCGCTCCTCCGCAGACAGACATAGGAGGGGGAGGCCGACCTCAGGGCGCTCCCCAGGGACCTCGACCAGGGCGTGGTCGGGGAGGTGGCCGACAGCCGAGGGGTAGGGGAGCTGGGCGTGGACAGTTACACGCCGCAGAAGCAACAGTTCCAGCAGGGCCAGAGGTTGTTCGAGGTACGATCAGTGTGTTTAGCACTCTTGCTTATGCTTTGTTCGATACCGGAGCTTCGCACTCCTTTATTGCACCCAGTCTAGCCCGCGCCTTGGGTCTAGATGCCGAGAGACTTCCAGTGCCCCTGGTGTTAAGCACACCAGTTGGAGGTCAGACCGACTTGCTGTTCGTTTGTCGGGGATGTAGACTGATGTTGGGGCCACATCAGTCGGTTAAGGACCTCCTTCTGCTACAGATTCGGCCGTACGATGTCATCCTAGGCATCGACTGGCTATTTTCTATGTGCGCCGTCATCGACTGTTTCCAAAGGAGGGTGGTGTTCTCCGGTTTGGACGGCCAACGTGTTACTTTCACCGGTGAGCGGAGCTGTCCGAAGGGAAACAGGAGGGAGGAACCTCTCCTCTCCTTGTTGACCGAACTGACGATAGAATCAACAGATGCGGAAATGGTGGAAGTACCAGAGATCGTTCGTGAATTTATGGACGTCTTTCCTGAGGAGGTGACGACTCTACCCCCTCGACGTGATATCGAGTTCGGGATAGACCTGCAGCCCGGCTCTCGACCAATCTCGATGGCTCCTTACCGGATGGCACCTTCGGAGCTACGAGAGTTGCGGATACAGATTGACGATCTGATGAAGAGGGGTTATGTTCGTCCAAGTGCATCACCGTGGGGTTCCCCAGTCTTGTTTGCGAAGAAGGCAGATGGTGGCCTCAGGTTATGCATTGATTACAGGAGGCTGAATCAGGTAACAATCAAGAACCGCTACCCTCTTCCGAGGATAGATGATCTTTTCGACCAGCTGAAGGGGGCAGGATGGTTCTCGAAGATCGACCTGCGATCCGGGTACCACCAGCTGAGGGTGAAGGATAGCGACGTCCCGAAGACGGCGTTCAGGTGCAGGTATGGGCACTTCGAGTTCGTGGTCATGCCCTTTGGCGTTACGAACGCCCCGGCCGTGTTCATGGGGCTTATGAACTCCATCTTTCGGGAGTACCTGGATCGGTTTGTGGTGGTGTTCATCGACGATATCCTGATCTATTCAAAGTCAGAAGAGGACCATGCAGAGCACCTGAGGACAGTTTTGGAGGTCCTACGACAGCACCAGCTCTATGGGAAGTTGTCAAAGTGCAAGTTCTGGGCGCGAGAAGTGCACTTCCTTGGACATGTAGTGTCTGAGCAGGGAGTAGCAGTCGACCCATCAAAGGTTGAGGCAATTGTTTCTTGGGCAGCACCCAAGAATGTGGCGGAAGTTCGGAGTTTCCTTGGACTGGCAGGCTACTACCGGAGATTCGTACCCAACTTCTCCCGGGTAGCAGCCCCTTTGACGGCTTTGACCAAGAAGGACCAAGTTTTCATGTGGAGCGAGCAATGTGAGTCGTCCTTCAGCTACCTAAAAGAAAAACTGGTTAGTGCCCCAGTGTTGAGGTTGCCAGAAGAAGGGATGGCCTATGAGGTATTCTGTGATGCTTCAGGACAGGGCCTGGGGTGCGTATTGATGCAGCGACAAGGGGTGATCTCCTACGGGTCCAGGCAGCTACGCCCCCATGAGCGGAACTATGCCACCCATGACCTGGAGCTTGCAGCGGTGGTGTTCGCATTAAAGCTGTGGCGACATTACCTCTTTGGGGAGCGCCTTGTGGTCTTCACCGACCACAAAAGCTTGCGCTATATCTTCTCCCAGCGTGACTTGAACTTGCGACAGCGGAGGTGGGTCGAGTTTCTCCAGGACTACGACTTTGAGATCTCATACACTGAAGGTAAGGGAAACGTTGTGGCTGATGCCCTGAGCAGGAAGCCGCATCAGGAGGTGGTTCGGGAATCTGCTGATGCTTGGAAGGCAATGGGGGAGTTGGCTGCCTTGCACTTGGATGCAAGGGTGGAAGGTACTAGAGGTTGTTTGTTTCAGATGACGGTACAGTCCTCCTTGTTGCAGCAAGTGGAAGAGTCTCAGTGGGGAGATCCTGAGGTAGAAGTGTTGCGGGATCGTGTCGATCAGGGGAACGCCCCGGAAGGATGGTCGGAGGACAACCGACATCGGATGCTCTTTCATCGGAGGTTGTTTGTTCCAGCGGTGATGCGTGATGAAGTCCTTCATGAGTTCCATAGCTCAGCCTTGGCGGTACATCCGGGTGTTTCGAAAATGTATCGAGGCCTGAGGGGACAGTTTTGGTGGCCCGGGGTGAAACGGGCAGTGGCAGAGTTCGTGGCTAAATGCCTGGTGTGTCAGCAGGTGAAGGCTGAACACCGTGTTCCTGGTGGTCTGTTGCATCCTCTAGATGTTCCCGAGTGGAAGTGGGACGACGTCTCAATGGACTTCGTCACGGGACTACCCAGAGCTCAGGGCGGGCGTGATGCTATCTGGGTAGTGGTGGATCGATTGACAAAATCTGCTCACTTCTTGGCTATCAAGGAGTCGGGACCCGTGAGTACCTTAGCACAGAGGTACATGGATGAGGTGGTGCGTTTGCATGGAGTTCCGAAAACGATCGTCTCGGATCGGGACACTCGATTCACCTCACGAGTCTGGAAGGGGTTACAGCATGCTTTTGGCACCCAATTACGCCTTAGCACTGCTTTTCACCCTCAGACTGATGGGCAGACAGAGCGGACTATCCAGACTTTGGAGGACATGCTGCGAGCATGTGTTCTGGATTTCGGGGGATCATGGGTACGACACTTGCCCTTAGTAGAGTTTGCCTACAACAACAGTTTTCACTCTACTATCGGCATGGCTCCTTTTGAGGCTTTGTATGGAAGACCATGTCGTTCACCCTTATGCTGGGCAGAGGTTGGTGAGACTGGTACTCTTGGACCAGAAGTAGTGCAGAGCACCACGGAGAAAGTCCAGCTAGTGCGGGAGAGGATGAAAGCAGCTCAGGATCGGCAGAAATCTTATGCTGATCGTCGGAGGAGGCCCCTGAAGTTCGAGGTGGGAGATCATGTGTTTTTGAAGGTTTCCCCTCGACGGGGGCAGCGGAGGTTCGGAAAGGGGAGTAAGCTCTCCCCTAGGTTCATCGGACCTTTCGAGGTGCTGAGGCGAGTTGGCGAGGTGGCATATCAGCTGGCCCTACCACCTCAGTTGGAGAGGGTCCATGACGTCTTCCATGTCTCCCAGCTTCGTCAGTACTTACATGATGACTCTCATGTCATCAACTGGGGAGAGCTAGACGTGGGAGGAGACGCGACCTTCGAGGAACGGCCAGTCAGAATCGAGGATCGCAAGGAGAAAGTGCTCCGTGGACGAACCGTCGGCCTGGTTCGTGTGCTGTGGAGACATGGCGGCCTCGAAGAGAGTACGTGGGAGAGGGAAGCACAGATGCGTGCCCAATACCCCGAGTTGTTCTGAGCTTTGAACCCTTGGTGCCTGTTGTGACAGAACGTTTGACCTTTTTGGCTATGAAATGTGCTAAGTTCCTTTCCTCTGTTATGTGTGGGAAGCCCCGGTTGAAGGGAAGGGGAAACCCGACCCCTAATCAGGACGCATTAAGGTGGATGCGATTAAACCCGTGCGGGCGAGTCAGTGCCGCCCAAAGCGGATAATGTCTTGACATGGGGGAGGGGAACTCCCCAAACCCACATGACCGGGCGGTTTGGCGTGGTGTGATGCTTGGTTCATGACAGGGAGTATTTCCAACTACGGGGGTCCACTCCTAAGAGGTATCTTCGAAGATGGTTGTTCGGATCCTCTCTTTCCTTCTAGTTTGTTTGATTCTCGAGGACGAGAATCGTTCAAGAGGTATCTGATGTGAAGACCCAGAACCCCCTTAGTCCCTTCCTTTGCCAAAAATCCGGTTTCCTTGCGGGGTACCGATCGGTGAGACCGATCGGTGAGACCGATCGGTGAGACCGACCGGTGAGACCGATCGGTGAGACCGATCGGTGAGACCGATCGGTGAGACCGATCGGTGAGACCGATCGGTGAGACCGATCGGTGAGACCGATCGGTGAGACCGATCGGTGAGACCGATCGGTGAGACCGATCGGTGAGACCGATCGGTGAGACCGATCGGTGAGACCGATCGGTGAGACCGATCGGTGAGACCGATCGGCGAGACCGATCGGTGACACCGATCGGTGAGACCGATCGGCGAGACCGATCGGCGAGACCGATCGGTGACACCGATCGGTGAGACCGGCCCTGCTAAGTTGTTCCAGTAATGTTCCTTTTTCGCAAATAGGGTTTTAAACCCTATTCTTCCTTGCTAAAAATATCTTGGAAATCCGAAACGCGCGCAAAGGTCTTAATTAAATGCTTCATTAATTCATGGGTCAGTTAAAACCACCCAGCGCCATTAATGATGAGTCAAGCCACGTGGTCAACCCACGACTCCCTCGTCTTCCGTGGTTTTGTGTTTTCATCTCAACCGTCCCCAGCCCTTATAATTAAGGGTTAGGCCGTGGTTTTCCCCCTTCTTCGATCGTGACTCTTCTGGTGCATCGGGACCGCCGCGTCGTTATCCGTAAAGTTCCGCGCCCCCGGCCTAAACGTCGATCATCCATCAACAAGTAGGGAATTTCTCTCGTCTCTCACTTTTGTGTATCATGCGGGGTGGGCGTTACTTTTGTTCCTATCAAATTGGTTGAACCAAACCCTAATGAAGATACTAAACGAAGTTCTAAAGAAAGAAAGGGAAGGGGTTGTGATCGTTGTTTATGCTTTATCTAGTGATCATCCCTTTTGTTGTACTGGTCTATGTTTTCTGAAAATTGAGGCCGTTGGTGGTCGTGTGTGTGCACTTGAATCCCCTCGTGATGTTTTAAATGGGTTGCTGAAATTGTGAACTCCTGCTGTGAAATTGGTTAATCACGTATACCCGGCTGAATAATTGAAAGCACCAGGATCAACCCTTCTGTGATAACTGACGGATAGAACACATGGAATTTTTGAAATCATGGAGTGTGTTAAGTCGTTTAAATCTGAAAATCCCTGACTCGTGTTGGTAGTGGTTGTTGGTTGTTTCCCTTCGGGCCGTTTGCTGGAAATGTGGGAGGGGATGGGATCCCCCGTTCTTTTAAACTCTCGGTGGCTGTGTGAATTTGGGGGATGGGATCTCCTGTTGGCATGGTTTCAGTGGTTGTGGGTTTTTATCACAAACTGGGGAGAGATCCTCTGTTGACAGAACCAGGTGTGAGTGTTTTGGTTGATCTATGCTCGACGTTTTCCCTTGGTTATGCTTATGGTAGTTGCCCAGTAGTGCTTAAAATTAATTGAACAATTGACTGAACGTGAAACAAGAATGGGACAAATGGTTTTGTGGGCAAGGGTCGCGAATTGTGACTCGGGCGTTGTGGTATTGTGTCCTGTAGGTTAGCTAGGAAAACCTAAGTTTTGGGTGAGTGTTTGTTACCTATATCTATACTTGTAGCTTTGTGTTTCTTATTCGCGCCCCACCCAAGTTGAGCACTTAGTGCCGAACACCCCCATTTATGGGGGAAGGGTGTTTTTCCCAACACTATACTTAGTGGCTGGTTATTAGCTCCTTTTCTGCTCCCTTTCCCGGATAGCCCAAGTACCTTCGGGCAGGCTGTGATGGCCTGAAGTCCATTATTAGCCCAAGAACCATCGGGCAGGGTGTTGTGGTGGTTGGCCAGGTGTGTGCGGCAGGTGGTTTCCCAAGTGTCTTCGGGATGAGGCCCAGGTGTTTTCGGGCGTGGTAGTGGATTCTTTAGCCCAGGTGTCTTCGGGCGTAGCGGTGGTTGTTCTGGCCTAGGTGTTTGCAGGCATGGTTACTTGTGACAGTTGAGGCCCAGGTGTGTGCGGGCGGGATTTGGCAGTGGGACTGCGTGTGGTTGTGGCCCAGGTGTGTGCGGGCGGGATTTGGCAGTGGGACTGCGTGTGGTTGTGGCCCAGGTGTGTGCGGGCGGGTGTGGCAGTGGGACTGCGGTGAGAATGGCGGGATTGGTCTGATGCGTAGGATGTCTCAATAACCAGTGGGAAAGTGGCGCGGGGTACCCAAACATCGATGTGCTCTTATATATATATTACTTGACTTGCGTTATTTGGGGAGCGAACCTTGGTGAGGCTTGGGATGGATAGTTGCCTTGTTAGGTGTTTGGTTTACTCTTTCTCACGGGACTTTAGTACGTTCCCCCACTTGTGCACGAGAGTCTTGGTTTTCCCTACTGAGTGTACTTGTATGCTCACCCTACGTTTACTTTCAGGTTTCCAGGAGGACTACCAGGGCTGCGCGGGACCCTATTAGTCGGACAGTTGGAGTTGTCGCTGTTGTCGTACCTTTGTTTTCTTTTGGTATTGTACTTGAGAGCTTCTTTTTCTTTTGTACTTGTACTTTGTTGTAAACTGTTTAAACATACATGTGGGAATGGTTTACTTTTGGCTTTACTTTTCTTTCTATCTTGGTGTTGTTGGGTTTTCTCCTCCTTATCTTTCGATCCTATAAAATAAAAAGGGTAATGCCTTCCATTTGTGAGAACTTCCTATACCCTTGGTGCTAGTCGCCACTCCGGGACCTATTGAAGGCGGGTTTCGGGGGTCATTATCTCTCCTTCAACTCGAAGAAGGGAGGGCCTGGCAACCTGCTGACCCTTCCCTCCTTTTGGTGAAGGCGGGTCGTGACAATCCAAGATCCTAATAAATAAATTATCACATAAAAATATAATTAATAAATAATAATACAACTAATAATTAATTGTTATTATTTTTAAGTTATTTATTACATAATTATAGATTAATAATTAACACTCTTAGTAATGAAATTATCAGGATAAATAACAATTAATAATATAATGAACCCTTTACAATTCAAAAAATAATAAATAATATGATTATTAATAAGTAATATTATAAATAGTAAAAATTAATAATATGATTGATAATTATAATTATATTTTATAATATTCTTTACTTACTGACATGTCCAGAATCTCGAGATAAATCCGGCCACATCCCTTTTCATACCAGCCCACCAAAGTAGTGCTTTCAATGAATTATACATTTTATGAATTCCTAGATGGATAACCCCCCTAGAATGTAGATAATCTTTGATTAGTTCATCCCGAGAAGCCACTTGTACCACCATCCAATTCTGAAATCAAAAGACTGAATTCCCATTCAGTTTCCCATTTTTCAATGGTCTCCCTGCCATTCAGTTTTGACGTGATCTCCATACATTCGGAATCAGGTTCATGTGCCTCATTAACCAATCTAGTAAAATCAAGAACCAATGAAACTGAAAAATTACCGCTCTGTCACCCTAGTCCTCACATTCCAACTACATGTCGGTTATGACCGACATCAACTACATCAGATTCGATACCTGCTTCACCACTTGAGCATATGATTTTATTCTTAATGTATCCACCAGCGATTTCCCCTTGCCCGGTGTGTATATTAAGTCAAATCAAACATCCAATGATATTTCATCTATATCCTTTTCCTCTGGTGAAAATCCCTTTGTGAGAATCTATTATTTAATCTCTTATGATCGGTAAATAATATAAAGTTGTCACCAAAGAGATAATGGATCGACAATTTTATATTATGAACCACTCCTACCAACTCCAAATCATGTGTTGGGTAGTTATTCTCATGAATCCTCTTCTGCCATCAACCATATACAACCACATGATCCTCCAACATCAGAACACACCCCTACCCAGATCCATATGTTTCACAATAAACCAAGTACCCTTTCCTTGGGTAAAAAAACCCAGGATTTGAGTTGATGTAATGAAACCCATTAACTCATCAATGAATTTTGACACCTCAAATCCCATTGAAATGGGATATTCTTCTTTTTCCAAGCTGTCAACATTCATTCCAATCGTAAGAAATCAAAAAAACAAACATCGATAATACCTATCTTGACCATGTAAGATCTGTATTTTAAAAATGTTTCTTTGTGGATTCCATGAGATAACAACCTATATCATTTATGGATCAATTAAAACCCAATATTAGAAATAAAATTCCATTTAAATGAACCTCCTGTATCCAGAAGTCACACTTTGACAATTTGGAATTCAACTGATGATCCCTCCAGATCCCCAATAGTATCACAAACTGCTGCTCATGCTCTACCCTTGTCCTCAAATACACCATTATATCATCCACAGAAACAACAGAAAATAATCCATATAAATCCGAAATGGCTGATTCATCAATTCCCTAAACACTGCTAGTGCGTTCATTGGAATAAATGACATAACCACGTACCCATAATGGCCATATCTACTTATAAACGTTGTTTTCTAAATAACCCCTTTCCTCAACTAAAATTTTTGAAACCCTTACGTCATTTCAATCATGTAGAACCTCTAATATACCCTCAACTGGTCAAAAAACCATTAACACATGGAATTAGATATCGATTATTTATCAAAAACTGATTTAGTCTACAACAATCAACACATATCCACAAGAATCTATCTGGAATTTTTACAAAAAAATAAGAAATGTCCATGGAGCCATGCTATCCTCCATGAAACCATTGTTTTATAACTCTTCCAACAACACCTTGAATTCCCAAAAAAATTCATTCGGTAATACATAAGGGATATTGGACTGGTCCTCAGAAGGAGATCAATCATAAACTCCACTACTCTCACGGGTGGTATCTTTTAATATTACTTGGGAAATACATCCATAATCTAATCCAAAACTACCAGAAGAAAACTCATCTAAATAGGTTCCACTTATTTCAATGACAAGGCCTCTAGCTGATATGAGATCGTGCCAACAGTTGGTGTCAGAAAATCTGTTGTGCCCAACTTTTCACTCTTACTCCCTCTAAAGAGATGTCTATTTCCATCCTCTATCACAAAACATACCATTCTCTCAAATCAAAATATGTGGGCCTTAAACATCTCCAACTAATCCATTCTATGGATTATATAATAACCATCTATTTGGAGAACTGAGAAATCCTAGATCAATTCGATTCCAACCACAATTGAACAAAAACCTCAAAATAAGAAGGCTCAACACTCTCTTTGACCCAGATGAGTTTGTAGTTTCAAAATAGAGGGAATAATTTCCACTTGTAAATATAATAGATAAATGGTGAAACAAGAAATAAAAGAATTTGAATAACCCATATCAAATAAATCATTCATCAATGTTGAATTTTAAAGAACATTACCTCCCACTGTAGATGGTCCTGACTAAACTTACATAACAACCTACTCACCTCCATAAAACTACTTACTTTCCATGATCTTCCCTTTATTACCCTGTTGAGGATTCTAGGTGTTCCTTATATCACCATGAATAACATTACTCTACTGTAGAGGGGTATGATGCTTCCCCTTTCTTGTTGAGGCATAAGACACCTGCGACCCCATAGGAGTGTTACAGACACCCAACCTCTGAGTATTCCGAAAATACCACTGATGATGTCCCATATTCTTACAATTATGACATGCACGAGGTTCTTTTGTACAATCTCAGTTGATGTGGCTCATAGAACCACATTGAAAACATCCCAGGTTGCTCTGTGGATTTGAAGGAAGATTCACTGGTCCTTCTGTAAGATTTTGAGACATACTCCCATCCTGGAAATAAGTCTCCCTCTTCCGCATGAACCCAGCATTCAAGATCCCACAATTCCCCATGAGTACCAACATACTCCCCGCACATGTATCCCCAAAAATATCCTACTCACCCATCATATATTGACACACAATTTCAGTGTAATCATCTATACACAACACCAATACCGTGGAATGAATTTCCTAGTTCAACCCAGCTTCAGAAAAGTGTGCCATCAATGATATACTACCTAACAACTCAAGTGAATACCATACTATGTTTATATAATTAGCCACATATTCCATCACATACATGTTCCATTTCATTAAACTAATAAAATTCATTTTTTTCTGAATTTTGAACGTATGTGGGAAGAATTTTTTATTAAACAATTATTCAAACCCCTCCCATGTCATACTTTGGTTCGTCCCAGCTTGGAAATCCTACTCCACCCCAAGAGGGAAAGATCATCCAACATATATGTGTCCAGTTTCACTTTCAACTATTTCAGTGTTCCCATGAAGTTAATTATCCTATTAATTCTATCCAGCCACACATCAACACTTTTTGGCTCGAAATCACCCCTAAACATGGGTGGATTATGCCTTTGAAACTGAACTACATAATCAACATGTTTTGTTTCATCCTCTTTTTTCCCAATTTCCACAGGTTGGGAATATTTCACTACACTCTGAACTGTCTGCTAGTTCACATGAGGATCAAGTGTAGCCACATTTTTAGCAACTTCTTTTGGTTAGTCTTTACGAGCCGACCTTGTTCATTTCTATAAGCACAAAAACAACCATAAGTCTCACTCCCATAACATTAAAGGGTATAAAATTTTAGAATTCAATCACAAAAACTACTATCACAACTAGTATTTCCACAAGTTAACATTTTTAGTTTTTAAAATACCACATGTATCCATGTTTCAAATCCTTCCATTCTAAAACCCAATAAATATTTTCAAAATCAACACATTCATATAACACCATATATCATTATACCAAAATAATATATGCATCCTAGTGGGATTTCATTTCTAACATGCATGTGATGATCATATCATTGGATACACCCACGATAATGACATATCCAATACCAATAAGTGTCTCCAAACACATATGTACCCAACTCCTTGGTAACATGATGTTCCTCAGAAAAGGTTTATCTAGGTCCTTTTATTCTATACATTCCATTTTCTGAAACTCCTACATCTTTCTACCATTCCAACTCAAGGAATAGGCCAAGAACGAATGTCAACACCAAGACTAATGACCAACACCAAGGATAAAATAACTTCCCTCACTTGAAAGCCAAGGACTGAACAAACTGATCCCACTTGTAACATCCCTCCAAATCCCATCGGCATGAGAGGGTGGGGGAATGCTACATGGCCTTAATGGATGTCCCCAAGGTTCCATAGGCTGACAATAAATTTCAATGGATTCAAGAATAAAATGGGGAACAATTTTGCCTTGAGATTCAACCAACCATCCAATCAATCCACTTTCAAAAAACTATATGATTCATGTAATTAAAACAACCAAACTCATACATTACTAAAAACAAACAACTAATCCATAACAATACCACATTCCAAATACGACCAATCCAAAATCAGAGTACCAAGCGGAAGACAACAACAAGACTCTAACAGAACGAGAAAATAATCCATAGCTCCACACCATGCTCCATGCTCCAAGTACCACAATAACACCAAGGCATCATGCCAAACCACTAGAAAAATGAGATTCTTTAATCTTTCATGTCTTCTGGAGCACAACATCTGCAAAATCACTAAAGTGAAAACGTTGAGGGGTGAGTACTAATACTCCCTAGGTTTTCCCCAAATGACTTCCCAATACATTTCAATAGGATAAAACTGTTAGCACATTTATAATAATTATTTTGTAATAAACATTAAATAGTGAAATCATTATTGTTAGACAAACTTACCCTTAGAATCCATTTCACAAAAGGGAATGCCACAAACAGGACATAAGCCTTGTTACCATTACACAAAATAACAACCAATCACCACTTTGCATAGCAAAAACACAAACAAATCACCCACAATGTTTCACAAAACCAAACTATTGAATCAATCACGGAGGTACTTCTATCCAACTCGTTCCTTCCATCCCAATTTAGTGTCACTTCCGGTCCACTTATCCTATATGGTGGACCTTCCATCCACTATCCATCCCCCCTTGTATACTGGTACATCCCTCCCACTTTACACAAAATTCTAATATTCCATACACAAGAATGATCACTAAGTCCCTAAAAATATACACATAAGTGTTTCCATCACATGCCAAACCACTTCAATAAACCACCCATTTATTGAAATCACCGATTAATGTTTTTCCCATTCCGAACCACATTTAAATAAGACGATATATTTATAGAAACCCATTAATCAACAATTTTAAAAAAATCATTTCATGAAACCTATTTTAAAATATCCATTTTAAAATCATCAATATGAACATTTGATCCCAAAATCCCCTTTTTCCATAAAATCCACAAAAAAATAAAAAGCGAATTACAAAACAATTATCACCCCAAAATGCAATTAATTTCAAGATCAATAAATTAATTGATACCAATATTCGAGTTTTAGCCATTTGGATTCAAGAGAATATCCACATACCTTTAGGGTTCCGATGAAATCGACCCACAAGAAACCACACCCCAAATCCCGTGAGCGCACAACCCAAACCACTTTAGATCCCCTTTACTATCATATGTAATACTTAAAATCAACACCCAAGGGAACCAAAACACTACGTATACATGAAAAATATGTTGATCTAGAAGTAAAAGAAAAAGAGAAGAGTATATCTAGATAACAACCAAGAATAAACCATGATGAGGGACTTACCCAGGAGAAAGAACCTTCAAACAACCATGAAACCCCTTCGAATTACATCCAAAGTGATTTGGAGATCCCCTATAACTCTTGAGAACCATAAATAACTAGTGAGGCTTGAGTGCGAGATTGTTTGGAGTGAAATAGGACAAGACCTTGTGAACTCATATTTAAAAATCCATTCTTCAAGTGGTCGCACGGTTAGCCCGCATGGTTTGGAAAATCATGCACTAACCGTGTGCTTGCCACTGCCTCAAGATAAGGGGTATCACATGGGTATCTCTGACATTTTTTCAAAACATACATAGATAGCGAGAAGTACATTGTCTCACCCAGGATGGTAACCTGGAGAACTCACACGTTTTTCCCTAATGTGTTCAAACCATGTGCTATTAGAAAAGCCTCAAATCTTATTCAACCCCATTTTAAACTCTCTTAATCCCTTCCCAACTCATCCCAAGTGCATTAGAAACATAAAATGAATAAAAATACTACATACCTCAAACTAGGGGTGTTATAGAGACCTTTATATTTCATTTTCATGTTATGCTTCTGTTACTATTGGATTCATACTGAACATCATTCTGTCTAAATTAATCATAAAAACACTATATTAGGTATGAACTAAAAGACGTCCAATTATATGTTTTTTTGATTCTATGATGTTTTTAATGACTCATATGATGATTTTCTTCTAATAATCCTCACCACAGGTAAAAATAATGCTTGTTTTCTGGTTATTGAAAGTATGAATGGATATTATTTCTATAACCCTTACAAAATAAAAGTTTTTTTTTGCATGAGATGGTGTTTTATATTGGAGAAAAAATATGGATCTTCTTAATTATTTGGGTAAATATTTATCTTAGAGATTTTCAATATTAAGAAACATGAATTTCTCTTGAAATGTAATATTAATTGGTTCTACAAAGAGATGCATAAGAATAACAAACTGATATTGAATAATATTATTGAAGGTCTGATAATATTCATCAAAAGCCTAATAGATATGGATTTATTTCGTTCAATGATGATAATGAAATTTTTATATGAGATTAAACTACTACCTACCAAATGTCCATTGAGAGTTTTTGTTATTATAAATTGTTAAAAGTTATGGAATTTGAGATGGAATCCATGTACACTAACCATGTTTGGCACTTGGTGGACACATATTAAGGGGTGAAACCCCTAAGGGTAAAGTTGGGTTTCCATAAAAAAATTGAAATTTATATTAGATTATCGACCTATAAATCACTCATGTAGGAAAAATGTTAAAAGAAAATTTATTGTTTTACCAATGAAGAGACCATTTCACATGTGGTGATAATAAATTCCCTTTAGATATTGCTTTCCATAGTGGATCATTTTGATTATGAGTAAAATGACCCAAATTTATGAAATGAATATTACATAATTTTTAAGATAAATCACATTATATAATACATTCTAGGATCCAAAGTTATCATTATCTTCGACAAATTATGCTCATAAATCACTTATACATAATAAACATCGAAATTATTTAAATTATTATTTTTTATCCACCTAAAATCTCTCACATTATCTTCATTATGTTATTAGCCTAAGGATATAAATCGAATAAAGGGATGATATAATTCCCAGTAAGGGGAGGAATAACATTAAAAGAATAAGAGTTATCAATCAGTTGTTTATGAGTGAGAATAAGCATCATCATCATCCTAATAATGGGATCATCATCGTTATCATGAGGGAAAAATTTTAAAAATACATGAAATGTGGTATATTAATAAAGAATGAAACATTGTATCATAGATCCCAAATACCACACATTCTGGGGAATAAACCTATAATCATGTTCAAGAATAACATATTTCCATAAATAATTACATAATAGCTGTGATAAACCTACCAAAATTTTCATATTTAATACAAATAATCGCATAAAATATGTCACATTAACTAATTCATTAGAGGGACATATCATTTTAGGTCCACCCATCACAGCATAATGTTTCATAATCATGCATGCCACATTGAAAGGGAACATATAACAATTGTAGTCATGAAATGAACATATATAAAAGAATGGGTTTTATAAGGATTTCATAATAAATAATTCCATGAATAAACATTGGGGTTCCAAAATGAATAATGTAAATAATTTTTTAACATAAAACATTAACATTATTGAGTGGATATAAACAATTCCAGAAGAGTTAATGAATTTATTTGGAAAATAAAATCATTTTGAAAATTATTTGAAGTTGGACCAAGAATAATTATGAAAAGGTTAGAACATGTAAATCCCCATAAATAAAGTCAACATAATAGTGAAAATAAATTTTAAGAACATTGAAGGAATATCCATATTGAAAATAATATGAGATATGTCACAACTCAAATGAAAGAGTCAGGTTTGAGAATCCCCTTACATAAAATCCCAAATTATTTCATAACTATTTTACCTCTTGTATAAAAAAGTTAGTTTTATTAAAATATAGAAAAATAATTTAATTATGTTCATATTTTTCACCCTTGTTCAATTATAATAATTTTTTTATATTTCTTAATTCCCATCATTAGAGGTGAAATGTTTTCATATTAAATTTTCCTTAAAATATCTCATCTTTCTTCGATTTAGTGATCTTGATTTATTGTTATTTATATAATATTAAGATTAAATGAAGAAGAATAAAAATAAAAATATTTATAAATTTATAAATTATATCTTATTTCTTATAATCACGTATAAGGTAGTGGACCACCTTGATTTTCTTAACGTCCCTGGTCCAGCCCACTTCTGTTTTCATACTTCTATCACCATGAATCCATAGGGGGTCAACCAAGTTCGAGGGGATTCTTTGGGCCTCCACTACTTTCGGCCTCCCTAGGATTGTCGTTTTGGGGTGCTTTGGGCCCATTTTTTCTCTGGCCTTTGTTGTAATTTCATTTTCTCAATTAATAAATAAATAAAATAAAGGAAGATAAAACCTATAATAGTGAAATTTTTGACATTATGAAATATATTTAAATAAAATTACATGATTTTAGGAATTATAAACCCTTTATGTTTCTAATTTATTCATTTAATCCAAATTAAATGAGAAAAATGAAAGAAAAAATATATTTAAAGGGACACTATAGACATTGAGAAATACATTTTATGTTATAAAATTGAATTTAAATGTTTATTTAACCTATTAAACATTATTTTGGTTTTATCAACAAATTATATAATTGATTATTTCAATATTACATCATGAATTATTTTATTTAAAAAATACAGGTTACTAAATACTTTATTTTTATTATTTACCTAAAAAATGATCTATTTCAAAAAATTATCAAACAATAACCCTCAAAAATATCAAAATGATGATTCTAGAAATTAAAATAAACTAAACAAAATAACATTCTATCATATGTAATTAAAATTTTTTAATATAAAAATTCATATTTTATTGAAACAAATTAGAATATAATTTATTAAAAAATGCTTATAATATCTATGAGTTTTTAATCTTGGTATTTATTTTATTCTGTTAAATATTTATATTTTATTAAATTAATAATGTTAAATATTATTAACACAACATTTTTTTATTTTAAGGTTACATTACTATTCCAACAGTAAACTAACTATTCTCAAAAGTCAACTTACTATCTCCAACGATCATATTACTCTTCCTAACAGTCACATTACTATTACAAGAGTCATATTACATTCTATACATAGTTATTCATTATTTCATTTATCATTCACCTAATTTCCTCCCAACATTTTATATTTTATATTTCAAAAATTTTGATTGTATTATTAATATTTCGTTTCTTTTCCACAGTGTTCTTCATGGGAGCTTTAAATCCAGCAGTTGGTGATGATCCAATTTTCCCATTCTATTTTATATATTTTTTGAAATTGTTATATTTTACATATTCATAGGATTATCATTTTATTAATTTAATGATATGAATTAATTAAATAAACATATTTGGTTTTCTTTCTGTGTTTTATGTGTATAATACTATATAATAAAATATATGACATATTTATTCAAGAAACAAATATAATTTATAAATTTTTTGTTATTACGTTATTCCCCTTTATAAATTTTATCCCTAAAATTTTATCATTATAATTTCAACTCATATAATCATTTTAGAATATATGAGTCTACATCTATTTTATTGTTTCCTCTAGTTCCCATGTTTCATCATCATTTTTATAGTTCCAATAGAAAACATTTATAAGGTGATTTATTTTATTGTGTTGGACTTTTTCTCTATGGTCCAATTTCTTCATCAGCTTATACTATTAAGATAGGTCATTCTATAATTTTACCACATTTAGATTTAGTACATATAATGGATTGAGTATGTACTTCTTCATGAGAGATATGTGGAACACATCATAAACTTGTACCATAATTGGTGGATGTTCTAGAAGATATGCCACTACTACTATGCAATTAAATATTTAAAAGGGACCAAAAAACCTATATCTACACTCTCCCTTTATTCAAAAATGCACATCTCTCTTTCATGGTGATATTTTATGGGATAGTTTTGCCTCTAACTTCAAACACCATGTCCCTTTTATGGTTGTCAGTATAACTCTTCTACTGTATATGAGATTTCTTTATATACCATTGGATGGTTTAAACCTTTGCTATAATTTTCTATGTAAGATTTGGTCCATGTATCTTCAATTCATAATCTTCAGCTACACATATATATGTTATACATCTCATGGATTATATATCTTTATATGGATCCATTTGAATACTTGAGTGTAAGTTGTTGCCTTATGAGAACAAAAATAATGAGAGATGTTGATTCCATCTTTATTTAAATTACATTGACTGAGATCTAAATATTTCCTCAAGTGTATGAATGGTCCTTATATATAGGAAATTATTTTTGAGGTGATTGTTTCTACTAAAATTCAATTCCCATTTTAGATCATGTTGAAAACTTCTCCTGAATTTAGAGGTGAACCTTGGATCATGATCAGATATGATTGAAATTGGTGGACCATGTATCATAACCATTTCATTGACATATATCATGTCATGTTATTGAAAAGATAAATATTCTCAACTAATGATGAAGTGGGAAGTATTTTATGTATACACCCTACAAACCATGTCACATTATGTTCTATGGATGTATTCATGAGACTAGTGACAAAGTCCATGGTGATGTTTCCCCATGTCCTTATGGGTTTGGGATATAGTTTCATCATAACCTTATAATTTTATCACACTAATTTAAATTTATGTCATACCAAGAACATTGAGTTGTATTCTACAATATTCTATTTTTCATGTTGTCCAACCGTAAGTGGTCTTTGAGATCATGGTATATCTTGGTACTTATAAGATTGATGTAAAAAGATTATCTATTTGAATTATCCAATAGATCATTATTTATCTTAGTTGATGAAGACATAAAATGTCCAATCACAAATTGAATGACTACATCTTTATCAATGCGTAATTCATAAATCGTCCCTTCCTTTTCTAATTTCGCATTCTTTTGAATCTCCAAATCATCCCTTTGTTACTCCTTAAAGTTCTCTTGTATATGTTTTTTGGAAATCGTAAGGTAAGATGTATTAACATCCATAATGATTTTTAGATCCATCCTTTTCATATACATGAAGACATTGTCTTTCTTAGTCAACATCATGGATATAGTTTTAGGTTATAATCTACTAATAGCACCATCTACCTCATTCACCACTCCATGAAGGTAATGAATATAGAAACCATAGTTAATTATCCTCTATTACAATATTAATTCATTCATACTAAGATATTTATATTTGAATGTATAATTTAGAATATTTGGGTCTATATATTTTCAAACATTCCCCCATAAAGTTAGTACCTCTAAATCTTCAAAGAAAAGATTAAAACATCTAACACTAGATGGGACACTAAGTAGTTATACACATTGATAATTAACTATCATGGGGAATAGGGTATCACATTATCATTCCATATGGGTACATAACCCATTACTTTCTTTTAAGTGTTACTATATATCAAATAACCATATCCACTTGAGGGTAATGTGAATATAGCTCCAATGATAAGCCTCTTCTTGATCTCCTTGAAGATTTCATCACATTCTCCCATCTATAAAAACATAACACCATAATATATTAACATAGTTTGAGGTTCAGAAAATCATTATATATTTCTCACAAAACATCATTAGTAATTATATAATCCAAGAAAATATATATTTTCATGACACTTGATGTTCTAATCCATTCCTCAATTTCCTTTGTTTTTAAAGGGTCCATAGGGAATCCCGCAATTTAGATCATGTGTCCCCATAATGTGACTATCTATATCTAGAAGTCTCGCATTATGAACTTTGTTTCTAGAAAAATACTTATATTTTATTCATGTTCCTAATTACTCATTGAATAATGAGATTATCATCAATAAATACTAACAAAAAAATTTATGGTAGTCTCTAAATACTTTCTTCATTAAATCCATGAATATTTCAACCGAATTAGTAAGACCACAGGGAGTCACAATGAATTGATAGTTCTCATACCTTGTATGGAAGGTTGACTTATTCATATCTTCATTATTCACCTTCAT
Source organism: Viscum album (assembly GCA_963277665.1). NCBI lineage: Eukaryota > Viridiplantae > Streptophyta > Magnoliopsida > Santalales > Viscaceae > Viscum > Viscum album. The sequence continues at coordinate 1,209,849,167 of OY728165.1, read as the reverse complement.
ATGATGATATCCAGAATGAATATCCACCTTTGATAAGTATTAATCTCTTTAATTTTGATCATATAATTCATCAATCCTTCGTTGGGTATACTTGTTATTTATAGTGATCTAATTCAAATCCCAGTAATCGATGCGAAACCACATCGATACATCCTTTTTCTTGAAAAATAGAATTTATTCTCCCAATCTGATACACAATAAAATATGAAACATTTTTTAAAATGATATTGAATATTCTTCATTAAATAATCTTGTTTTATTGAGGTCATCCTATAGGTCCTTTTGGATATAGGATTGGATCTGGGTGTAAGCACTACATAGAATGCTAACTCATGATTTTAGGGATGTTCCAGAAAATCTTTAATAATTGCATCAATATATTATATTACAATGAAAATTTCTTCATTATTGGTTCTTTCCATTAACAAAACCATTTGGAAAAGATATTATTTTTTACGGGGAATCAAAACCCATACCGTTTATGGATTCTCATAAAGGGATTCATGATTTTAATTAAATTTATATAAGAGAATGGGATGGTTCATAATATAGAATGATTTTACATTTTACCAATGGTTGATGATATATATATATAATGATAGATAATCCATTCCCAGTATAACAATAAATTATACTAAGGGATGTAAAATGTGATTCCCTATAATAATATTTCAACATACACTAACAGGAGAAGAGTTCAACGCTTGAATTGCATTGATCATACCACTAGGTGTTTTTATAAATATCTATACATTAAGGTATCATGGATGTGATTCAATAATTCCGTAAAACATTCATGATATAAAAAAATGAACGAAACCATAATAAAATAAAACATTATCTATTTGAAAGTGAATTGGAAATGAATCTTTTTTTACGTCATTTTCATGTTTCACATCAGTCGTGCAGATGGAATAGCCTTTCCCTTCCTCTATAGTATTTTTTTGTTTCTTACAGTAATTATCCTCAATGTCCCATGGTTTATTTAATTTTCTTATATATATCGTATTATACTATCATTTGAAGTATTTAACCATGTGTGTTGAATTTAGCGGTGACTTCCTTTCCTCCATCATGTTTGATATATTATTCATTATTATTTGAAATTCATGAACTTGGTGGCCCTCTAGAAAGAATTTAAAAAATTTCCCCACCCATTAGATGAAAATTCCTTGATTCCTCTTCCCATAATGTTGGCATGTGGGTGATTAGATATTTTTCCCTCCCCTTTGATTAAATTCGATAGCTTGAAAGTCCATTATTATATTTTTATCTATGTGTCCATAGGATCATTCTCCAAAATCCGAATCTACTTTGATACCACATGGAAGTAATTCATCATATGGGATGAAGTATCATATAAATAGATCTGTTTGGAGGTGTGTTTTAAAATCACTAAATAGTCTATCTATGTATCTATCATTGTAGATAACAAAACATGAGGTACATATTTCAATACTTTCAAACGTTTCCTCATAATTTGGGACAATATCACTATCCATTTTCATAATATACAAGAATTATATATCCATATCTGTTTAAATAATTAAAGGGAAATACTTGTTCATAAATAACTTCTTAAAGTATTCACATTCCATTTCTTCCATTTAATTAGTTGACTTTGTATTAATTTCCAATTCCCACCATTGATCATCTATCCATGTAAATGAAAATATATCAATGTATCCTTCTCCTTATTAGAACAGTATAGAACAACAAGATCAATTATAATGATTTATCCCATTATTCTATGAAAAGTGGATCTAAAGACCCACTAAACATCATTGGTATTTTCTACATAAAAAACATAATGGCTAGTATCTCATTATGTTGTGAAGGAAGAAATTATATATGGTTCATGTAATTATTTATATCATTATATATTTTTCTATTAATATCTAATATGTTTTGAACTCCACATCCCATTTCATTTTGATTATAATTTCAATCGATAATTACATTGTATCTCACGTGGGTTATTAGTGTAGGACCTCAGAACACCCTGAGAGGGGAGGGGTGAATGAGGTTGTTAAATTTTCTTTTAATGTGATGAATCTTGTTCCCATGTTGGTAGGAACATGTTTAATTGGTCAGATTAGGATATGTAGAAAACACTAAATCACATGAAAAGAGATTACATGACAATTTTACATGGTTCACCACTAAGGGATAGTTTAAGGAGAATAAGCCGATAGGTTTTCTATCATTCTAAAGTCCAATAAAAATAGATAGTTTTAGACTAAATGTGTTCATATCACATTAAATATTTTCAAGGAACACTTCCTTTATAATATTTCAAGGATACCTCCTTAAGTCCCTCAGATCACTTCCATCGACTCCCCCTATCTCACTCTCTTGGGAGAAGTCTTACTCAGTTTATCGACTTGAATGTCATTTCAATAGATATTTGTGAAGTCTTTGTTTCTATCTATCATGAAAATATTATTACATAAATGTCTTTAACTGATTCCCATGAATGCATTGATCAATCAAATTCGATGTTGAAATCTTAATAGAAGTATACACTGACACTTGTGTGCAATACCTACCCATAAGAAAAAGATTTGGGATTGTCTTGAATGATATATTTCATGAAACCCTTATTTATAGTCAAACCCTTATATTTCATGTAGATACACCATAAGATTCAATTGGTCTTTTTAGAATAAAGGAATACTTTTCACTCAAGATTATTTCTCTACTTATCTTCCAAACACAAGTATTTTTCCCTATAGAGGAACCTGATCTTTATTTTAAACAGTTATAACTCTTGAGAAGGGGTATCCACCTGTTTATTGGCATTGATGACACTAAAGATAAGATTCTAATGCATCTTTGTCAGTTCACGCAATATTATCTCTTAGAATTAAAACCCCATATTGACGTCGCATTGGGCATGCAAGTCTCTTCAATGCAACCTCATCTTTCATGCACATTTAAATAATTAATTCACATTTTTATTTTTCCATATTTTCATGCAATGATCTTAAAACATGTCTTGCGTGAATGTTTTCATTCCTCTTTCAAACTGGCATACTACTCCCTTTTATAATGGTTAGATTGGTTTCTAATAGCTCCTAGAATTATGTAAAATACAAAAGGATTGAACAAAATTTAATTCAAAGAAGCCTGAATGAATTATTTATTTAAAGTATAAATTAATTCAATATTCATATATTATGGGATCCATATGACTAGAATACCCTTCATTATAAAAAATTCCTCTAATATTTTGTAAATCAAACCTTTTCTAGGTTTAAGATGAATAATTACGTTTGTTATATATATTACATAATGGGTTGTGTTGTGATTGCGATTTGGGGAATCATATCCCCTGAGAGTGTCAAAACAGTTGTCCATAAAACCCTCTTATTCATGAACTACGTGAAAATCATTTTACAACCCAATCATCTATTTTCAGGGTAATTACCCCAATTTACATTTTTACAAGATCCACAACCACTTATAGTATCCAAACCAGGATTTCCGTGGATAGAAACCACATGCTCTTATGAATTACTAAAACATAGAATTTTAACTTATACTTATACTTATCCTTATGGTTTTCACAAACATAATCTAATCCAAATTCATCAACTAGATAAAACATGCTCTAATTCCATTTAATTTGACCTAAATTTTATTTTCATGACTATTAAATCATTTTTAAGATATGTAGCATAATAGTAATAGATTCTAGGATCCAAAGGTTTAGTATCATGGAAAAATTAGTCCAATGCATCATTTGTTCATAATAAAACATTAAAATTATTTAATTATTTCTTATTTTCCCTCCTAAAATCACTCATGTTCTCTTTATTACATATAGTCACTTGAGGATATATATCAATAAAATGTGTGAGATAAAATCCTTGTAAAGGGAGGAATAACTAGACGGAATAAGAGGGGTGAATAAATATCACATGGGTGAGTATAATCATCATCATCATAACAAAATCATGGGAGATTCATCATAATAAACAGGGAAACATTTAAAAAATTCATGAAATGTGGCATATTACTAATGATGAAACATAATAAAAAGTAGGTCAAATACCACACAAAGTTGTGAACATATCAAACATCATTTTCACATTGAACATATTATCATAAATCATAACATCATAATTATAGAAAAATATAGAATCATGGGCACACAAAGTAGAAATAATCTCGTGAGATGTATAACTTTACAAAATTTGTGGGAGGGATATATAATTTTGATCCCACCTATCACACCATAAATTCTCATAATGCGGAAAGACACATGGGAAGTGAACATATAAAAATCATTGTCATAGTAAAAACCCATGGAATGTAATGAGTTTCATTAGTATTTTATAAATAATGAATTTGGTAATAACCTTTGGGGTTCCCAAATCAATAATAGAAATAATATTTTAGTATAAGGCATCATAATTCTTGAGTGGAGAATAAACAACTCCAGATAAGTCAATGCGATGTTTAAGAAAACAAATTCAAATTTATATATATCTAAAACTGTCTTATAAATCATTTCAACTAGGTAAGAATATGTATATCCCCAGAAATAAAATTTAGTGAATAGTGAAAATAAATTAAAATAATAATAGAAGAATATATATGCTGATACAAATTTGAGATAGGAGATAACAGAAAAGAAAAAGATGGGTTCGAGAATCCCCTTACCTTAAATCCTGATGTATTTAATCGATTTACCACTTACTACATAATAAACATTGTTTTATTAAAATATGAAAGAATAATTGAAATATTTTCCTTTAATCAATCTTTATAAATTATAAAAATTAGATTATATTTATTAATTCTCATCATTAAATAGAAAATGTTTTGAAATCATATTTTCATTGAAATATCTAATATTTCTGTAATTCAATGATCTTTATTTTTTATCACTTTCAAATTATTAATATTAAATCAAGAATATTTGAAATATATATATTTATAGATTTATATATTGTAACTTATTTATTATAATCATCCACAATGGTTTTGATAATTAGAGAGGTGACAACATCCGTCTGGGCGGTTAATCGACCACTAAAGAGACAATTTCTAAAGAAAGGGTGAGAGATATATAATATATACTATTATGAATAAATTATTATATGATAATATCATTATAAATATCAAGTAACATAGTATTTAATTTTTTTAATATGTTTTTATAGTAAAATAAACGAATTATAGGTAATTATAAAATGATAACTGAATAAAAAGATGAAAGGACATTACCTCTTTCTTGAAGATCATCATTTTATATAGCCATTGACATCTTGAAATTATGTAGTATTTTTAGTCAAAAACAAAATAAATTATTATAAGTGTATTATTAGATGGTAATTTTGAATATATGATTCCTTTTCAAATGCAAGTGAAGTGGTTTTCTAACTGGTTGGAGAGGGGGTATTTATATTGGAGGTGGGTTGGATATAATATTTAATAGAATATGATTTCAAAAGTAAACATTATAATAGTGAAATTTTCTATGTTAGGAATTATATTTGAATAAAATAACATTTTTCAAGTACTTCCAAACAATTTAAAATTATAATTTATGTCACGACCCGTCCTCGGGGCCCGTGCTGTGACTACCCCAAGCCCGCCTTCCATAGGCAAGGGGCTGGCGAATAGCACCAAGGCATAAATCCCAACAAAGGGAAGGCATTGCCTTTGAAAAGTAAACAAGCACCACAGAGTAAGCAAGCGGAAAAGTGAACACTAAGTAAAAAACAGTACAACCTGTGCTGAAAGTAAAAGGGGCTGGAAATACAACTGAAGGGAAAAACAGAAACTGAAAAGTAAAAGTTGTTACACCGAGCTGTCCACTAGGAATCCCACCTGAAGGGTGGGTACAGATAGCTCCACTACTCATTGGATCCCGCCGTCCGCTCTGAGCACGTCCGCCAAGTGGTCCTCCTCCAGGTACTGTCCTGCTTCGCACACCTCCACCACGATCAGCGTTGTCCGTCGTCTGCAACCAACACAACGTAGTGCGGGCATAGCCCGTGCAGGGGTGAGTAAAAGCTACTCAGTAGGGACCCCGAGACCCCGAAGGTCTCCCGAAATCCACAAAGGATAAACCACAAGGAAAGATACAATCACGAAGTAACACCTGACACTGCTTAGGTATATGCCCATACATATACCTAAGTCATCAATCCCCGTTCGGCTCCAACGTCCGAGCCCAAGCACAACCCAGTCCACACAGAAAAGCAAATTGTATACCCACACAGGATAGCACAACACAATCTACAAAGGAGAGTAAACAGTAAATCCACACAGGATAGCTCAACACAATCAACAAAGGAGAGTAAACAGTAAATCTATACAGGATTGCTCAACACAATCCACAAAGGAGAGTAAACAGTAAATCCACACTGGATAGCTCAACACAATCCACAAAGGAGAGTAACACAAGATTCAGCTCACACAAGTATACATCAACGAAAAGGTGAAAGAGATGATCAGACATAGATACTGAATCATCTAAGCTGGGACCCAGATAGGATACAAGACCAGCCATCCTCATTGTTTCATTTATGCTGGGACCCACATAGGATACAAGACCAGCACGGCTGGGACCCATATAGGATACAAGACCAGCACTGAGTCATCTAAGCTGGGACCCACGTAGGATAAAAGACCAGCACTCATCATTGATTCATCTATACTGGGACCCTCATAGGATACAAGACTAGTATTGAATAATCTAAGCTGGGACCCACATAGGATATAAGACCAGCACAGCTAGGACCCACATAGGATACAAGACCAGTTGTCTTCATTGATTCAACTATACTGGGACCCACGTCGGATAAAAGACAAGCTGTCTTCATTGATTCAACTATACTGGGACACAAATAGGATACAAGACCAGCTGTCTTCATTAATTCAAATATACTTGGACCCACATAGGATACAAGACCAGTATTGAATCATCTAAGCTGGGACCCACATAGGATACAAGACCAGCACTCTTCATCGTCGCAGTCCACTGAGGATCTCTGCACAATCGTCGTCGTCGAAGTCGCAGCCAGCACTAGGATTCCCGCACACAGCAAGCTCGTTCGGGAGGGTCCTCTCCATGAGCCGAGAGGCTGATACATCAACTATCACAAAGTCCGAAGTTGATGTATCCAAAAGTTCTGTATCGTCTACAGGAACTCAACGTCGCAGACGGCGCGTCAATCAGACGCCCGGTCTGAGAGTTATTGGCTTTTTCGTCCCAGGGGCCCGGTTGGTTTTTAAGGCAAAACCAACCCGACTGTACTCCACCTGCATCCAATCCTCGGGCAGAGTGATCCAAAAGATTCGTCTCACTTAGAGGAACTCAACAAAGCTGACAGCGCGTCAATCGGACGTCCGTAGCTCAAGATATGAGCGTTTCCGCTCCGAGGCCCCGGTTGGTTTCGTGTACGAAACAACCCAGCCAAACTCAAACTATTCTGAAACCTTGAGTGCGATATATTGAAACGACAGTCTCGATCTATGGATCGTGTTTCCGTTGACGGTGAGTCGTTTAGATGCTCGTAGCTCAAGTTACGGGCATTTGAACGAAAACCGTCCAAAGACGGGGGGTCCGGGCCCGGGCCGACCTGGCCCGACCCCCCCTGGGTCGGCCGAACCGGGTTGACCCAACCCGGTCGAACCGGCCTGGCCCGGTTCGGCCGAGCGGCCGAACGGCCGGGGTGCCACGGGGCGCTGCCCCCGCGGCCTGGTGGTGCCGCGGCCCCCCCGCGTGGGGCCGCGCTGAGTCAAGGACCCGGCTTTGCCGCGTCCGAGTGCACTGGACCCGCGCGGCCATGTGTCCGCGGGTGCCGCCGCCACCGCGGCTGAAGCCGCGGTGGCCTTTTTGGAGACACGCCGGGGAGCCGCCGCTCCCGGCTGCCGGCACCGCCGGCGTGTTCCGCGGGCCACCGGGATCGCTCCGGTGGTCCGATTTTGTTCCCGCCTGCGCCGATTCTCCTCCCGGGACTCATTCTTCACTGCGGGATTATCAAACATCTGTTGCGGCACATTCCGTCGTCGCCCGTCAAATCCTTAAAATAACTAAGAACGATGGAGGGTCGTCGGGTCGTGTTCGTTTGGCCCGCAACCTCCGCATTAGAGATAAACAACGGGAGGAAATAAATTCATCATATGAATTCTACAATTTTAATGGAATAAAATTGTTCTTATTTTTCCGTTTCTTTACCTTTAAAAAGAAAAAGAACGATCACGGAAAAAGGAATAAACTCACAATAACCCCTACCTCGTTGGTCGTCGTCGTACGCACGTCCTTCGCGGAATTGCTCGTCGTGGAAGGTGGAGATCGTCGCGTCGTCGCAGAAAGGCATCACGTCGTCGCGGAACACGACGTTGAGTCGGCGAACTCAAGGGACCATGAAACAACAGATTTAATTTAATTAATTAAATCCGTGTTTTGGTAAAAACCACAAAGGAGATAAAAAAAGAAAATCTGAGACTCTTACCTCAAGCAGCCGATCGAAGATCCGTCGCGGAGGAAGAGACGTCGCAGAAGAACGTTTCAGGAAGGAAACATCAGCGTCGCATCGCGTCGATTTCCGGGTTCGGTGTTCTTCATCGGAGGCCTACGTTCTTCGCGTTCTTCGCGTTCTTCGCGTTCTTCGTGAAGAAGGATAAAGGCACGAGGACTCTGTGAAACCTCTCAACAAATAATCCTCCAAAAAGACTGGTTGGTCTTATTTTATTATTATGCCAACACACGATAAACGGTAAGTAACGACCCATCAATTCGTTGAATTAATTCAACGAAAGAAACATCTCATTTAAATTATGAAATAAACTGCCCAATTAAAAGGTCTGTTAAGAATTTAAGAAAACGTGTCAGTTGACTTTCATAATGACGGGTTTTCGAGGGTGCGTTACTTAGCGGAAAGAAACGGCGGGGCTCGTGAGGGCCCCACCTCACAAATATCCTACCTAGAGGGTAGGATATTTCTGGATAGTACCCTATCTAGTTCAACTCAGTTTAAGCCGCTTTTAAGTGTCTTTAGGTGGCCTCTAAGTGTCTTAAGTGAAATAAAATAAAGTTGTCGTAAAAATTATTTTATTTCTTAACTTTAAGCCAGAAAATTATAAACCACACTCGAGGAAACACAACTCAGGAAGACGCTTTTCTAAGCGAATACCGGCGCTGCGATTTCATCGGTGCCCTCAGAATTCGATTCCGGGCACCGGTTCAAAAGTTAGAAAAGCCCGCTCGTCCGTTCACTGAACGTACCCGAGCCAAACTTCGGAAAATGATTCCAGGCACACCGGGCCTCGGAATCCGGAGTCGTCAGAAAATGCGCTCTTGTAAAATTCCAAAGAAAATTAAGAAAAAAATTTCCTTGAAACTTACGGGTCTTTACATCACTCCAACCACAGGGTTTTATGTCCCTGTAAATCTTCAACACAAACTAGGGAAACAAAGGCGGTACTGAGCACGCAACTGAGCCTCCCGATCCAACGTGCTCTCTGGAGGTTTCCGTGCTGCCATCTGATGCACACTAGAGTAATCGATCGTCCACATAGGACCCACTCCTTTCGATCCTCGATCTCCACTGGGACCTCCGCAAAAGTCACCCCATCATCCATGTCTAGCTCCCCATAGTCAAAGGTTTGTGTCGGGTCATGCACGTATCTTCTCAGCTGGGACACGTGGAAGACGTCGTGCACCCGGTGCAACTGAGGTGGCAGAGATAAGCGATAAGCCATCTCGCCAATCCTGCTGAGGACCTGGAAAGGCCCGATGAAGTGTGGAGACAACTTGCCGCCTCGGCCAAAACTCCGCAAACCACGTCGAGGTGAGACCCGCAAGAAGACGTGGTCGCCATCCTAGAACTCTAGTGGCCTCTGCCTCCTGTCAGCATATGACTTCTGCCAGCTCTGAGCTATACTCATCTGCCCCTAGAAGACCTGGACCATCTCAGCCGTGGCCTAGACCATCTCCGGCCCCACAAGAGCTACTATGATTTCTTCCTTGCCGATAAGGGAAATCTGGTCCCATCCCCTGGATGAACCACATTATTTGCCTAATACAGTCAATCCCGACATGGATGATACTAATACATACCAAGGATGACGTCGTAAGGCCTCGACGCTACTACCAAGAGATCCAACCATTACTCTCGCCTCCAAGGGTTGAGTCACACTGTCGGCATCAGTGTGTGGTAACTGGGTCTCCTCCAGTAGATGCCTCACAAGTGAGGGTCAAGTCAACAGTCAAAACTGGAACCTCCTAGTAACAACACAAAAGAGGACAGGAATGAAAACATCACAAAGGTATGCATCTTTTATTATTTCATCTCATAATACAAAGACGCTACACAATAGCAACAAGGAACTAGAAGTACAAAGGATGTATCCACTAGTTCCGCTCCTATCCATCTACTCCCAGAGCTTCATGATCGAAGGCCTCGGCTGCCTGAAGCTGAGCTCTCGCATGTCCACCTACTCCCTGCTGTCGGGGTGGACCTCCTGGTGGTGGTGGTGGCAACACCTCGAATTGTCTCCCACCACCTGCTACTCGGCCAGCTCCTCTGCCTCTTCCGCCTGCACCCTGCGGACCACCGTGGTTGAACCTCTATCAGGGAGGTCCCTCTACCACCTGCTGCTCATCTGCAAGACGAGTCGGGCAGTCTCAAGCCATGTGACCTCGCCCTCTGCATGCGTAGCAATGCTTGCCCCTCGTGTAGCTGGCTCTCCTTCGGGTGCCCCGCACAACCGAATCATCATCCTGAGACTGCCCATCTGATTGTCTGGCCTGTTTGAACCTCTGCGTCACATGTCTACTGCCAGCTGCAGAAGACCCTGCTACGGGCCGTCCTGCGAAGGGCCCTGTCCCTGGAGCCTGCTCGGCGAGAAAACTCTCCACTAGAAGGGCTCTCTCCAACACCTCTGCCTATGTCAGAATGTTGATGGAGATCATCGAAGCCCTGATCTCGTGTCTCAAACCCTTCTCGAAGGTTCGGGCCCAGAAGAAGGGGTCTCGTACCATGTCTGTCGAGTAGCGAGAAAGGTCGGTGAACCACGCCGCGTACTGGGCGACCATCAAGCTGCCCTGCTGCAGCTGAAGAAGCTCCTGAATGCGCACCGCACGGAGGGTGGCCGAGACAAACTCTGAGCGGAAGAGGCTCTCAAAGTCTGTCCAGATGAGGGAGGCCTCATCATGTACATGGAGCATCAAGCTCCACCATCGCCCTGCTACTGCGTGCAGTAGGCTCACCGTGAGGATCACAATGAGGTCTGCCGGTGTCCTCACTAGCCTGAAAACTCGGACGACTGCCTCCAGCAAGTCCTCGGCTGCCTGGGGGTCCGTCTCCCCACGGAACCTGGGTGGTCGCTGGCGCTGGAACTCATGTAGAGCTCTGAGGCGTCGTGCATCCTCAGCGGTCGGCGCTGGAAGCATCGGGAGCTCGACGGGTAAAGGTACCGTCGGTGCCTCTGCTGTCAACTGGCCCTGTACTGAGGCCTCATCGCTCGGCGGGCTGTCGTCGCGCTCTACTCTCAGAACCCTAGCTGGCTGCCTTCGTGGGGCCATCCTGAAAAGGAAACAAGTGCGCCATGGTCAGAACAGTATACATGGTGAGCTGACACATGTAATCACAAAGAAAACTTGAAACACACATGCAATCAATGTTTTCGTGCATTAAGTCGGAAATCAGAAGTCAGGGTCCTGGTATACGGATACTTCGGCCACCGCACCAACACTAGACTCCCTGGACTGATAACCACACTCAATACGCTAAACACTATTGCTTCACATAGAAGAAAGATCAGAGTCCGCGGTAGAACAGACCACCTCTGATACCAATTTGTCACGACCCGTCCTCGGGGCCCGTGCCGTGACTACCCCAAGCCCGCCTTCCATAGGCCAGGGGCTGGCGAATAGCACCAAGGCGTAAATCCCAAAAAAGGGAAGGCATTGCCTTTGAAAAGTAAACAAGCACCATAGAGTAAGCAAGCGGAAAAGTGAACACTAAGTAAAAAACGGTACAAGATGTGCTGAAAGTAAAAGGGGCCGGAAATACAAGCCCAACTGTAAAGTACAAATGAAGGGAAAAACAACAACTGAAAAGTAAAAGCTGCTACACCGAGCTGTCCACTGGGAATCCCACCTGAAGGGTGGGTACAGATAGCTCCACTACTCCTTGGATCCCGTCGTCCGCTCCGAGCACGTCCACCAAGTGGTCCTCCTCCAGGTACCGTCCTGCTCCGCACACCTCCACCACGATCAGCGCTGTCCGTCGTCTGCAACCAACACATCGTAGTGTGGGTATAGCCCGTGCAGGGGTGAGTACAAGCTACTCATTAGGGACCCCGAGATCCTGAAGGTCTCCCGAAATCCACAAAGGATAAACCACAAGGAAAGAGACAATCACAGAGTAACACACGACACTGCTTAGGTATATGCCCATACATATACCTAAGTCATCAATCCCCATTCGGCTCCTACGTCCAAGCCCAAGCACAACCCAGACCACATAGGAAAGCAAATCGTATACCCACACAGGATAGCACAACACAATCAACAAAGGAGAGTAAACAGTAAATCTACACAGGACAGCTCAACACAATCCACAAAGGAGAGTAAATATTAAATCCACACAGGATAGCTCAACACAATCCACAAAGGAGAGTAAACAGTAAATCCACACAGGATAGCTCAACACAATCCACAAAGGAGAGTAACACAAGATTCACCTCACACAGGTATACATCATCGAAAAGGTGAAAGAGGTGATCAGACATAGATACTGAATCATCTAAGATGGGACCCAAATAGGATACAAGACCAGCCGTCTTCATTGTTTCGTTTATGCTGGGACCCACATAGGATACAAGACCAGCACGGCTGGGACCCACATAGGATACAAGACCAGCACTGAGTCATCTATGTTGGGACCCACATAGGATACAAGACCAGCTGTCTTCATTGATTCAACTATACTGAGACCCACATAGGATACAAGACAAGCTGTCTTCATTGATTCAACTATATTGGGACCCACATAGGAAAGATACAAGACCAGCTGTCTTCATTGATTAAACTATACTGGGACCCACATAGGATACAAGACCAGTATTGAATCATCTAAGCTCGTACCCACATAGGATACAAGACCAGCACTCTTCATCGTCGCAGTCCACTGAGGATCTCTGCACAATCGTCGTCATCGAAGTCGCAGCCAGCACTAGGGTTCCCGCACACAACAAGCTCGTTTGGGAGGGTCCGCTCCATTAGCCGAGAGGCCGATACATCAACTGTCACAATGTCCGAAGTTGATGTATCCAAAAGTTCCTTATCGTCTATAGAAACTCAACGTCGCAGACAGCGCGTCAATCAGACGCCCGGTCTGAGAGTTATTGGCTTTTTCGTCCTAGGGGCCATGTTGGTTTTTAAGGCAAAACCAACCCGACCGTACTCCACCTGCATCCAAACCTCGGGTGGAGTGAGCCAAAAGATCAGTCTCACTTAGAGGAACTCAACAAAGCTGAAGGCGCGTCAATCGAACGTCTCTAGCTCATGATATGAGCGTTTCTGCTCCGAGGGCCCGGTTGGTTTCGTGTACGAACCAACCCGGCCAAACTCAAACTATTCCGAAACCTTGAGTGCGATATACTGAAACGACCGGCACGATCTAAGGATCGCGTTGCCACTGACGGTGAGTCGTTTGGAGGCTCATATCTCAGGTTACAAGAATTTGAATGAAAACTGTCCAAAGACGGGGGGTCCGGGCCCGGGCCGACCCGGCCCGACCCCCCCTGGGTCGGCCGAACCGGGTCGACCCGGTCCGGTCCGGCCAGGGCGCGGCCCGGCCGGTCGGACCGGCATGGCCCGGTTCGGCCGAACGGCCGGGGTGCCGCGGGGCGCTGCCCCCGCGGCCTGGTGGTGTCGCGGCCCCCTCGCGTGGGGCCGCGCTGAGTCAAGGACGCGGCTTTGCCGCGTCCGAGGGCACCGGACCCACGCGGCCGTGGGTCCGCGGGGGCCGCCTCCGCCGCGGCTTCAGCCGCGGCGGCCTGTCCGGTGGTGTGCCACGGCGCCGTTGCTCCTGACTGCCGGCGCAGCCGCGCCGCCGACATGTTCCGCGGGCCACCGGGATCGCTCCGGTTTTCCGATTTTGTTCCCGCCTGCGCCGCTGCTCCTCCCAGGACTCGTTCATCACTGCGGGATCATCAAACATCTGTTGCGGCACATTCCGTCGTCGCCCGTCAAATCCGCAAAATAACTAAGAATGGCGGAGGTTCGTCGGTCCGTGTTCGTTTGGCCCGCACCCTCCGCGTTAGAGATAAACAACAGGAGGAAACAAATTCAACATATGAATTCTACAATTTTAATGGAATAAAATTGTTCTTATTTTTCCAGTTCATTACCTTTAAAAAGAAAAAGAACGATCACGGAAAAAGGAATAAACTCACAACAACCCCTACCTCGTTGGTCGTCATCGTACGCACGTCCTTCGCGGAATTGCTCGTCGCAGAAGGTGGAGATCGTCGCATCGTCGTGGAAAGGCGTCGCGTTGTCACGGAACATGGCGTTGAGTCGGCGAACTCAACAGACCATGAAACAATAGATTTAATTTAATTAATTAAATCCGTGTTTTGGTAAAAACCACAAAGGAGATAAAAAAAGAGAATCTGAGACTCTTACCTCAAGCAGCGGATCGAAGATCCGTCGCGGAGGAAGAGACGTCGCAGAAGAACGTTGTAGGAAGGAAATGTCAGCGTCGTGTCGCGTCGATTTCCGAGTTCGGTGTTCTTCATCGGAGTCTGGTGTACTTCGCGTTCTTCGCGTTCTTCGCGAAGAATTATATAGGCACGAGGACTCTGTCAAACCTCTCAACCAGTAATCCTCCAAAAAGACTGGTTGGTCTTATTTTATTATTATGCCAACACACGAAAAAGGGTAAGTAACAACCCATCAATTCGTTGAATTAATTCAACGAAAGAAACAGCTCATTTAATTCATTAAATAAACCGCCCAATTAAATGGTCTGTTAAGAATTTATGAAAACGCGTCAGTTGACTTTCATAATGACGGGTTTTCGCGGGTGCGTTACTCAGCGGAATGAAACGGCGGGGCTCCTACGGGCCCCACCTCACAAATATCCTACCAAGAGGGTAGGATATTTCTGGATAGTACCCTATCCGGTTCAACTCAGTTTAAGCCACTTTTAAGTGGCTTCAAGTGGCTTCCAAGTGGCTTAACTGAAATAAAATAAAGTTGTCGTAAAAATTATTTTATTTCTTAACTTTAAGCCAGAAAAATTAAAAACCACACCCGAGCAAACGCAACTCCGGAAGAGGCATTTCTAAGAGAATACTGGTGCTTAGATTTCATCGGTGCCCTCAGAATTTGATTCCGGGCACCGGTTCAAAAGTTAGAAAAGCCCGCTCGTCCGTTCACTGAACGTACCCGAGCCAAACTTCGGAAAATGATTCCGGGCACACCGGGCCTCGGAATCAGGTGCCGTCCGAAACTGCGCTATTGTAAAATTCCAAAGAAAATTAAGAAAAAAATTTCCTTCAAATTTACGGGTCTTTACAATTTATCAGTACAACCTAAAGGAAATGATGAAAATGAAAACATGGTTATTTAAAATGACAATTTATACTTTTAGACATTGAAATGTACTTTATGGGTTTCAAAATTGAATTTCATGTATTATTTAACTTATTAAAAAAATGAAAACAAAATTATAAAATTTATTTTTTAATTGTTACACCAGGAATGATTTCATGTAAAACATATAGATTATAATAAACTGTATTTTTAAAATTCACCTAAAAATGAAGAATTTAATAAAATCACAGTAAAATTATATATTAACAAAAATTGGGATGATTATAAAATTGAAATTCATTTTATCAAAAATAATATATTAAATTTTTAATTTAATATTTTGGATAAAATTGCTATGATTTTAATGAAATAAATTAAAATATAATTTTTTAAAATTGATTATAATTTATTTGAGATATTAATTTTAGAATTTATTTGATGGAATTAAAATATTTATATTCTATAAAATTACACATTATAAGTATTATTTTTATTCTATTTTATTATCTTTAATGAAAATTACTAATCTAACTCTAAGGACTCGGTTGTAAACAAAACTCATTCTAGTTAAATTAAAACTACAGGTGACATTATTTTCCCAAATAACATTTTAGTTGGTAGTTTAAAAGAATTTGGGAAATCTTTTACATTGTAAAAACATTTATTTAAAGTGGAAACCTACTATCAGTATCCAATTTCCCCAAAAAATTCACCCCTTTTAAAATAAAACATGGTTCCTCTTTAGGAAGCATCTTTAAAATTTTCCCTCGATGTCATCCTTGAACCAACTATTCCTTAGACCCTGTGGAAAAATTTTAAAACCGAGGATGAGAACAAAATCTCAGTAATATATATAAAAAATGTAACTCGTTATTTTATTAAAAACACGAAATCCATTAAAAACACATTGCATGAAAACATATAATTTTACCCATAAAAGTAAATTTCATTATTTCAGAATGTTTTTTTCTTTTACAATTTTAAAATAAATGATTCCCATAAAATCTCATTATCAAGCATATAAAATTCATATTGGTGCTTTGGGACATCATCACATAAAACCCTTATAGAACCGTTTTTGAACCTTAATATATTGGAATAACCATATGACCAACTTACAAAATAATTCTCTAGAGATCAAAATCATTATCCAAAGTATTGGAGCACTATTTTGGTGGACTCATTGTTTAAGATATAACGGGATGAACCGGTGCTATCTAGTAACACCCATATTTTATAATTTCAATGTTCCAAAAAAACATAGTAAAATAGTTCTTAATTTAAGAAAACACTTTTAAACTCGTATTGAAATCACATTTAGATACCATTATCTTTCAAAAGTACAATTTCAAGACAAAATACACATTTCTTTTCCAAACCATTTTCAATAAAAAGACAACCCAAAGATAAGTGCTTTTTTAATTAAATAAAATATTAATCCTTTCATAGGACTCCAAAAATAAAATAATGGTTATGGTGTTAGAAAAGTCATTGTCAAAATGGACATTAAAAATAGAACATTCCACTGGTCATTTGTGAAAACAAAATGTATAAAATAAGTAAAAAATATTCCCTTTGAAAACCATGGAATGAAATTAAAAATAGACATAAAAATTCCTTTGAAATGATTTTATAGGAATATAAATATGTATGTAAAATAATACAAATAATATTTTAATGTAGAATTTTATTTTTAATTTAAATCTTTAAACATTCAACGTCTCTAAAAAATCGTTAAACATTTAATCCAAATCCTAATGAAAGATCAAAATTTGACAAAAAAATTGATAATATAAAAGTATATATATTGTGGAAATATTATGTTAAATTTATTTATATAAAAATTATAAAATAATAAAGTGCATAACCACAAGATATGTCATAATGAATGAAGATTCAGACGAAGTTCCTTAACTCAATTCGGGATTCCTTCAAACAAGTTAAAATACATATATAATGGATTAAAATGGTTATTAACTCATTACAAAACTATATTCATATTTTTAGTACGTTATATGATGACTCTATAACATCTTATGACCCATTCATTAATAATATTTCTTTATATGCATGGTTTTGGGTGTATTTTTTTAATTGTTTCATGATCAATTTATTTGTTAAAAATTATGGATGTTATTGTAAAATAAGATTAAAACTCCATAAATGGAATGAAATAGTATTAATGTAATAATATAATAATAAATGTTCCCATATATAACTTGTTTACCTGAGTATGATTAATTTGAAAAAAAATTAATGAAGAATATCTTGTTTATTTTGGCATTTTTCTGAACACCACAATCTAGATTCATTTTATTTACTATTAGAGTATTTGTTATTTCAATAATTTTAAATATGTTAAAATATAGATATTAAAATATTATTTTACCATAATAATAGTATTAATACCATCCATGATGGAGGTATGGAAAAAATAACAAAAACATTATTCAGGGAGGCGATTGTTTAGAATAATTTGTACAATAATTTGATTTGATTGAATAAGTGGATATGAGAAATGAAATAGATTTGAGAAATTAAATTATAAAAATAAAACTCCATTATATAAATTTTTATTAATTTATCATGCATTTATGAATTATATAGGTGAGGGTAGAATACAATAAGAAATGAAATTAAGTGGGGTACTTTGGGAAAATTACCCCTTGAAGGTCGCCACCTTAAAAGACCTTTGATGAACTTGGATTGTATATATTGGAGAGAAAATACACATATGTATATGGGGATAGAGTGTATAAGAGGTTTGGGTAGATATTTTAAGAGATACAAGGCGTTTTGGATCGATATTCAGTGGTATTTATACTTGAGGAGAGGTGGGTATAAGGGAATAAATAATGTATATTTTATATTTAAAGCCAACCATTTTGTGGGGGAATTAAATTCAAAAACCTGAGCTATAAATTAATATTTTTAAGTGTTTATAGGGTTTAAAAACTCCTAAAAAACCTTTAAATGTTTTTTTTAATTATTTCAATAATTTAGCTTTTTTAACATTAACATGTTCTATTTTCAACTTATATCGCGGTAAATAAATTTTTTTATTTTGGTAATTTTTTATTCCTGAAAATGAAATTGACCTTAAAAATATTTTAAGGTTCTATTTCAAAAATTGAATCCATTTTTACAAATTATATTCACATAATTGAAAAATGATATTTAAAATTAATCCCACAAACAAAACTAAAAAGTGGGTTTATAAAGTGAAACGTTCAAAAGATTGAAATGTGTTTATGTCAAATTTCAATGTGAAATTGGTTTCATTGACCTAAACTATTTTTATATATGTATAATTGAACTAATTATACTTTAAAAACAATTTAAAATATAAATTAACTATATAAATAAATTAGACAAATAAGTGGTTTTAGAATAAAATGGATTGTTTTTCACTATTCATCTAAAAATGATTCTTCTCAAAAAATAATAAAACATCAACCAGATAAAATTGGAAACTCAGAATTTCAAGAAGAAGTTTATTTTTAAAATAAAATATATAAATTTTTCAAAAAAATATATTAAATATAGGTGCACTATCAAAAGGAGGTATGTATCCTTTTGGAGAAAAATAACTCTTATATCTGTAAAATCGAATTTGTTCTTATATCAAGTATAAAAAACACATAAGATGAATTTTAAACAATATTTAATATATTATACATATATTATATTCATATAATCCAACAATGGTGATTTTATTATTTATTAGTATAAAAACAACTTGTGAACTTTTAAATAGTTTCTTAGAAAAACCATCTGTCACGACCCGTCCTCAGGGCCCGTGTCGTGACTACCCCAAGCCCGCCTTCCATAGGCTAGGGGCTGGAGACTAGCACTAAAGGCGTAAATCCCGATAACTGGGAAGGCATTGCCATTAGAAAAGTAAACAAAACACCACAGAGTACAAGCAGAAGTAAAACACTAAGTACAAAACAAAGTGTTGAAATGTAAATGGGCCAGAATTCAAACCCAACTGAAAGTACAGCTACAACTGAACGAAAGTACCACAGAAAAGACAAACATCTGGAAGAAAGGAAGCAGCTCCTGGGTCTTCCTCCTCAGATCTTACCTGAAGGGTAGGTACGGATAGCGCATCTCCTAGATCGTCCACCATGGATCCTACCGGAAGGGTAGGTATAGATAGTGCAGCTCCTGGATCGTCCACCACAGATCCTACCTGAAGGGTAGGTATAGATAGCGCATATCCTCAATGCTCTCTTCCATCAAACCCCTCCGAGTGTATTCTCGTCGTGAAGTCCACCTTCGGATACTGACTCGTCGTGTGGTCCACCTCCGGGTACCATCCAGTCCCCGAACACTCGGCCTCCGTCAGCACTTCCCGTCGTCTGCAACCAACACAACGAGGTGCGGGCATAGCCCGTGCAGGGTTGTGTATAACGATACTCATTAGGGACCCTGAGACCCTCAAGGTATCACTTAAACCAACAAGGATAACCACAAAGAAGATCTCAACAGATAACCTCTACATAGGTATATGCCCATAAATATACCTATGTTATCAAGTAAACCATCTCAAACATGAGGTAAACACAAAGCTCATGAAATCAAAGGATAACCACTACCCAGGTGTATGCACATACATATACCTAAGTTATCAAGTGACCCATATCAATCATGAGGTAAACACAAAGGTCATAGACTCATCTCAAACTAGGATTTTCATTATCGAAACCATAACTGCTGAAGAGCCCCGTCTCTGGAGTGTACAGTGGTCCTGTCACGACTCTAAGGTACAGCTCACTAACCTAAGACTACTGAGGTACCTCTCCTGTCGAGTACCACAGGCCATCCACCCAAACACAGTAGTGCTTCCCGCTGGGGTATGCCACCCAAACACAGTAGTCCACACCCCCTAGTAGCCTACAGAGGTACTCTCTGGACGAGTACCGCGGGTCTGCACTGTCACGTAGGTAATGCTCCGTCCGCCATGGGTCTGTACCCAAACAATGTAGTGTTCCATCCACTGGGCTAGTCGACTCACTCAATGTCGGGTCGGTCAAGTAGTCGTCAGGTCTCAGTCGGCTACACGGTCTCCATACTCCGTACGCTCGTCTCCGGGAGGGTCCACTCCATGAGCTATATTTTGATACTCCAAGTATCTAAAAGTCCCATGAAGAAGTATCTCAAGGGACCGCCTCGTCACAGGGGTCTCAACGCAACAGACAACGCGTCAATCGGATGCCTGGTCTGTGAGTTACTAGACTTTCCGTCCCCGAGGCCCGGTTGGTTTCGTGTGCGAACCAACCCGGTCATATCTCAACTATAACCTGAACTCTCATAGGGTATAATCATAGGTACCGTTTCTCAACGTGATCACCAACGCCATTGACGGTTCGTCAAACGGACTTCTAGTTTGAAAGATATTAGCTTTTCCGTTCTAGGGGCCTGGTTGGATTTCGGGTACAATCCAACTCGTCTATACTCCAACTGCAACCAAACCTCGAGAAAAGTATGCCAAAAGTTCCGTCTCATCAAGAGGAATTCAATGAGATAAAAGGCGCGTCAATTGGATGCCCGGTCTGTGAGTCATTGGCTTTTTCGATCCGGGGGCCCGGTTGTTTTCGTGAGCGAACCAACCCGACCGCACTCCAACGGCAACCAAAACTCGAGCGGAGTAAGCCAAAAGTTCCGTCTCCTCAAGAGGAAATCAAAAAACTTGATAGCACGTCAATCAGATGTCCAGAACTCATGATATAAGTATTTCGGCTCAGAGGGCCTGGTTGGTTTCGTATCTGATCCAACCCGGCCGAACCCAAAGTTCTACAAAACCTTATTTCTAATATCCTGAAACGACCGTCTCGATCCAAGGGTCGCATCGCGGTAGACGGTGCGTCGATCGGAGGTCTACAGCTCAAGATATGGGTAAAAAACTGTGAGGGGTCCGAAAACGGGGGGTTTGGGCCCGGACCGACCCGGCCCAACCCCCCCCCCCCCATGGGTCGACCCGACCCGGGTCCGTCCCGGCTGGGCGCGGCCCAGCCCGGTCAGCACGGTCCGGCCTGGCCTGAGTGCCCCGGCCCGTCCTGGGCGGCTCGGCGCTGGCCGAACGATTGCGCCCAAGGAGCCCCCCCCCCCCCCCCCCCCCCCCGCGCGGGGGCCACTTCGTGTCACCGGACGCGGCGCACTGTCGCGTCCCACGTTCCCCGGTCTCGTGCGGCCGCAGGACCCTCGGTTGCGGTCGCGGCTTCAGCCGCGGCAGATTCTTTCGGGGGCTTCCACGGACTACCGGACACGCTCCGGTGGTCCGATTCGCCTGCGGTCTATGCCAGTGATCATCCCGGGACCCGACCTTCGCTGCAAAGCCTTCAAAATGCCTTCACAGCCCGCCTCACCATCATCCGTCAATCTGCACTTCGACAACAAAATGCGGGGTCTTGAAAGCGCCTCCTCAGCCCCGACTCCGCCCGCGGTTTCGTTCGGCCCCAATGGCGCGGCGCAACGGCGGCACGCCTCTTCGTCGCGTTCTTTTTTCTTGTTTCCACGCGGTGCAACAGAACCACACTTCCTTTCACGTGCCGCAAAAAACTCAAACAAACAATGGGGGAGGAGGGTCGGTCGTGTTTGTGTTGTCCGACCTCCTCCCATTGTTACGATAACAGGTGGCCCAATTGAAACCAAGAAAGTTGACAGATGAGATCACGGTCAACAATAAAAACAAACCCCCATAACTTCCTGCAACAGAAATTCCCAACCCGCAAGGAAAACGTTCGCGGATCAACTAGATAATAAGTTGATCCATGTTTCCTTGTTTTCTTTAGAATGAATGAAACGAGGGAATAAAATCATTCTCAAAATTAATTTCCTAACCCAAGCGTTGTTGTTGAATGATATTTGTCACGGAAAGGGACGTCGCGTAAGAAGACGTCGCGGAAGGGGGATCATAGCGTCGCAGAAGGAGCGTCGCGGAAGGGGCATCGTTGATTTTCGAGGGTTTGGCGTTCTTCGTTTGAGGTCGGAGCGTTCTTCGTGTTCTTCGCGTTCTTGGCATTCTTCATGTTCCTCGTCGAAGAAGAACACTTTCCTCCAAATCCTCTCCACACCACAAGTTCCAATATAAAAAAAATAAGAGTTATCTTATTCTATTAACACACATGACACGTTTGAAAATCAAAAAGAAATGAAACGATCAATTAATGGAGGAGTTTAAAACCGCCCAATTAATGTGGCGTTTATTAACCAGAATAAACGCACAGTTGACTTTCAATTAAGAGGGGGTTGCAGGTGCGTTACTTAGGAGGAAAGAAACGGTGGGGCTCGTGCGAGCCCCACCTCAAAAATATCCTACCAAGAGGGTAGGATATTTTGGGTTCCACCCTATCCGCTTAACTTAGCTTAAGTGGCTTTATGTGTCTTAAAGCGAAATAAAATAATGTTGTCACCCCACTTTATTTTATTTCTTAACTTAACCCCAAATATTAAAAACCACACCCGAGAAAATTCATCTCCAGAAAAAGTGTTTCTATGAAAAAACTGGCTCTGCGAGTTCATCGGTGCCCTCATATTTCAATTCCGAGCACCAGTTCAATAGTTAGAAAAACCCGCTCGTTCATTCACTAAACGTACCCGAGCTAAACTTTGGAAAATGATTCCGGGCATACCGGGCCTCAGAATCAGGTTCCGTAAGAAATTGTGTTCTTGTAAAATTCCAAAGAAAATTAAGAAAAAAAGATCCCTGAAGTTTCCAGGTATTTACATTACTCCCACCTCAGGAATTTACGTCCTCGTAAAGCTTTAACACAAACAAGGGTTACAAAAGCAGTATTGAGAACGTATCTCAGCCTTCTGCTCCCATTTGCTCACCTGAGGTTCCCGTGCTGCCCAAGAAATTGTACAAGAGGAATGGACCGTCCTCATAGGACCACCCCTGTCGATCCTCGATCCTCTCTGGAATCTCAGCATAAGTCTCCCTGTCATCGACATCTAACCCCCTGAGGTCGATGATGTGTGAAGGATCATGCACATATATCCTCAGTTGAGATATGCCGAAAACGTCGGGCACTTGGTGTAATTGAGGTGGATGGGTGAAGCGGTAAACCACCCCGCCTACCCAGCTGAGGACCTAAGAAGGTCCACTAAGCCTCAGAGATAACTTGCTGCCTTGGCCACATCTCTGTAAACCTCGTCGAGGTGATACCCATATAAGGACGTGATCGTCATTCTCGAACTCATGAGGCCTCCAATTCCTGTTTAGAATAGAAACCCAAAACGACTACTGCCATGAGGGTAAGGTTGACCGACCCATGAGTGATCGGCCACACCCTCCTGTGAATTTGTTTGTCCTGTGCTGCCTGGGGTCTCCTATTCTCCGATCAAGGAAAACTCATTCCGACATCGTAGTTAAACCACAACCTTTTTGTCTAATACCGTCAATCTGTGTATGAACTGTTATTTCCCAGTCCATACTCAAACCAATGTCGTAAGGCCTCGACGCTGCCACCAAGAGATTCCCACCGAAACACTCGCCTCGACGGTATGACCACACTGTCGGCGTAAGTTTGATTATCGAGTCTCCTCCAAAGGTATCTCCAGACGTGTGGGTCAAGTCTACGGCTTACCGGAAACTCTAGGTCTGGAACAAGATTTGTGAAAGAAAGGAATGATTAATATCGGTGTCTATTACTACAGTAGCTAGTAGTGGACACAGACTGTCCCTTGAATCATTTTTAGAGCCATTGGGTCACACTCCTTGACCACATGTAGTCACACTCTTCTTCCGCCCTCTAGCTCCCTGAGCCTGGCGAGGATAACAAAGGTGGGTGGTTGTAGCATGATAAAATGTACACCACCTCAAGCTGCTCTCCTAGCTCTGCCTCCACGTCTGCTGCTTCACAAACTCATCTCTCCTTAAAGCTTCCTCTTCTTGAAACATTTAACACGCCCGAGTCCCTATTACTGGTGTCGGTTACCTATTTCTTACTGCACTGTGTAGTCTTCATCCGCTCCTGGATGATCTGCACCTTCTTTTCCTATGACTTGGAAGAGCTGCTAAAATTTCTCCTTTGTCGAAAAGATAAACTCGGTCTCATCCCCTGGATGAACCACGCCCATTACCTAATAGAGTCAATCCTGACATGAAGGATGCATTCATGCCATGGATGACATCGTAAGGCCTCGATGGAACTACCAAAAGATCCAACTGTCACTCTCGCCTCCAAGGGTCGATTCACACTGTCAACATCAGTGTGAGGTCACTGGGCCTCCTCTAGTAGAAATATCAAAAGTGAGGGTCAAGTCAACAGTGTTAACCGGGACCACTCAGTATCAACCAAACAAAAGGACAGGAAAGAAAACATCACAAATATAAGTGTCTTTTTATTATTGCAGCTCATAGTACAAAGACATGAATACAACAACAACATGGAACTAGAAGTACAAGGGATGTATCCACTAGTTCTGCTCCTTTCCACCTGCTCCCGGAGCTCTACTGCCTTTTCCACTGCTCGGCTGTTGCTCAAGAACCCACCGCTACTTCTACCTCGGTGGCTCCTCCAAATCCTGTGGAACAACTGTACGAGGAGTCGGACAATCACGTGCCAGGTGACCCTTCCTGCCACATTCATAACACTTCTTGTTCCTCGTATGCCTGGTTCTGGTCCTCTTGGACCTCTTCATCATCTGTCTACTACTCACAGATGACTGAGCTACTGATCGAAAAACCTGTGGCAACGGCAGAAGCTCTTGTACACGCTCAGGGTGTGGAGCTACTGGAAAAAACTCCACCCTGAAGAAGGTCTCGAAGTCTTCCAATGTGAAGGTCATCCCATCGCAATACTGGAACAAGTGGCTCCACCACCTGCCTGCTGCTGCCTGAAGAAGGCGGGTAGCAAAGAACACCATAAGTCTACAGGCATCCCCACTAGCCTGAAGACTCTCACGACTGCTCCCTGCCAATCCTCAGCCGCCTTCGCATCCGTCTCTCCCCGGAACCTGGGTGGCCTCTAGCGCTGGAACTCGTGCAGCGCGCTCAAGTGGCGTGAATCACCTACTGCTGGGGCTGGTGGCATCGGTGGCCCAATGTATGGTAGTATCGCTGGTGCCTCCTCTAGTGCCTCAACTGCAAGAGGGCCTTGTACCGAAGCCTCTTCGCTCGGAAGGCTGTTAGTACGCCCATCCCTCTGGGCTCTAGCTGGTCGTTCGTGAAAAGGCATCCTGAAAGGAACAACGTGACACGGTCAAACGATTATACCTGGTGAGCAAACCTGGTTCAAGCAGACATTTAAAAACATCTGGAAACACACACGCAATCAGTAATTTCGTGCACAAATTCGGAAATCAGTTGTCAGGGTCCTGGTGTATGGATACGTTGGTCGCCCGCACCAACACTGGACTCCCTGAACTGAAAACCTCACTCGGTACTCTTAACAATATTGCTTCACAGAAAGAAAATATCAGAGTTATAAGTTTTGCGGTAGAACCGTCTCCTCTGATACCAATTGTCACGACCCATCCTCAGGGCCCGTGTCGTGACTACACCTAGCCCGCCTTCCATAGGCCAGGGGCTGGAGACTAGCACCAAAGGCGTAAATCCCGATAATTGGGAAGGAATTTCCTTTATAAAAGTAAAAAAACACCACAGAGTACAAGAGGAAGTAAAACACTAAGTACAAATGAATGTGCTGAAAAGTAAATGGGCCAGAATACAAACCCAACTGAAAGTACAGCTACAACTGAACGAAAGTACAGCAGAAAAGACAAACAGTTGGAAGAAAGGAAGAAGCTCCTGGGTCGTCCTCCCCGGATCCTACCTGAATGGTATGTACGGATAGCGCAGCTCCTGGATCGTCCAGCATGGATCCTACCAGAAGGATAGGTATAGATAGCGCAGCTCCTGGATCGTCTACCATGGATCCTACCTGAAGGGTAGGTACAGATAGCACATCCCCTCAATGCTCTCCTCCGTCAAACCCCTCTGAGTGTCGTCTCGCTATGAAGTCCACCTTTGGATACTGACTCGTCGTGTAGTCGACCTACGGGTACCTTCCAGTCCCCGAACACTCGGTCTCCGTCAGCACTGCCCGTCATCTGCAACCAACACAAAGAGGTGTGGGAATAGCCCGTGCATGGGTGAGTATAAAGATACTCAGTTGGGACCCCGATACCCTCAAGGTCTCACTAAAACCAACAAGGATAACCACAAAAAATATCTCAACAGATAACCTCTACTTAGGTATATGCCCATACATATACCTAAGTTATCAAGTAACCCATCTCAAACATGAGTTAAACACAA
Organism: Viscum album; assembly: GCA_963277665.1. Taxonomy (NCBI): domain Eukaryota; kingdom Viridiplantae; phylum Streptophyta; class Magnoliopsida; order Santalales; family Viscaceae; genus Viscum; species Viscum album. Next base: position 1,209,822,327 of record OY728165.1, on the reverse strand, counting down.
AGGTCATGAAATCAACGGATAACCACAAACCAGGTATATGCCCATACATATACCTAATTTATCAAGTGACCCATCTCAATCACGAGGTAAACACAAAGGTCATTGACTCTACTCAAACCAGGATTTTCACTATCGAAACCGTAACTGCTGAAGAGCCCCATCTCTGGAGTGTACAGTGGTCCTGTCACGACTCCAAGGTATTGCTCACTAACCTAAGACTGCTGAGGTACTTCTCTTGTCGAGTACCGCGGACCAGCCACCCAAACACAGTAGTGCTTCCCGCCGGGGTATGCCACCCAAACACAGTAGTGCACACCCCCTAGTAGCCTACAGAGGTACCCTCCGGACGAGTACCGCGGGTCTACACTGTCAAAGAAGTAGTGCTACGTCCTCTATGGGTCTGCACCCAAACAAAGTAGTCCTCCTTCCACTGGGCTAGTCGACTCACTCCAAGTCGAGTCGGTCAAGCAGTCGTTAGGTCTCAGTCGGCTACACGGTCTCCATACTCCATACGCTCGCCTCCGGGAGGGTTGGCTCCACGAGATATAGGTCGATACTCCATGTATCTCAAAGTCCCATGAAGAAATATCTCAAGGGACTGCCTTGTCACAGGGGTCTCAACGCAACAGATGGCGCGTCAATCGGACGCCCGGTCTGTGAGTTACAAGCGTTTTCGTCCCCGGGGCCCGGTTGGTTTCGTGTGTGAACCAACCCGGCCGTATCTCAAGTATACCCCGAACTCTAATAGGGTATACTCATAGGGACCGTTTCTCAATGGGATCACCAATGCCACTGACGGTTCATCAAACGGATGTCTGGTCTCAAAGATATCAGCATTTCCGTTCCAGGGGCCCTATTGGATTTCAGGTACATTCCAACTCGTCCATACTCCAACTGCATCCAAACCTCGGGCGAAGTATTCCAAAAGATCAGTCTCATCAAGAGGAATTAAACGAGACATACGACGCATCAATCGGACGCCCAGTCTGTGAGTTATTGGCTTTTTCGTTCTAGGGGCTCAGATGGTTTCATTAGCGAACCAACCCGATCGTACTTCGACGACGTCCAAACCTCGAGTGTAGTAAGCCAAAAGTTCCGTCTCATCAAGAGGAAACGAACAAAGTCTACGGCACGTCAATTGGACGTCTGAAACTCAAGTTATAAGCGTTTCTGTTCCGAGGGCCCGGTTGGATTCGTATCTGAATCAACCCGGTCGACCCCAATGTTCTTCGAAACCTTGAGTGTAATATACCGAAACTACCGTCTCAATCCAAGGGTTGCATCGCCGCTGACGGTGCGTCGATCGGAGGTTTACAGCTCACTATATGGGTGAAAAACCGTGAGGGGTCTGAAACCGGGGGGTTTGGGCCTGGACTGACCCGGCCCAACCCCCCCCCCCCCCCCCCCCCGGGTCGGCCCGAACAGGGTCGACCCAACCCGGGTTTGGGTCCAACCCAGATGGGCGTGACCCGGCCCGACCTAAGCAGCCCGGCCCGGCCTGAGCAGCCCGGCCCGCCCTGAGCAGCCCGGCCCGGCCTGAGCAGCCCGGCCCGGCCTGAGCAGCCCGTCCCGGCCTGGGCGGCCCCGCCGGCCTGGGCGGCTCGGCGCTGGTCGAGCGGTCGTGCCCAAAAAGCCCCCCCACCCCCCCCCCCCCCGCGCTGTGGCCGCTTCGTGTCACCAGACGCGGCGCGCTGCCGCGTCCCACGTTCCCCGGTCTCACGTGGCCATGGGACCCTCGGTCACCGCCGCGGCGGATTCTTCCGGGGGGGCTTCCGCAGACCACCGTACGCGCTCCGGTGGTCTGATTCACCTGCGGTCTTTTCCAGTGATCATCCCGGGACCCGACCTTCACTGCAAAGCCTTCAAAACACCTTCGCGGCCCACCTCACCATCGCTCGTCGATCCGCACTTAGACAAAAAAAGTGGGGTCTTCAAATCGCCTTCTCGGCCCCGACTCCGCCCGCGGTTTCGTTCGGCCCCAACGGCGCTGCGCGACGGTGCCACACTTCTTCGCCGCGTTCTTTATTCTTGTTTCCACGCGGTGCAATGGCACCACACTGCCTTTCACATGCCACAAAAAACTCAAACAAACAAGGGGGAGGAGATTCGGTCATGTTCCTGCAGTCCGACCTCCTCCCATTGTTACGATAACAGGCGGCCCAATTGAAACCAAGAAAGGCGACAGATGAGATCACGGTCAACAATAAAAACAAACCCCCATAACTTCTTGCAACAAAAATTCCCAACAAGCAAGGAAAATGTTTGCGGATCAACTAGATAATAAGTTGATCTGTGTTTCCTTGTTTTCTTTAGAATGAATGTAACGAGGGAATGAAATCATTCTAAAAAATAATTCCCTACCCCAAGCATTGCCATCGAACGAGATTTGTTGAGGAAAGGGACGTCGCGGAAGAAGATGTCGCAGAAGGGGGATCGTCGCGTCGTAGAAGGAGCATCGCTGAAGGGGCATCATTGATTTCCGAGGGTATGGCGTTCTTCGTCAGAGGTCGGAGCGTTCTTCGCGTTCTTTACATTCTTCGAATTCTTCATCGAAGAAGAACGCTTTCCTCCAATTCCTCTCCACGCCACAAGTTCCAACAGAAAAAAATAAGAGTTATCTTATTTTATTAACACACATGACACGTTTGAAAATCAAAAAGAAATGAAACGATCAATTAATTGAGGAGTTTAAAACCACCTAATTAATGAGGTGTTTATTAACCATAATAAACGCACGATTTACTTTCAATTAAGAGGGGGTTGCAGGTGCGTTACATAGGAGGAAAGAAACGGTGGGGCTCGTGCAGGCCCCACCTCAAAAATATCCTACAAAGACGGTAGGATATTTTGGGTTCCACCCTATCGGCTTAACTTAGCTTAAATGTCTTTAAGTGGATTAAAGTGAAATAAAATAAAGTTGTCGTGCCACTTTATTTTATTTCTTAACTTAGCCCCAAAAATTAAAAACCACACCTGAGCAAATGCAACTCTGGAACAAGTGTTTCTAAGAAAAAACCGGTGCTGTGAGTTCATCGGTGCCCTCAGATTTCAATTCCAAGCACCGGTTCAAAAGATAGAAAAACCTGCTCCTTCGTTCACTGAATATACCCGAGCTAAATTTTGGAAAATGATTCCAGGCACACAGGGCCTCAGAATCTAGTTTCTTCAGAAACTGAGTTCTTGTAAAATTCCAATGAAAATTAAGAAAAACATTTCCTTGAAATTTCCGGGTCTTTACACCATCAATTATAATTAACTGGACACCAAATAATTAATTATATAAAAATTTGTAAACCATATTTTCATAATTAAATTAATACCATTAATTCCCACTATTATAATGACCAGTTTAATTGTTAAATTTTAATAATATTTTTAATTTATTCATTTATGTTCGATATGGCATATCATCTACGCTATCAAACATTGTATTTCATTCAAAAAACTCAGCTTGTTACATTCTCCACACTTTTGGTAATTGTGTCCTCAAAATTTTTAATTTGGGCACAAAAACTATGGTGTTACATTTAATTTTTTTTAAATCCAACATTACAAAAAGAATTAATATAACATCCATATTAAAATAAAGAAAAGAATGTATGATGGTCACCTGAGATAACACATACTTTGTTTCCATGTAGGAAATCATAGACCAGTAAGATAAATCTCCCCATCATGTTATGATAGAGAATGATAGAAAATGCTGTCCGGAGAAAGTAAAATTTCAAAAAACCATAAATATATGTTTTTTTTAAATGTTATTGATTCCTACATAAGAAAAGTATATGGATAGTATTTTTTGTCTCAAGATCATTTTCTTAGATAATTTTAATTATTTTACTAACTATACTAAAAAAATAAGTTATTATACTAAAATTACATGTAGATATTCATTTGTTAATAAAATTTCACAAAAATCTTTTTTTTCATCAAATTATGATTATTCATGAATAATTTTTCATTCCTAAATCACTAGAATAAACATATATAAAATTAAAAAAAAACATTAACTATATATTTCCCATGTCTTTAGATATTAACTAAAAAAGGTTATTATATGATTAGATAATTACCTAAAAACAATTATCCATTTTTTGATGAAAAAAAACATTTAGAATTTTAAATTCAATATTAATACCCAAAGTTCAAAATAGTCTATTTCATAAATAATTATCCTTAATATTCCTCAAATTAATCAAAACTAAGATTAAAACCCCATTTTCAGAAGGACTTTATAACATAGTATTCCAATATAAATTATATAATTTGTCCCCAAATAACATCAATCACTCTCAATTGAACATTCAAAAATTTAATTACCATAATCCTATATTCTCTAATATATAATAATCATTTTCATAAATAACATGAATTCTCATAATTACACAATAAAAAAACTGATTATCCAAAAATATAATTTAACATTTACTATCAAATAAAATCCTATAGTATTCTATTCAACATGATCATATAGATGTCCCAAAATAGTGAATTTCTTCCGAAATAACTTTATTAAATTACTCAAAAATTAATTTTATAATATCATAGTTATCTATTTTATAAAATATATTTCCCCATAATCAGATTATTCTTTATCCAAAAAAATATTTAAAAAAAATTCATACTAACGGGGACTTAATATAGTCTATTGGTTGGTGATTCACCCTTGTCGCCCTTCAGTTATGGGTTTGAAACTCACACTCTTGCCGGACGAGATGGGTTTTCACCCATCCTTGGGGTTTTCTTTTTTCTAACGCTATATTAATATAACCCTAATAAAAATATAAAAATTTCATAAACATCCAAATAATGATCTTAATATATTTTCCCCCAAAGGTTATCTCATAACGTTCATTTTCTAATTGAAAAATGTAATAAACCATAATTTACCTCAAAAATAAAAGCATCCAAAAATATCATTAATAACCATAAAATTTTATAACATAAAGTCTTAAAAATGGGTTTTTGATAAATTAATCTTTTTTTGTCCGTAAAATTAAAAATCCATATAGTTTTATCTTAACTCTTATGAAAACATCTTTTGCTCTAAATTAGTCTAAACCCTACTCTAATACAAACTTTAAGGACCTAGCCCTAAATAGAACACATTCTATCTATTTTAAAACTAGAAATCACATTCTTTTACAATATATATTTTAGGTTTATAGTAATATAGATTTAGGGAAAAGTACTACATAGTAACCCATACAAAAAAGTGGAAACCTATACTTAGTATCCACGTTTTCCACAAAACAAATTCGTTTTAAAATAAAACATGATTTCTCTTCATGATGCATCTTAAAAAAAATTCCATGATCTCATCCTTGAAGAATCTCTTTCTTAAATAATGTGAAAAAACATTTTAAAACTTGGGATAGGTACAAAATCTCAGTAAGGGATATAGAAATAAAGAAAACTATTTGTTTAGTAAAAACATGAAAACCTTAGAACCACTCCTTCATTGAAAACATAACATTTTACCAATCAATATAAATTTCATTACTTTAGAAGGATCATTTATTTACCTTTTGGAAATAAATGATTCCCATAAATGATCATTAGTAATCATTGAAAACTAATTTAGGTACCCTAGTACATCATCACATGAAACCCTTATATAACCCTTGAATAACCCCTATATATTGGAATAACCACAATGATGACTTATAATATAATCCTTTAGAGACCAAAATCATAAACTATTGTATTGGAGCGCTTTCTAGGCACACCCATTGTAAAATATACAACATGATAACTCAGTCATATCTTGGTGTTCCTGTCATTTATAATGTCCAATAACCACAATGTGTAATAAAACAACATTTCTTTTGATAAAACCTTATTAAAATTGTATGAAAATAACTTTCAAATGCCATTGTCTTTCAATAACCAATTTTCAACAAATAAAAACACACTTATTATAAAAAATAAATATCATTACCAAAATACCTAAACTAAAAAGTGGGTTTTTCATTTAATGAAATATTGTTTCGTTCAAATTAATCAAAAAATAAAATAATGTCCATGGTGGTGTAAAATTAATTTTCTCTATATATAATAAATATAAAACATTCTTTTTTTGTTTGTAAAAAATCTGTATGAAACACATAAACAGATTTTAGTTGAAAACCATTGAATGAAATTAAAAATTGACATCAAATTTCCTTTATAATACTTTTATAACCAAAAAAATAAATATGTAAAATAATATCAAGAATATCATCATGGAGAACAGATTTTTCAATTAATTCTTTATATATTCAATGTGTCTCATAGCACATTAAACATTTAATTCATAATCCCAGTGAATGATTAAAATTTTAAAAAATGTTAAATGAAATAATGGTTGATAAATTATAGACAAATAATTTCAATGTGGTTGTATATACTCTTTATAATATACTAAAGTGCATAACAACAAGATATATATCAATGAATGCATATTGAGAGGAAACCCTTTACCTCATGTTTGAATTCCTTAAAACATGTTAAAAACTCGTGTATAATGGTTTAAAGAAGGTTTTCAAGCCATTTATGAACTATATTAAAATTTATAGTACCTTATATAGTGATTTTAGAACATATTATTACCCATTAATTAATAATAATTTTTTTAATATCATGGTTTTGGGTTCATTTTTTTCATAGTTTCCTAATCAATTCATTTGTGTAAAATTATGGATTTTATTGTAAAATGACATTAAAACTCCATAAGTGTAATAAAAGATTATTAATTTACTCAAAAATGTTTAAATGGTCTCATATATAATTTTTATATTTTACATGAGGATTATTCATTAGATAAATTGTTAATGAGAAATGTTAATATTTTTTAGTCTTTTTTCCAAACACCACAAAATAGTTTCATTTTATTTAATATTATAATTATATATTAGTTAAAAATAACAAATAGATAAAAATATAAATACATAAATCTTATTTAACCCTAAAAATAGTGTTCAGACCATTCATGAAGGAGGAAGGAAAAAAGAACAAAAACATTATTCATAGGGGAGATTAAGAGACATAATTTGGATAATAATTTTGGTTCTTTGAATATTATTAGGTCCACTAGGCTAGATACCCTGATAGGGAGGGTGAATCAGGGTATGGTAAATTAAAACAACTACCCCTTTTGATCTGGTTTTTTTGTTAGACAGAACTCTCTTCTCTCTCTCCTTCCTGTTGCAGAATATTAATGAATCTTAAATCACACACAAGAAACAACAATTTTACCTAGTTCACCCTCACTGGGCTATGTCCAAGTAGCATGCAGTAGCAATGTGAAATGTACAAATAAACTATAAGAACACTTCAATTTACATGTTTGAAGAGGAATCACTGTACCTCTTGCTTCACAACCACTCACACTTTGAGAACTCTCTAATCTTTCAAATAAAGTAATATCACTACTTCTTCAGAAGATCCACTAACAATTTATAGACCTATAGGTCATTTCATTATCACTAATGAGTTCATCCTCCACTTTACATATATTCTCTATTTATGTCAAATTTACATTCACTATTGAAAGCCACATTACCCAAGAACCATTGGGTAACTCCAAATATTTCGTGCAACCCTTATTGTGTTTTGTGTGTAACTTTAATATCTTGGGCACAAGATTGCACTTTTTTTCAGAAATAACCTCTTGTAAGACTCTTCAATATTCCGCACAACACAAATATTACACATAACTTTCTTAACTTGCATGCAACTCATAATCTTTCTCGCAACTCCATTTTCGTGAAATGCATACGTGATATGGTGATTTGATTTTCACTAAGTGTTGAGCTCTTTCAAATGAGGGGGTAACCTATAATTTATAGGTTTCACCAGCCCCTGTGCAGAAGATTCACCATGTCACACAATATCCTCTTCGAGCAAGAAAAAGCTCGTTGGACGTCACATTGGGCAGGCAAATTTCTTTCCTGTAAACTCATCGTTCGCACACATTGGCAAAACATTCGCGTGCATCATGAATTTGCCATTTTTTAGTGTTTTGATCTCGAATCGTTCTTTGCTTGAAAGTTTCCACACCATCTTTAATCTTGTATGCAACATCATTTTCCAAAAAATGGCACCACCTTAGATCTATTATTTTTGTAGTACCTCCAGATCATCCATTCCTTTTTCATCGTTCTTTTTCAACATAGGTTGTAAAAAATATATCTTGATCCCAAAAAATCACCATATAGACCACCTTTTTCAACATGTTAGACATCTTGGTCTTCTTTTTCAAAAAACACTACTTGGAGGCCCACTATTTCAACAAACACAATCACCTCAAAAAATGCTTCAATGATACTATGAGGGATTTTTCCCAACAAATAAGAACCATTGAGAAATCAAATGCTTGTTAGATATTCCATTAAAATATCAAAATTATAGTTTATAATATTTTTGAGGATATCATGCACTTCTGGATGATTTGTATATGGATAAATTAGAAAAATACAAGAAATTAAGAGAGGTAATTTGGTAAAATTACCTCTTGAATATCACTTCATTGAGAGACCATTGAGGACCCTAGATTTGTTATTTTTTTAAGAAAAGAGGTACTTTTATATATTTATTTTTAGGAGGTGAATTATGCAAGATAGTTTATGATCTACAATTAGTTTTGGGTCAAAATGTGGTGGTGAGTGGCGGTAATTTATACTTTATAAGAGGTTGATTTAAGTGATTAAATAATGAATATTTTATATTTAAATCCAAACATTTTGAGATGGAAATCAATTCAATCAATTTTTATAAAAAATAATATTTTTGTAAGTCAGATGATGATGAAAATAAATTTAAAAATTCTTTCAAATTTTATTTTTTTTGGTATTTTAGGCCTTCACCCCTTTTAACATCAGCATGTTTCCTTTTCTACCTATACCATGGTAAATGTTTTTTTACCATGATAACTTTTTTATACTGATAATGAAATTGAATATAAAAAATAATTTTATCTTTTTAATTACAAAAAATAAATACATTTTAAATAATATAATTCAGAAAATTGGAAACATTATATTTAAGATTAATCTCATAGACAAAATGAAAACCGAGTTTATAAAGTGAAACGTTCCAATGTTTGAATGTTTTCATAGATAATTTCAATGTGAAATTTATTAAAAATAACTAAATTGGTTTTATTTATGTATAAATAAACTAAATGTACCTAAAAACAATTTAAAATATAATATTAATATATAAATATATTAGATTAATAAGCAGTTTTCAAATAAAATGCAGTATTTTTAACTATTTATCAAAAAATGAAACGTATTAGAAAAATACCCAAAACTAAACAAAAGTAAATTTTTATACTCTTATTTCACATAAAAAGTTTATATTATCAAATATAAATTATAAATGTGTCCAATAAAATATTTAAAATATGTTATCTATTAAATGGCGATAAGTATGTGTTTTTAGAAAAAATCCTTTTTTATCTGTAAAATTGAATTCTCTCTTATATCAAGTATATAAAAAACAAAAGATGAATTCTAAACATTATATTAAATTTTTTATACATATTTTTAATTCGTATAATAAAACATGATTTATTTTATTCTTTATTGGTATAAAACATCCTTGTGGACTTTTAAATAGTTTTTCCAAAAAATATTTATTTAAAATTAATTGGTCAATAAAGAATTAATTATATACCAATGTGTATACCATATATTCATAATTAAATTAATAATATTAATTCAAAACATTATAATAGAAATTTTAATATTAAAATTCAAATAATAATATTTATTTTTCTATTTAACTACGGTGTGGCATATCATGTATGCTAGCAAACTAAGTATTTATTTTTACAATCTTGGGATGTTACTTTCTCCCCCATTTTGAAAATTACATCCTTATAATTGTAATATTGGGCTAAAATACTATGGTTTTACATTTAAAAATTCTTTTACTGAAATCATACATCATAAAAAGTATTAATATAACTTCCACCTTAAAATGAAGAAAAGGAAGTGTGATGGTCACATGAGAAAACACATAATGAGTTTTCATGTAGGAAAATATGGACATGGAAGATAAAACAAACCATCGTGTTCTGATGGAGAGTGAACAAAAACACTATTAGGAGAAATTTAACAATCCCAAAACTAGATATCTGGTATTTGTTAATAGGTTATTGATTCCATGGTAAGAAAATTAAAAAGATAAATTTTTTGTCTCAAGATCATTTTTATAGAGATTATGAATTATTTTATTACATATAAAATGAAAATAAGGTAATATACTAACTTGAAATTTATTGTTTCATTCATCAATAAAATTAAACCACAAGACCATTTTTTATACACATGTTGAGTATTCATGATGAATTTTTGATGCCTAAAGAACTAGAATAAACCTCTAGAAGATCACATTATCCACAAAATACTAAAAAACTATTTCTCTTTTATGTAGACATTTACTAATACCATAATTTTTCATAGAAGATAAGATAATTCCACAAAAATAATAAAACGTTTTTTCATTAAAAAATACTTTTAATCTTCAAAATTCAATAGTAACACCCAAAGTTCAACATAAACCATTTAATAAATACTTTTCCATTAAAAATTTTCAAAACAATCAATACTGTGATTGAAACCTAGAATTAAAAGGGATTTGATTACATAGTCTTCTAATATAAAATATAACATTTATCTCTAAATAATATCAATTATTCTTATAGGCTCATATAAAAAAGTAATTAACTTAATCAAATATTTTCCAAGATTGGTTAATATTTTCCATAAGTTACCCGGATTACTATATGTCCGCAACAAAATCAGAGATTCCTCTAAAATATAATTCAAACCTTATTTTAGAATTAAAATCTCACAGTATTCCATTCAAATTTATCATATGAGTTTTCCAAAATAGTAATATTCGTCATAAATAACATCATTAACTTAAATATATAATCATTTTTCAGTCCCATGGTTATCTATTTGATAAAAGATGTGTCTCCCAAATCAAAATTTTCTTTATCCATAAAATCAGATAACTAAAAGGGGAAAATTTATACTCACTAGGAAATTATGTACGCTAGTGTTATGTGATACACCCTTATCACCCTTTGTTTGTGGGTTTCAAACTCATGACCTTATCCAACGTGATGATTTGTCACCCATCCTGTGGGTTTTCCTTTTTAAAAACAATATTAATATAACCTTTATTAAAATAAAGTCAATTCAGAAACATTCTAAAACCTTATGTTAATATATTTTCCCATCATTCACGTAATGTTCACTTTCTAATAATAAAAATTTATCACTCATTATTTACCTCAAAAATAAAAGTCTCAAAAAATATCATTAATCACTTTAGAATTTAAAAACATAATGTCTTAAAAAGGGGTTTCTAATAAATTGAAATTATGAAAAACCTCTAAATAATAAACCCATTATTTTATATCTAACTCTTATGAAAATATATTATTCTTTAATGTTGTATAAACCCTACTCTGATTCCAACTATAAGGAAACATACATAAACATAACTCATTCCAGTTATTTCAAAACTTGAAATCGCATTCTTTTCCTAATGATATTTTAGGTTTTTATTTTTAAAGGATTAGTAAAAACTATTATATAGTAAACCTATAAATTTCAAGTGGAAACCTATACTCATTATAAAATTTATCCACAACCAAACCTTTTAATATAAAAATGGTTTTTCTTCATGATGCATCTTCACAATTTTCCCTTCATCTCATCCTTGAACCAACTCATCCTTAAACCTGATGAAAAAAAATTTAAAACATGGGATGAGAAAAACATATTAGTATGGGATATAAAAATATTGGAAACCATTAGTTCAGTAAATACATGATTACATTTGAAAAATGAATTCCTTTAAAACACCACATTTAACCCATCAAGGTAAATTTAAATACTTTTGAAATATCATTTATTTAACCTTTTGAAAATTAATGATTCCCATAAAATCACATTATAATGGATAAAAAATTATTAGAGGTACCTTGGGAAAACATCACATACAACCCTTATAGAACCCTTGTAGAACCCTTATATATTGAAATCACCATATGGTTAACTTCTAATATAATTCTCTGCAGAAGAAAATCATTACTGAATGCAACGGAGGGATGTCTTGGCACACCCATTATTAAAGCTATAACGGGGTCACCCCATGCTATCTAGGTGCACCCATTATTGATAATTCCTAAGAACACCAATATATAATTAAAACAATCATCATTTGATAAGACACTTTTAAACTCTTATGCAAATCACTTTCATATACAATTATCTTTCAGAAGCCCATTTTCAACACAAAATAAACATTTATTATGAAAAACAATTTCGATACGAAAAATACAAAAATAGAAAAAGTTTTTTTCATTTAATGAAATAATTTCTTTAAAAGGAAGTCAAAAATTAAATAATTTCCATGGTGGTTGAAAATTTATTCTCACCAAGTACATAAAAAATAAAATATCCCTTTTTTATTTTATGAAAATGTTCCATTTAAAATGTGTAAAAAGATTCATTTTGAAAACCATTTAATGAATTTAAAAATAGAAAAAAAAACATTTATAACAACGTTATATACTTATAAATAAATATTCAAGATAATACTGGGAATATTGTCTTGGAGAAACAGTTTTTAAATTAAATCTATAAAAACATTAAAAGTGTCTCATTCCACATTGAACCTTTAATTCATAATCGCAATAAAATTTTAACATTTAAAAAATATTAAATAAAATAATAATAAATAAATTATGACAGTAGAATCGAAAATGGACTACATATAAACCTTATAATAGAATATAGTTTATAACATCAAGATATTTCTTAGTAAATGGAGATTGAGATGAGGTCCCTTACCTCATGTTTTACATCCTTAAAATATGTTTAAAACTCATATATAATGGTTTGAATAATGTTATTAAATAATTATAGAATTATTTTCATATTAATAGTACCTCATATAGAGATTATATAACATCATATAACCCACTCTTAAATAATATTTTTTTTATTTTCATTGTTATGTGTGCATTTGTTTCACAGTTTCATGATTGATTCGTTTGTTAAAAATTATAGATGTTATTGTAAAATGAGCTCAAAACACCAAAATTTGAATGAATTAGTATCAATGTACTTAAAAAAATATAAATGGTCCCATATTTAATTTTTATTTTTTTCATGAGGATTATTAAATAGATAAACGTTAATGATAAATGTTTTGTTATTTTGGCATTTCTCCAAACACCACAAACATGTTTAATTTTATTTTATATTATGAGTATATATTAGTTACAGAATATTAAATATGTAAAAATATATATATTAATATCATAATGAAAAAATAAAAAAATTTATTCATGGAGGTGAATAACCAATATAATTTAGACAACAATTTTATTTCTTTGAATAAGAGTATATGAAAAATGAAATGGATATGATATATTCCATAATAAACTTAACACTCAAGTATATACATGATACTAATGTTATCATGAATTTATGGACGAAGGAGTTGAGGAGGATGTACAAAATGAAATGAAATTAAGAGAGGTACTTTGGAAACAATTCCTCTTAAATATCACCTATTTGTGAGACCATTGAGGACCACAGAATTGGTCTTCTGGTGAGACCAAAATCACTTAGACATGTGAAGAGTGAGTATGATAGGTTTGTTTAGATATTTTTGGATATAAAAGGATTTTTGGCCTAAATGGGGTGGTGATGGGAAGTATTTATATCTTAGGAGAGGTGAGTTTATGTGATTAAATAATGAATATTTTTTATGTCAACCTAACCATTTTGAGGTGGCCTTAAATTCATGGAATGTGGCTGGAAATTAATATTTTTTCATTTAGATAGGTTCAAGAAATAACTCATCGAACCATTAAATGATATAGGTTATAGTTATTTTAAAAATTTCCCTTTTTAACATTAACATGTTTCATTTTCTACCTAAACTGTGGTAAATAATTGTTTCACCAGTGTGACATTGTTTATGCCTAAAAATGAATTTTAACAGAAATCCTAATTTGGAACATGTGAATAAGAAATATAATTTATTTCAGTTAATTTAAATGACATAATTAGAAAAATCATATTTAAAATTAATACATCATATTAAAATGAAAAAATGGGTTTTTACCACTAAATCTAATTTTTTTGTATTTTCAAGAAATACTTTTCCACGATAAGTATAAACCCTAAAAAATCGAGATAAATAATTCAAAAAAATCCACATAAGAAAAAATAGCCCATATCATCCGTTTATAAATATTATATAAGACACAATGTCACCAACGTATAGAATCTACAAACAGGCCGCATGTTAAAATTTCAAAAATCAATCCAAATCGTGCCTCATTACTAAATCCTTGGGCCAAAAAACCTGATCTAGAAAATTCCTCAAGATGATACTTGAGACACAATATCACACCCTCTACATCAGTAACTTTATGATGAGATCCCTCTAGAAACTAACCTCTAATACCAGTTGAGAAAAATCACATATCACAACAATTATATCATGAAAACAGAAAGAGGAACACCAATGGGGAACTAAATAGGGTGTGTTGAAGCCAGTCCTGCATCCTATAATACCTTCATCTTCCAAATAAACACCTCCCATAACACCCTATAATACCATCACACCAGAAATAATGGGAAGGAAGCTTTGGACTAGGATTCCAAAGTAGTGATGAGCAGACGAAGCCCTTGACGACCAGCCAAGCCTTGGAAAGCTAGCTTCTAGACCACTTGAAACCAAACAAATGAAAATATGATGGTGGAACCAGTCAGACCTCCATATATTACAATAAAGAATCATAAAAACATTCTTAATAAACACAAAAATAATTAGGCACCAGTCCAAAAATGGGGTGAAGCACATGGCAAAAGGCTATAAAAGTATATGAGAAACCGAATGAGGGTATCAATAGAAGGCCGCAGATGCAAGGAAAAAAATCAGTTAAGAACCACCACCAAAACAATTGGATCCATATATATGAGTTAATAATGAAGGTGATTAATGTATCAAGGATGAACCCAGATGAGGATAAGAATACAAGGATAAAAGGAAATCTAAACAACATAGCGCACTAACTCCAGGGTAAAAAAGTGACGTCAAAAGAACAATAGGGGACCAGGGATAGAAGAGACTACAGAAAGAAGGATAAAAAATGTGGTAGAGAAAAAATACATCTCTATATCCATCATGTGTGATATCAAGTGGAGAATCAATAAATGACATTGTAGAGAGTGGGAGATACTTTAGTAAAGTGTAGGCCATTATGGAAGACTAGACCAGAGAAAAGAGAAGAAATACGAAAGAGTGGAGATGCATCACTAAATTGATCATTTTTTATGCTGGGAGGACACCCTATAAAAGTTATTTTATATAAATAAAGACTCTATTAGAGTTAAGGGCCATCGGGGAAATAAGAGAGATGTTTATAATGTGAAATGTTCAAAAGTATGAAATGTTTTTATATCTAATTTAATTTAAAATTGATTATATTGACCCAAATTGGTTTGATTTATTTATAATTGAACAAATTATACTTTAAAACCAATTTATTTTATAATTTAACTAAATAAATAAATTTTATGAATAATCAGTATTCTAATAGAATGCAGTATTTTTTACTATTCTTCAAAAAATGAATCTTATCATAAAAATAATGAAAATTTGACAAAAGTAAATTTTGATACTACAAATTCAAATAATATGTTTATATTATGAAATATAATTTATAAAAGTGTAAAGAACTATATTCAAAATATGTGTTCCATCAAAAGGTAGAAAATATATCTTTTTAGAAAGATACCTCATTTATCAGAAAATTTGAATTGGTTCTTATATAAATTCTAGAAAACACTTAATATGAAATTTAAATATTATATTTAATATTATATATATATATATTACATTAATATAATCCAAAAAGAGAGATTTTATTATTTATTGGTATAAAACAAATTTCTGCACTTTATAATAGTTCTTTCAGAAAAAATTAATTTATAATTAATTGGTCACAAAAGATTTAATTATATACAAATGTGCAGAATTTTTTTCATAATTCAATTGATACAATTCATTCCCACCATTATAATGGATAGTATAATGATAACATTAAAATAATAATATTTATTTTTGTTAATTTTGAAGTTGTGTATCATTTATGCTATCAAACATAGAATTTTATTTTAAAAAATCAGGATGTTACACTAATGGACAAGATGTTATTCCAACAGTTTTATTAATATTCCTAACATTCAGGTTACTTTTAATAATGGTCAAATTACTATTCCAATGGTTACATTACCTCTAATAAATAATTATTAATTCCTTCATTTTTCATTAACTGAGGTTATATATTTTCCATTTATATGGTGTTGATTTATTTATTTCTTTCTTTCTTTTTAATAGTTTTCTTCATGGGAGAAAAAATTCAAACAGATAAGGATGATCCAAATGTTCCCATTCTAGTTTATTGTCCCATTGTAATATTTGTAATTTTAATGTGTTTAGTTTTATAATAATTTAATGATCTCCATTAATGAAAAATAGTGTTGTTTGTTTGTATATGTTTGTAAGTGTATAATACTATAAAATATAATATAGCGCATATTTATTTAGAAAAAAAATGAATTGTATATTTTGAGTTTTTATAATGAAATATATCAAATTTATGGTAAACACGCTTTCCATATTTATAAAATAGTCAATGATTTATATTTGATAGAACATAAGGGATCTAAAGTTCCAAATATTCCAACTAAATTATAAATGATACAATGGTCTCTTTTTGGATGAAAGAAAGCTTATAAAATCTAGAATATCTAGTTTTATTTTGAAAGTAATAGTTTATTTTTATTAAGAACGTGAATGATTCTAATTTATTCATGAAAATTATTGGGGGTGATTTAGTGTTTCTGATATTGTTTTTATATGAAATACCACTTATAAAAAAATAAAACCTTGAATTTTCACTCTATAAATATGAGGTTTGGTAAATTATTCTCAATGAAATACATGGGTAAAGTAGTCAGCATAATGGATATGGGGATCTATAGAGATAGATATATTAATATTATTTGACTCGGTTAGGACACATACAATGGTAAATATCTAATAAAAATTTAGTATAGATAGCTCCAAAAAGGGGTCATTACTATAATATGATTGTAAGAATCTTAGGATGATTTAGGATCCTTATAAGGAGTTAAAAATGATGGATAAAACTCCTTATGTTTTCTCCATATGTTCAATCATTTATTACATTTTGTGCACTCAACATGATATTAAATACACTCTTATCATAATAATTAGGATACCAATCCAATGTTTGTGGCTATAACAACCTGAGTTTTTAAAAGTAGAAAATTATGTTTGACTGCGTAAATGGAAATAAACACTGCGATTTGATTATATTTTTACCCTATAATAGTTTAAGATATATTTACTTTCAAATAAATTTAATCTCTTCGATGGATTCCTATAAATGGTACCTTGATATTTTAGGATTCATTCGCCTATTAAACACAATACATTGAGCTCAAACGACCCCTAATATATATAATCGTTATAAAATAACTATTAAATTAGAGGGAAAGAATAATATTATCTAATTTATGATGTATTTAATTAATTAAATTTTTGGAATGAATTGGTCTAAATTTATGATATATATATATATGTATGTATTAATAAATATAAATGTTTTATAAATGTTTATTAAATAATCAATCAATTTTAATAATGTAATTTTATTCTTCAAAAATATATTTTCTTCTAAATTTACATTCATTGATTATCAGGGAAAAATATTAAAATTAAAATTTAGAATATAAATAAAATGTATTTGATAAAATTAAATTCTTTCTTGAAGTCATAGTATCAAAATTTACTTTGTGTGAATTTTCGGCATTATTATGAAAACTTTAATTTTTGATGAATAGAAAAAAATACTTAATTTTAATTGAAAAATGTATTTCCATTTATATAGTTGATAATCTTAAATTATATTTTAAATTATTTTAAATAAAATATTATTAATTTTTTTTTTCAATTAATCCAATTCATGTCAATGGAATCATTCTCATAGTGAATTACGATATAAAAACATTGTTAACATTTGAATGATTTCATTATTAAAACCCACTTTCATCGTCACATCTCTGAGATTGATTTTTATGTTAAAATTTTCCATTTCTATAAAAAGAATTTAGAAAAATGTATTCCATATTTGGAATAATAATTAATTATAATTTATAATAAGCTCAACATAATTTTTTACAAAAATTAATAGTGAAATAGTAAAAATAATCTATCGTGGTTAGGGTAATAATGGGTTTAGTAGGGGTTAAATTAAGATGAAAATGTATAAAATGACTTAGAAATTTGTACAAAACCCATTATATGGAAATGTATAGACCCCCACGAATTTGGTTTTTAATTTTTATGACTTTGGGGACTATTTTTCAATAAAGTGAAATATATAATATGTTATTTAAAGAAAATGACAAAATTTACCATTTTTACATTTAATATATATAGAATTTTTGATTAGGAAGAAAAAAATAGGATCAGTTATAAATATTGTTTTTAAAAATAACTGGGTTTTTATTATGATAATTTATTTTGGTTTTGTTAGATTAAATAGTTACATTAAATGCCTATAAAATGCCTATATAAAAATAATTTTGTTAACAATATAATAAAATAAATGATACTAAAAATATTAAATTTGAAGTAAATTGAATAAATTTTTTCACATTATTTTTGTAGATGAATATATCAAGTTAATATGTTTTGAACGAAATAGATTCTAAATTCATTATTTTATTGATATTTTTTAAATTCAATTTAAATGAATAATGTCGAAAGTTACATTATAGTCATTTTACGATAAATTATATTTTATTAAATGATTTAATGTTACTATAAATCCTATATAATACAAAGTTATTTTAAAATTACGATAAATATAAAATATTTTACATTAATTGGCCTATTTTATTATATAAGGACTATATTGATAATTAAATAGTAAAAAATCTGTTAGCACACTTAAAGTTAAAACAATATTTCTTTTACCTTGCGTGTGCTTATGTAAAAATTAATTTTCATTACACATAGGATTATTATATTGTAATATTTATTTCATTTTTATATTCAATGGATATGAATTATACAGTAATAATAACTTTATTTTTTTATTAATGGATAAATTACCTAGGTAAAGATGACTAGTTACCATAGTTAAAATGAGAATGGTAAAAATAAGGAAACATAGAAGATAAGGAAATAAATGTTTAAAACATGTGTTTTTCTGTGTGGTGGTGATTTTTATAGACCATATAATCCCTATAGCCAATTAATTATCAATCATGGATCTACTTGAGGTAATATTTACCTCCCAATATAGAATTTTTTTTTGGTATTTAAAAAAAGTACAATCCTTCTCAACTATAAAAGGCCATACATCTCCATTCATAGTCACATCTTCGAAACATTTTTTCCAGCCAATAACTACCCAAATCACTTCAAATATTTCCACCCTAATCCTAGAATCCAAATTTTGGGAATAAATCCAATATATTACGTATTTTGTTAAAAGCCTATGGATGATACCAAATGAATAAGTAATGTTTATCAATGAGCATTTTTGTTTTATTTCATTCTACGCACCATTAAATTCTTCATAAACCATTCTTATATAATAAACATTGTATCATTCATATACATAGATAATTCTATGTTAATTTCGTAGCCTAAATATGTCTTGTATTCAATCAAATGGGTAAAAAATCATCATTCTTGTGCATGGTGGGAAACTGCATTGTGAACTAATGCCATTCATTTTTTCCATTACCATCTCTCACAGTCAAATATAGTGATGTTTATTAAGTATATATATGATATTTATAACATAATTAGATCTCTATTGTAGATATATCATATATACCTCTTTACTTTCACTACTATAAAACTGATGTTTAACAACACTGGTATTTATCAACATTAGAGAAAAGAACTGTTAAATGGAATCTATTTCAGCTCTAAAGAAAGTAATGAAAATTTTAACACTTTATCAGTGTTTTTTAGCCCTAATAAAGGGTAACCATTATCAGCACTTTATTTTTAGAACTAATAAAGGGTTCCCTTTATCATTGATATATTTTTTTTCACTCATAAAGGAGTCATTTATTAGCTCTTTTCTAGCACTGATATTGTTTTGTATAAATAAAATAAAATAATTAAATAAATAAAAATGATTTTATTAAAAAAAATTAAAAAATATTATATAATTAATTATCAATAAAAATGAATAAATTGGCTATAATTTATATAAATAATAAATTATAATTAATAATATGTCTTAAATTTATATATATGAAAAATAAAAATTAAATATATTAAAAAAATTAATAAATTAACAAAAATATTAATCATTTTTTTAGTTAGATGATTATTCTATATGAAAATAAATAGTATATATTAAATATATACATATATATTAATGTATATAATTATGATTTATATATTACTGAATATTTATGCACTTTACGTTAAAAATAATATAGTGAATAATGGTTTATAATTAAAAATTAATATGAATTAAAAATACTGACTAATTGCATAATCTAATGGATATATAATTGAATGTCATTTGATTTTTCAATTCAAAAAATATCAAATGTGTGTTATATTGATTTAACATGTATCTAATTAATGAAATTTTATATACAATTCACACACACAAAACATATCCATTTTATCAATATTATTATGGTGTACTTATTTTTAATTTATTAAATTTCACTCATTTTTTACACGCATGCACTTAAATTCTCATACTAATTAGTAATGTTTAGAAAATAGATAAAATTATTTATAAAAAATATTTCAAATAAATATATTTATAAATAAATATATTTCAAAATTTACATACTATATATATAAAAATATATATTTATAAATATAAATCAATAGTTATTTTAAGTATTTATATTGTTATATATATTTTAATAATTATTAAAATTAAGATAAATTATAAAAAATGATGAATATATTTACTGTATTTATATTTTTATATATTTATTAAATATATATTTATATGATTATATAAATATATATAATGATATAAATATTTATTTCCTGAAATATTTATAAATTTATAAAAAAAATAATTTTATATATAAATAATTAGAAACTTATAATAAATATATTTAAGTGAGGAATATATTTACTATATTTATATTCATATATATTGATTAATTATATATATATTTATTAATATTTTTATTTTTTTTATTATATTAATAATTATAAATCTTTAATCAATGCTTTTCTTAGCACTGATAAAGTTGATGATTTATCATCGCTAAAAATTTATCACTGTTAAATATAAATTTTATGAGTGATTTTTTAGCACTGATAAAGACCTACATTTATTAATGCAAAAAATTAAGGATAAAAAGTGTCCTGATGTATGTACAAAAACCTAACATGTTGAAAACTCGTCATGATATAAGAACATTTTGGTAAAAGTCAAGTATTTCCAGTGCTCCTCCTTGGTAAATCGAAGCTCAAATCACACAAAACCTCTCAAATCACAAAAACCCACTACCTAAAGTTTCTCGAACATCTTCTGGCATCCGACATTCATTTACATTTTGTTTTTCTTAAGAAAACATCAAGATCTTGATTCGAGGGTCTTAGATATTCATCAACCTAGAAAAGTAGGTTCGTGTTTTACTTTGTAGGTTCTGATTTTCATTCTGTATTTTTCATTTCGAGATCTTGATATGAGTGTTTCTAATTATCCTTTGTAGGTAACAATATGCATTCTTTACTTATCTCCAGTTTTTGTATATTATTTTTCTTTTGATTATGATGTTTTTTTCTTGACTAATATTTTTGATAACCGGTTTTGTTCTTCATAAAAATTTTTTTGAATAAATTTTCTTTATTTTCTACATCAACACCCCATCTTGCTCCATAATATTAATTTTTTCACTATTTTGAAATCTTAGTGAATCACCTCTCATCCATAGAAAAAATAAATAAATAAATATTTATTCCACTATATAAATAGTGGAGGTTAAGGATATAAAATCCTTAAAAAACGAACAACTTTTTTTTAGAAACCCAATTCTCAGTCTAATGATGGTGAGGAGCATCAACAAAAGCTTATTTTATGCAATTTATGTAAGGGAATTTATATATTGAAATTCTATTTTAATATTATGGTCTAAGGGTTTTTCCAAAAAAAAATTATTTTCTCATAATTGTGTTATTTTATTTTAAAAGAAAACTTAGTAATGGGGGATATCATTTTTATTTATTTTCAACGGATCTCTATTTATAAAATTAGTATAGGGTTGTATTTATTTTACTATGTTCTGATATTCTGTTGTAAGGGTGACATATATTTCTTATAATTGTGTTGTTTTATTTCAATATGAATACTTTTTTTTGACCTCCATAATATATCAACGATGGTTCAATGCATATTACATATCCTACCTATAATCCATAGCTTTCTAATTAATTTTTTCCAAAAAAAAAGAATATAAGTTATCAAATTCTATATATTTGAAATTATTTTTAAGTATTCACCATTTTAGGCATATATATACATTTTAGGTCTGTATATACATTTAATTAATAGTATTATAATTTGTAATTAAATAACCAGTAAAATATTATAAACTCATGTTACTATCAAAATAATAAAATTATGTAACTTTATATGCATTTTTTGAAATAATTAATCTTTCCACAATATAAATGATTATATTTTATAAAAAATTACCCAGAATACTAATTATTTATAATTTATATTATAATGACCCAATTTTTAATCAATGGAAATTAATTTATTATTATTATTTCATATAGAATAATCACATTAAATCTCAAAATAATAAAATACTAAGAACTATGTGTCCTATAAACATAATATTGTCACTTTTGTGATTTTAAATTCAAAAAGCTAACATGCACGGTTGATATCATAAAAACTGTTTTGATTCTGATAAGACAAACATAATTTGTGGAGAATAGTAAATGAACCTTATAAATAGTAATGTTACCCTTATTAATAGTAATACGAAGCTGATGAATAATAAATCATCCAAGTAATTATGTTACCTTACTAATGAGATTATAAATCAAATCTATCCATCTTATAAGTGAAAATATGATATAATAATATCATAGTGTTTGTATTTTTGTAAGTCTTGTATATTTAATTAAATGAATATGATTAATTTAACAATTTAAAATAAAATTTATTTTCATAAAATGTATTCATAAATAATTATTTTTATGACTTATACTTATATAATGATTTTAAGAGACCTTAATTACTTTTTCAAAGTGTTATAAAGACATTTTTAATTTTAAAATTTGTATTTTTATCAAGTAAATTATTATTTTAATTAAAAATTAAATTTCAAATATTTATAAAAATATTTTCGTAAAATGGAGTTCATTTTTTAGTTCTATATATTCTAAAATGGTTGGGGTGATTTTTTTTCTATTTTTCTGAAATACTAGAATTTTTTTAGAATAGTAAAATATGGTAATTTTATTTATATACACATTATATGTTAAATAAACTATTTATTGATTCATGGATGATGAAATGACCTTTGGTTCGAACTTAAATGAAAATGTGAATTTTTTTAGAGTAATTTGTAATGTCACGACCCATCCTTGAGGCCCGTGTTGTGACTACCCCAAGCTCATCCTCCATAGGCCAAGGGCTGGCGACTAGCACCAAAGGCGTAAATCCCTATAACTGGGAAGGAATTGCCTTTATAAAACGTAAACACATTCAACCAGAGTACAAGAGGAAAAAAACACTAAGTAAAACTGAAAACAAAAGTAGTGCTGAAAGTTAGGGGATAGAAATACATGCTCAACTGTAAAGTAGAAGGTAAAAGAAAAAACATCCGTAAGGTGACAAGCAGCTTCTGGATCATCCACCACAAATCCTACCAGAAGGTTTGGTACAAATAGCCTCCTCAGTGCCCTCATCCGTCAACATCCTCTGGGTACCGACTTGTCATGAGATAAACCTCCAGGTACCGACTCATCATGAGTTCCACCTCCAGGTTCCATCCTGTCCTTGTACACTCATCCTTAGTCAGTTATGTCCGGCGTCTGCATCCAACACAACGAGATGCGGGCATAGCCTGTGCAGGGGTGAGTATAACTATACTCAGTAGGGACCACGAGACCCACAAGGTCTCACTAAAATTCAACAGGGATAAACCAAAAATAGATATCTCAACAGATACCCTTTACCTAGGTATATGCCCGTACATATACCTAAGTTATCAAGTAACCCATCTCAATCATGAGGAAAACACAAAGGTCAATGACTCAACTCAAACAAGGATTTTCATTATTGTAACCACAATTGCTGGAGAACTCCTCCTCTATTGAGTACAGTGGACCTGCCACGACTCTGAGGCGCAACTCACTAACCATAGACTGCTGAGGTACTCCTCCTGTCGAGTACCACGAGTCTGCTGCCTAATATCGGGTGCTCCGTCCATTGTGGGTCTGCCGCCAAATATCGGGTGCTCCCCCTAATAGCCTATATAGGTACTCCTCCTATCGAGTACCGTGGGACTACTGCCAACTACCAGGCGCTTTGTCCGCCATGGGTTTGCCACCAAATACCGGTCGCTCTGTCCATTGGGCTAATCGAATCACTCAGAGCCAAATCGATCATGCAACCGTTAGGTCTACAGCTACTAGGTCTCCGCACTCCGACAGCTCATCTCCAGGAGGGCCGCTCCACGAGCTACTGTTCGTTACTTCCCAGTGTCATGAAGTCTCACGTATAAGTATCTCAATGGACCGCTTAGTCATAGGGGTCTCAACTCAATAAACGTCGCGTCAATCGGACACTCGGTTTGTGAGTTATTAGCATTTCTGTTCCAGGGGCCCAGTTGGATTTCTGGTACAATACAACCCGGCCATACTCCAACTACATCCAAACCTTAGGATAAGTATTCCAAAAGAACTGTCTCATCAAGATAAATCCAACATAGTCGACGGCATGACAATCAGACGTCCGGTCGTTAAGTTATAAGCATTTCCGCTACGAGGGCCCAGTTGGAATTACACTCGTTCCAAACCCAGCAATATTCCAAAGTTGTCCAAAACTCACTTAGAGTATCACAAAAGGACTAACTACTTGGTAGGGTCCCAGTTCCACATACGGTGCATTGATCATAAGCACAATATTCATGTTATTCAGGTTTAAGTGAAAACGGGCCCGGCCGGTTAAGCCAGGTGGGCTGACAGGTTGGGTCAACATAGATATGGTGGGTCCAACTCAGTAGGGGTTTCAGATCGGCCCGAAGATTCACGCTTCCCGACCTGAGAGGTACGGACTGGCCTGAAGAGGGTGTGGCCCGACCTAAGATGGTGCGACCCGGCCCTGGCAGGGCGCGGCCTGGCCCGGCGCGGCCCTGCTGGGCTCGGCCCCCCTGGTTGCCCGAACTGGCTGCGCCAAGCGGCGTCGCCCTCCCAAACTGGCCGGCTAGGCCGGCCGACCATCTGGCATAAGCGGCCTTCATGGGTGGGCTGCATGTTCTCCAGCACAACGCCCTCCTGGCGCTGTGGCCTTGCTTCGCCCGGCCGGCCGACGGGCCAGCTGGTCCTTCTGCCGAAGCGGGCCTCAGTTCCCACTACACAGCCGGTGCGACGGTGCCAGCTTCCTCTGCCACAGCCTACACGGGCCGCAGCTCCGCATCCCTATCATAGTACGACGACATCATTCTTCCTCCCTCGTGGCCTTCTTGGTTGCAGAATTTCTTAACGTGTGTGATGGCGACCCTTGCGCCGCTGGTCACTTCCGCGTTCCGCCTCTGATCGTCGATTCCATATAATTAAACAAGACCAAACGGAGGGTCGTCAGGCTGCGTTAGTTCGGCCCACACCCTTTGCGTTAAGCGATAGAAATAGGATGAAAAAAAACAAGGTAATACAGTGACAAACCAAGGTATAATTTTAATCCATTAAAATTGAACTTAATCCCCTACCTCGATAATTGACGTCGCACGTCAGGCATCGCGGAAGACAGCGTCGCTGGGAAAGAATTCGTAGGTGATGTCGAAGTGCATCCGAGGAGGAAGCAGCGTCTCCTCACTTTTCGCGAAGAAGGGAATGGTTGGCGTGTCGTCGTTATTCGTGGAATCGGCGTTATTCATCGAAGAAGTCACCATTCATCATCAGAGGGTCGGTGTTCTTCCCCAAAAACTCAAGAGGTCCCACCCAATAAAGCATTCCCCCAAAATAAAATAATAAGAAACCTTATTATTTTATTTAACACAAGCCATCACAAATTCAAACATTTAAACCACTTAATTAATTAAATGTCTTGGAAATTAATTAAAGAGAGGGAGAGGAGGTGGAAGATCTCAAAAATTTTGGTAGAGTTGTCAACATTAAAGAGTGGTGTGTAATGGGGGGGGGGGGTTAAGGGAGTTATTTTGGGAGTTTATAGAAGTTTAAGGGAGTTAAAATGTTGGGGATCGTTTGGGCCCCACCTATCATTTATCCACACATGGTATGTTGGGTGGTTGTGGGCCCCACCAACAACTTTCCATGGGAGGATTTAACATCCACAATTTAAAAATAAAATTGTTCTAACAATTTTTTTTTAAAACTAATTCCCCAATTAACAATTCTCAACCTGCTTAAAACGCAACTACGGTAAAGGTCCCCTTAAGCAATTACTTGCACTGTGAGTTCATCGGTACCCTCATATTTCAATTACGAGCATCGGTTCAAAATATAGAAAAACTCACTCATTCGTTTACTGAACATACTTGACATAAATTTCGGAAATTGATTCCCGGCACACCGGGCCTCCGAATCAAGTGCCGTCAGAAACTGTGGAATCGTAAAATTCCAAAGAAATTATGAAAAAAATTTCCTTGAAATTTCTGGGTCTTTACATTACTCCCACCTTAGGTATTTATATCCCCGTAACACTTCAACACACTCTTGGGATATAAAAGTGGTACTGAGCACGCATCGGAGCCTCCTGCTCCCATGTGATCTCATTGAGGTTCCTATGCTGCCAGCAAAAGCACACCAGAGGAATCGACCATCCTCGTAGGACCCGATCTTATCGATCCTCAATCTCTACTCGAATCTCTGTGAAAATGGCCTCGTCATCGATATCTATCTTTCCGTGGTCGATGATGTTGGACGGATCGTGCACGTATATCCTCAACTGAGATATGTGGATGACATCGTGCACCCGGTGCAACTGAGGTGGAAGGGCCAGGTGGTAAGCCACCTCGTCTACTATGCTGAGGTCTTGGAAAGGTTTAATGAATCATGGAGATAACTTGTCGCCCCAGAAAAATCTCTGTATACCTAATCTAGCTGACACCCATAGGAAAACGTGGTCACCACCCTCGAACTCCAGTGATCTTCGTCTCCTATCAGCATATGACTTCTGTCTGCTCTGTGCAGTCTTCATCCACTCCTGGATGATCTGCACCTCCTCCTTCGTAACCTGAACCATCTCTAGTTCTACATGTGATGACTCCATCACTATACCCAAAGGATATCTGAAACGCGGCCAGCTTCTATCGGACCACTCCTAACAGCTGAATTTCTGATCTTCTACTATGGGCATCTGCTACAACGTTCCCATCCCCTCGAGTATAAACTATCTTGAAGTCAAAGTCCTGGATGAATTAAATCCATGAATGATGTCTCAGGTTCATGTCCTTCTGAGGGAAGATACACCTGAGACAATTGAGTTGGATAGAACCATAAACCGTTCGCTCAACGAACATTGGGTGAGACAAGCCAATTGAAAGAACTCATCTCCACCCTTCCTCGTCTACGTTCTACAAGAGTTGCATAGATTTATCCTCTTCCGAAAAGAAAAATCTCATCTCATCCCCTGTATGAACCACGTTCTTTGCCAAATACAGTCACTCCTGACTTGAACGGTACAATTCATGTCATGAATGACATCGTATGGCCTTGACGCTACTACTAAGAGATCCAAACGGTACTCTAGCCTCCAAGGGTTGAGTCACACTATCGGCATAAGTGTGTGGTTACTAGGTCTCCTCCATTGAGAATCTCACAATTTAGGGTCAAGTAAACAGTTTTAACTGGAACCTCTTACTATCATCCATACAAAAAGGAACGGAAAGTAAAAACCACAAAGAAAAGTGTCTTTTATTACATCATTTCAAAGTAAAATGACACATAACAACCACAAGAAACAACAACACGGAAACTAGAAGCACCAAGAACAAAGGCCTCTATGCCTAGAACTAGTCTTGCTCCTATCGACCTACTTCCAGTGCTCCACAGTCGTATGCTTCAGCTGCCCGAAGCTGTGCTCTCCCATATCCAACTGCTCCCTATGGTTAGGGTGGACCTCCTAGTGGTGGTGGTGGAAACACCTCGAAGCATCGTACACCACCGGCAGTACGGAAAGCTCCCCTTCCCTAGTCTTGTAGGTTCCTCCACTGCCTGCTACTCATCTGCTAGAAAGGTCATGAAGTATCGAGCCATGTGACCCCGCTTGCCGCATGCATAGCCCTTCTTGCTCCTCGTATGGCTGGCTCTGTTTCGTGTGACTCGCACAACCAAACCTATATCCTGAGGTCTCCCACCTATTGGACTAGTACACTTTGACTTCTATGTCATCTGTCTACTATCGGCTATGGAAGACTCCACTACGGTCGGAAAACCATGCGGCAAGGGCAGCATCTTCTGATCTCACTCAGAGTGTAGAGTCGCTGGTATAAACTCTACCCTGAAAAAAGTTTCGAAGTTTCCCTAGGTGAAGGTTGTCTCATTGAATAACTAGAGCATCTGGCTCCACCACCTCTCAGCTGATCCCTGAAACAAACTAACAGCTAGGTGCACCATCAAGTCACCGGGTCTCCTAGCTGTGTGGAATGCTTGTGCTACAAACTCCAGCCAGTGCCCAGCCATATGAAAATCTGACTCGCCTTGAATCCTCAGAGGCCTCTATCACTCGAACTCATGCAACACGCTCATGTGGCGTGCACTCTCTACGAGTGTGTCAACTGGGATAGGGACCTGTACTGAGGCCTCATCACTCAGCGGCCTGTCAGTATGTACAACTTTTGGGGATCTAGTTTGTTGTTCACAGGGAGGCATCCGGAAAGAAACTGATGCGCCATGGTCAAAGACTATACCTGGTGAGCTAACCTGGTTTGAGATGATTTAATAGAATCCTTTGAAAACACACACGCAATCATTGTTTTCATGCACTGAGTTAGAAATCAGATGTCAGGGTCATGGTGTATGGGTACATCGCCCGCCCGCACTAACAATGGACTCCCTGAACTGAAAACCACACTTAATACCCTTAACATTATTGCTTTACAGAATGAAAATATCAGAGTCCTAAGATCTGTGGTAGAACTGACTCCTCTGATACCAATTTGTCACGACCCGTCCTCGAGGCCCATGCTGTGACTACCCCAAGCTCACCTTCCATATTCCAGGGAATGGAGACTAGCACCAAAGGTGAAAATCCCTTAACTGGGAAGGCATTCTATTTATAAAACGTAAACACATTCAACCAGAGTACAAGGGAATGAAAATACTAAGTAAAATGGTAAAAAGAAGTGCTGAAATTAAGGGGCTAGAAATAAAAGCCCAACTGTAATGTTCATGGTAAAAGCAAAAACAGCTGGAGGGTGACAAGAATCTCCAAGATCATCCACCACGGATCCTACCTGAAGGGTAGGTACCGATAGCCTCCTCAGTGCCCTCATTCGTCAACCTCCTCCAGGTACCGACTCATCATGAGGTCCACCTCCGAGTATCGACTCGTCGTGAGGTCTGCCTCCAAGTGTCTTCCAATCCTTGTATACTCAGCCTTCATCAGCGTTGTCCATCTTCTGCATCCAACACAATGAGATATCGGCATTGCATGTGTAGGAGTGAGTATAACAGTACTCAGTAAAGACCCCAAGACCCTCAAGGTCTCACTAAAATCCAACAAGGATAATCCACAAAGAGAGATCACAACAGATAACCTTTACTTAAGTTTATGCCCATACATATACCTATGTTATCAAGTAACTCATCTCTATCATGGTGAAAACACAACGGTAAATGACTCAGCTCAAACCAGGATTTTAATTATCGAAACCAAAACTGCTGGAGAACTCATCCTCTGTCGAGTACAGTGTCAATGTCACGACTCCGAGGTGCTACTCACTAACCATAGACAGCTGAGGTACTCCTCTTATCAAGTACTGAGGGTCTGCTTCCAAATACCGGGCACTCCGTCTGCTGTGGGTCTGTCGCCAAATACCGGGCGCTCCCCTTATTAGCCTACAGTGGTACTCCTCCTGTCGAGCACCTTGGGTCTACTGCCAACTACCAGGCGCTCTGTCCACCGTGGGTATACCAAAAAATATCTAGCGCTTCATCCACGGGGCTAATCAAATCACTCCGAGTTGAATCCGTCAAGCACTCATCAGGTCTACAGCTACTAGGTCTCCTCACTCCGACAACTCATCTCCAGGAGGGTCTGCTCCACGAGCTACTGGTCATTAATTCCATGTGTCACAAAGTCTCATGGTGGAGTATCTAAAAGGACCGCCTCGTCATAAGGGTCTCAACGCAATAGATGGTGCATCAATAAAACTCCCAGTCTGTGAGTTATTAGCATTTCTGTTCCACGGGCATGGTTGGATTTCGGGTACAATCCAACTCGGCCATACTCCAACTGCATCCAAACCTCAGGTGAAGTATTCCAAAAGAACCTTTTCATCAATAGGAATCCAACATAGTTGACGAAACATCAATCAGACGTCTGATCCTTATGTTATAAGTGTTTCTGCTCTGATGGCCCGGTTAGAATTACTCTCATCCAAACCCGATTGTTTTCCAACGTCGTCCAAAACCCACTTAGAGTATCGAAAAAGGACCGCCTCTTCACTAGGGTCCCTATTCCACAGACAGCGCATCGATCAGACACACAGTCTTTATGTTATTCTTGTTTCAGTGAAAACAGGCCCGGCCCGTGGAGCCCAGTGGGCTGACCGGTCGGGTCAACCCAGAGTTGGTGGGTCCGACCGGGTTTTGGAGTCAGACTGGCCAGAAGATTCACGTGGCCCAGCCTGAGAGGCATGGCCCAGCCTAAAGAGGGCACGGCCCGGCCCGAGGTGGCGCGACCCTTCCCGGAAGGGCGCAACCCAGCTTGGACCAACCCTGCGCGGCCCGGCTGGGCGCGACTCGGCCCGAAGGCCGCGTGGTCCGAGGCAGGGGTGTGGCCTCCGGCTGCCCGAACCGGGGGTGCCATGAGGCGCCACCATCCCAAACCGCCCAGGTTGTCCGGCTGTCCTTCTGGTGCCAGCGGCCCGCATGGGCGGGGCACGGTTTTTCCTCCGCGGTACCCTCCTGGCGCCATGGCCTTGCTTCGCCCGGTCGGCCAACAGGCCGGCCGGTTCTTCTGCCGAAGCGACCAGTGAAGCGGGCCGTGGTTTTCCCTACACAGCTGGCGCGACGGCGCCGACTTCTTCTGCCGTGGCCTATGCATATCGCAGCTCTGTATCCCCGTCACGGTGCGACGGCGTCATGCTTTCTCCACTACAGCCCTCTTGGCCACGGCTTTTCATAGCATGTGTGAAGGAGACCCTTGCACCGTCAGTCTCTTCCGCATTCCGCTTCCGATCATCGATTCCATATAATTAAATAAGATTAAACGGAGGGTCTTCGGGCCATGTTCGTTCGACCCACACCCTCTACGTTAAGCGCTAAAAAACAGGCCGAGAAAAATCAATTTTATACAATGATGAACTGAGGCACAATTTTATTCCATTAAAAGTGAACTTAATCCCCTACCTCAATTATTGACATCGCACATCGGGCGTCATAGAATACGGCGTCACGGGGAAAGAATTAGTAGGCGATGTCGGAGTGCATCTGAGGTGGAAGCAGCATCTCCTCACTTGTCGCGGAGAAGAGAATGGTTGGCGCATCGTCGTTCATCGTGGAACCGTTGTTCTTCATCGAATAAGTCATCGTTCTTCATCGGAGGGTCGGTGTTCTTCCCCAAAAACACAAGAGCTCCCACACAACAAATCCTTCCCCCAAAATTAAATAATAAGCTACCTTATTATTTTATTTAACACTAGCCATCTCAATTTCAAACATTAAAACCACCCCATTAATTAAATGCGTTGGAAATTAATTAAAGAGAGGGAGAGGAGGTGGATGATCTCATAAATGTTGGGAGAGTTGTAAACATTAAAAAGGGTGTTTAATGGGGGTGGGTTTAAGGGAGTTATTTAGGGAGTTTATAGAGGATTAAGGGAGATGGAAGGTTGTGGCTCGTGTGGGCCCCACCTATCATTTATCCACACATGTGAAGTTGGGTGGTTTTAGGCCCCACCAACAACTTCTCATGGTAGGATTTAA
Organism: Viscum album; assembly: GCA_963277665.1. Taxonomy (NCBI): domain Eukaryota; kingdom Viridiplantae; phylum Streptophyta; class Magnoliopsida; order Santalales; family Viscaceae; genus Viscum; species Viscum album. The sequence continues at coordinate 1,209,789,855 of OY728165.1, read as the reverse complement.
CTTCCAAATTTATAAAAATAAAATTGTTCTAATAATTTTATTTATTTTAAACTAATTCCCCAAATAACAATTCTCAACCTGCTTTAAACACAACTTCTGTAAAGGTCCCCTTAAGAAATTACTAGTACTGCGAGTTCATCAGTTCCCTTGGATTTCAATTCCAAGCACCGGATCAAATGATAGAAAAACCCGCTCATTCATTTACTGAACATACCCGAGCTAAACATCAGAAGTTAATTCCGGGCACCCCGGGCCTCAGAATCAAGTGTCGTCAGAATCTGCAGACACGTAAAATTTCTAAGAAATTAAGAGAGAATTTTCATTCTAATTTCCAAGTATTTACATGTACTATTGGTTTTCTTGAGAAAAAATAATAAAATAATGACTAAAATATTGAGAAAACTCTCCTCTCTTCCACTATAAAAACCACCCTCACACCCCCACATTCTATTCACTCTTCTCAATACTTGTTCCTAGTAAATATTCTACTCAAATATCTCCCTAATACATTATCCCACATTTATAAACCCTTCATATATTCAAAATATGATATCCTCTGCCCAAAAGATGTTCTCAAGAAACATATCTTCAAGATGTAAATTCCCCTTTTCATTTCTTTTATTTTCATTAAAGTTCCATTTTTTCTTTTTATTTCCTAAAATCCATTCATCAAAATGTTATGATAATAGTAATACCTTACATGAACTATAATTATTTTATGATTATGTAATAATTCATTATCATCTCCTATTTCCCCTCCTCTTGTATTAGAAATGAAAACACCATCAGAGATGTGTTAATTTCTCACATTCAATGATGAAATGTTTTCAACTTCTGTTACTGTATTAAATTTTGTTCATGAAACCATGTTTACAGTTAAACCAGAATATAGTATATTTGTTAGGTCTAAATTAAGGTTCTATAATATATTGTACTCATGATATTAAATTATAAAGAAAAATGTGATGGATTTGATCAAACAACCATCAATTAACTAAAACAGTTATCATTAATGTTTTATATAATTATTCATCGTCACTCAAAATAAGAAAATTAAACTTATAATTTATTAAACTATTGGATGATCACTAATAACATATAACTCCAATTTTGGAAAACCATTCTCATCTTACAAGTTTTTTCCTACCTCTATATAATTAAACCAAACGTGAAAACCAATGAAACAAACAATGAAATTGAACCTCCTAACCCATCAAAAAGATCATGAATGAACATAATAAGGTTAAAATAAATTAATTACCTAAGGAAGGGGTTATGGACATATTAATTAATTATTTTAATTTGGTTATCCAGGGAATTAAAATCATTTGAAGGAAACCATCCAACTTAAGGTAAGGAATTCTACCGGAACCTCCATTATTACTTTGGGTTTCTCTATCATCCATTTTACCGAAACGAAGATTTCTATTATTTCTCGTAGATCCTCTAAATGAAGTCTATATTCTCCAGAAACATGTATCATGATCCATTTATCATTCTATTAATGGGATATAAATGTTTTTAAATAATTCCATCCTCAATTATGCGTGATTAGTAGGTTCGTTTTAAGGGAACTTTCCAAATTATTACCTAATTTCAAGTGCACTATATAACCCATTTTTAAGACAAAATTATTTTTTAAAACTAAAATTTTTGTCATGAAAATATTTTTAGTTAACCTATGGTTTTATTTAAAATAGTTTTCCATTTTATGTTTTCAATGGACTTTGATTTTTTTAAATGCACTAAAATGTTTTAATTATAAGGATTCTAAAGTACTCTTTTTATATGTTATTACATCATGTGACATAATTTTTCCTGATATATATCTATTCTACCCTATTATTTTATAAGTATGATCAATTACTTCCCTTTAAGTCCATTTTTAGGATATTCCAATTCATTATTCTTTATGAAAAGATAATGTTACACAATTCTTACAATGGGTAACCCTTGTGTTCATGTATGAGTGATTATGTTTGATTCTTTATGTGAAAATAAAATTCAAGAAAACATTGTGATGAGTCTTCATATATTGTTCTACAATAAATTGGTTAATGTTAAATCTCATGAGACGTTATGTGCAATAGTCCTGGTGATTATCCTAGACTCGTGATACCATGTGCAACTATCTTGGTGGTTAACCTTGACTTCTGCTCCTCTATGTGCAACAAGCCTTTACTCATGCTAAAGTCATATTTTATGTTTCTACCACATTACTATGAATTCATGTTTATATGATCCCATTTTTATATGTTATTATTATATATGTTCCATGCCTTTTTATATAATTATTTATTTCCTTCTAACCCATGTACTAATGCTTTATTCCTATGTTTATTCCCTTACTTGGATTTTTGGCCCATCCCTTTTTTTATGTTATCCCTATGTTATACTATGAAGATGTTTCAGAAAAATGGGGGTTAGGGGATCTTTCTGAAGACTAAATAATGAAAAGTATTATTTTTTCCCATTTTTTATGTTTTAAGTACCATATCTTCCATGACACTAGAATTTACGATCCTTTCCTTGTAATTTGTTGATTTAATATGCTTAAAATCATGTAATGATATGTATAAAAGGATAGGCTATCTATTGTTGGTATCAAAGGATTATATAGTTATTTTTGGATATTAGGAATAGAACACTTTTTAAATAACCTTAAATATGAGACTAAATATAAGAAAACAACCTCAAATTTTGGTAAGTATAGAGTATGTGGTTTATCAAGAAATTACATCCCTATCTGGACACAAAAAAGTTGTTGTGGCTCTGTAACAGATGTATCTAGGGGTAAAACCTAAAAATACTACTTTGGGGTAGACTAAAATAGAAACCAGTGCATCAAAATGGGACTTTCTGCACTCCTGGTTTGACACTCCCAGTGGATATGCTTTGGTAAATTTCTAATAGTAGTTTGAACCATTATTTTGGGAAAAAAAGAACCCATAAGAATATATGTTATGTACCAGGTCAAGGATAACCTACATTGAATCCTAGGTAATCATTAATTATATTATAATTTTTCTTTATGATTTTATCAATTTATGTTTAATGTTTCTTTTTTATTCTTAATATATAAGTATTCAATCCCATTAATTATAGGTTATTTTTATTAGTTAATAGAGGGAAAAAGAAGAACATGTTTCAACAATCAATGTCATAGGTAATGTGAAGATTTCCCTACTGATTTGCTAAATATGATGGGAAAGGTTACACAAAATATCATGACAGTGCTTCCTCAGTTGTCTCATGATATGAATGATAACATGAATCACGTGGATGACCCACCTCGTCCATGGAAAGAGCCAGTTGTTATCGAACCCTTCATGAAACACAGGCCTCCCATGTTTAGGGGATCTTCTGATCCCATCCTAATAGAGTAGTGGTTGAACTCCCTTTAAAAAATATTCTCTATCTTCTGGTGCTCACTAAAAGAAAAATACATACTTTTGTTATATCATTTTGTTGAGGAAGCATATCAGTGGTGGACACTGATCAGGAATACAAAGTCTTAGAAGGAAATTGATTACATGGATATGGAGGAATTCAATAAATTTTTTTTCAATAAATATTTTCCTCAAACTCTTCGGCTCCAGGTTGATAAAGACATCCTCGAACTTAAGCTGATAGATGATGTGTCCATTAGGGAGTATGAAGAATACTTCCTAGTGCTTACAAGATACACATCTAGAATTCTCATGAACACTAAAAGCAAGTTTTATGACCTCTTTAGTAAACTAAATCTGAGTTTATGAAAATTATTAGTGATTCATGACTTTGAAATTTATGAGGATATTGTATGTTGTGCCACCAAGGATGAAATGGAGATCGGAGACTATCAATGGTCTCATGGGCTCGGTAAAAATTAGAGGAAAATAGAGTCTAATATTAGTGGTTCTGAATATAAATCCTATACTTGAAAGAAGATCAGACATCCCACGTGTCAAAATTTTGGGAAGAAGCATCCTTGGAATTGTCTAAAATAAACTAGAAATTGCTTTAAATTTGGAAGAATGAGACATATTTATATGAACTCTCAGATTGATATAAAGAACCCACTAATGTAGAAGAATAAAGGAAAGATCATATAAACAATCAAAAAATAATGTAGTGTTACAACTGCAAGGAGAATGGGCATTATCCAAATAATTTCCCCAAGATAAGTGTTGTTGGGGGAAATTAACAACAACCTCCAAGGAAACAACTAATTCATTATGTTATCACAATAGACGATGTGGATCTAGATAACTATATGGTGACAGGTATTCTAGTCATTCATTCATGAATATCACACATAATATTTTATTCTGTTTATATGCATTCTTTCATATCACTCATGTTTAGTAGAACTATTCAAACACCACCACAAAATTTAAAGGTAGAGTTATCATTGATAATAGAAAATTGATCAATTATGACATCAAAAGTATATAAATCCTCCCTAGTTAATGTTTTTGGATTGAACCTCCTAGAAAATCTCTTCATACTTACTTCTTTGGAGTTCAATGTTAGCTTGGGCACAGATTGGATATCTTTATTCAAGACAACATCAAATATTGGGAAAGGAATATAACCCTTCATATCCCAAAGTATCCACTAATTCATTAAAAGTTTAAGGAGGAAGATTATTGTCCTTTATAATCATTGTCTCAAGTGTAGATATTAGTTTCTTAAGAGAAATAATGTCTAGGTCAAATGATTGTAACAAATGAGATTATAATTCTCAACGATATGCCCATCGTGAGAGATTACACTGATGTATTCCCTGAAAAATTGTTTGGTCATCCTACTGATCGACATGATGAGTTCCCAAATGAACTTATACATAGATCATTTCGTATGTCAATGAAACTATATAAAATGACCATCGTAAATCTATAAGTGATGAAATGTCAGTTATAGGTGAATCTACAGAAGGTTTTTATATGCTCGAGTGCTTCACCATGGGGTGCGCCAGTCTTCTTCATCATGAAGATGGATGGATCAATGCACCTATACATTGATTATCTTGAGCTCAAAAAAACATTATAAAGAACATATATCCACTACCAAAGATATGTGACTTGTTCAATCAGATTTGTGATGCTAGTTATTTCTCTAAAGTGGACCTTCGGTCCAGATATTACCAATTAACGATGATGAAGAAAGACATTCCCAAGAATGCCTCTCGAATAATATATGGACACTATGAGTTCATGGGGATGCCCTTTGTACTCAATAATACTCAAGAAATATTTTCAGATTTAATAAATTGAGTATTTATAGATTACCTAGACAAATTTATTATAGTCTTTATCAATAATATTTTGATATACTGTAAGAGAAAGGTGGAAAAAGATGAGAATATGAATACTGTGATGATGATATTGTGAAGGGAGAAACATTATGCGAAGTATACAAAATGTTATTTCTACATGTAGGAAGTATCATTGTTGGGGAATCTTATCACTAGTAAAGGGACATATGTGGAACCTTGCAAGAGAATTAAAATTGAACAGTGCCCATGCCCACATCTGTAATGAAAATCTGAGTCTTTCTGTGTCTATCTAGGTCTTATTGATGATTTCAAAAGATCTTATTACAATTATAAAACCCAATGAACAAGTTGAAAAGAAATGGGGAATGTTTTTTGGCACTCTATAATGAGAGTAACGCTTTAAAGAGATCAAAAATAGTCTTATCACTACAATAGTAATCACACTTCCAAAAAATGGAGATCTATTTTTGGGGTACAGTGATGCATCATAGAAAGGCTTAGGCTATACGATGATTCAAAATGATAAATTGATAGCCTATCTATTAATATAGTTAAAAATATAAGAGAAAACCAATCCCACAAATGATCTGGAGTTGGGAGTTGTGACAATTACATTGAAAATATTGCAGAATTATCTCTCTGGGAAGAAGTTTGTGATATATACTAATCACAATAGTCTCAATGTATAATAACATATAAGGAGTTTAATATGTTCCAGATAAGATGGTTAGATCTAATTGAGTATTATGAATTCTTAGTACACTAACATCCTGATAAGGCAGATATGGTGGAAGATGCTCTAAGTAGAGAGGATCATACATTTTTATCAATGGTGAGGGTTGAAAAGGATCCAATCATCTTAGATTTGTAGAGGAAGAACATGGGAATCATTAACGGAGGAACATCATCAATCCTTTCTCAAATGGTTTCTCAACCACCCCTCATGGAGAATATAACGGATACTTAAATAAAAGATGTGGAAATTCTGAAAATGGATGAATCTATAAGAAATAAAAAATCCTATTAGTTCAGAATTCATGAGGAAGGAGTTGTAAGATTTGGGTCATGGTTATGTGAACCATTAGATCCATAGATAAGGAAGGATCATTTGAATGATTCACATAGCTCAACCTTCTCTATTCCCCAAGGGAGTGTAAAGATTTATCGAGATATCCAAGATAATTTTTGGTGGGACAATATAATGAAGGGGATTGCTAAATATACATTAATGTGTTTAGTATGTAAACAAGTGAAAGATGAAAGATATATGTATAATGGGATGATGAAAATACTACTCATACCAACATGGAAGTGGTAGAACACTACCATGGACTCTTATACTAGGCTTCCAATGATATATAAAGGAAACAATGCTATATGGTTCATTGTGGATCATCTTACAGAGATAGATCACGTTATCAAAATTTGATTGGACTTATTAATGGATCAAATTTCATTGATATATATAAAAGAGGTTGTAAGTATATATAGGGTCCCCCTTTCTATTGTGTTCGACAGAGATATGAGATTCACCTAAATTCCGAAAATGTCTCCAACATTATCTAAGTACTAAAATAATCTTTAGTAGGGCCTCTCGTCCTCAAACAGATTTCCAATTTGATTTAACTATTCATACACTATAAGAAATTTTGAGAGTGGGTTTTATAGACATTAAAGGGGATGGTACCAACAACTTCCACTGGTCGAATTCTATTACAATAATTATTTTCACTCCAGTATCTGAATTTCAACATATGAATACCTTTATAGGAAAAGGTAAAGAACATCGTCACTTTAGGATGAATTCGGTGATAATAAGATGCTAGGATCTTAAATGGTTGAAGAAATGTTGGATAAGGTGAAAACCATTCAGTTGGACATAAAGGTTGCCCAAAGTCGACATAATATTTATGTAGATAATCGCCAATGGGACATTGAGATCAAAGTTGGAGATATGGTATTCCTCCACATATGTTCGTGGAAGAAGGCCTTGAGGTATGGGAATAAATGAAAGATATGTCCCAAGTACATCATCCCCTTCGAGATCCCTGATCATGTCAGAGTTGTGGCCTATCCACTAGAACTTCCACCTACCATGCCTATAGTCATGATGTCCTCCATGTATCTCTCTTAAAGAAGTACATACCGGAACCTTCACATGTACTACTAAGTACTATGTGGACTTTAACATAATATTTTCACTTCTGGGATTTGAATTTTGAAAATATTACATACATGGTTGTGATCAGTAAGATGTTTGGAGATCAATAAAAAACATAATTTATAGTGAATAGTAAGTAGCCCTTATGAATAATAATGTTACCCTTATAAATAATAATAAGACCCTTATTAATTGTAAATATTCAATGTGAATAATTAACCTTACTAATGAAAGTATAAATAAAATATACCCATCGTATAAAAAACAATATGATATAATTATACCATAGTGTTGGCATTTTTGTAAGTCCTTCATATTTAATTACAATGTTAGGATTATATTAATAATTTAAATGAAATTTTATTTTAATTAAATGTATTGATAAATAAGTATTTTGATGTCTTATGATTATATGATAATTTTACGAGACCTGAATAAATTTTTCAAAGTGATAGAAATGTAGTTTTAATTATAAATTTTTTATTTTTATCTTGTAAATTATGATTTTTATTAAAAATTTAATTTCACATATTTAGAAAATTATTTTCATAAAATTGAGTTCATTTTTGAATTCTTAATGTCAAAAAATGGTTAGGGTGATGTTTTTGGGATTTTTCTGAAATACGTGAATTTTTAGTGAATAGTAAAATATAGTAATTTATTGTATATATACGTTATATGTTAAATACATTATTTATTGATTCATTCAATATGTAAGGACCTTGGGTTCAAACTCACATATACATTTTTTTGTTTTTTCACATTAATCAATACTATTACTTGTCTTATGAAATATCATAAAATAATGAATAAAATATTGAGAAAACCCTCCTCTCATCCACTATAATAAACACCCTTACCCCCTCTTCTCTTCACTCCTCTAAAGCCATGTTACTTGTATAAATTATACTCAAATTTGTCCCTAATACTCTCTCCCACGTCTATAATCCCATGGTATCTTAAAAATACCAAATACGATCCCCTAAAGAGGTTCTCAACAATGATATATTGAAGACGTCAATTCCTCTTTTTATTTAATTTATTTTATTTCAATTTCCATTATTTTATTTTTCATTCCTATCCTCTTTTCAAAAAAATGTTATGATAAATCCAGTACCTTAAATGTACTGTAATGTTTTATGATAATGAAATAATTCATCATTATGTCTCATTTACCCTCCTTTTACACTAGAAATGAAAACACCATCCGAGACGTGTTAATTTCCAATATTCAAAGACAACGAGTTTTCAATTTCTATTACTATATTCAATTCTGGCCAGGAAACCATTTTTATGGGTGAAACAGACTATAATAAATATATTATGTCTAATGTAAGGTTCTGTAATCTTGTGTACACATTATATTAATTTTAAAATAAAAAAGTCTTTGATGTGATGAAAAACCCACCAATTAACAAAAATAGTTGTCATTAATGTTTTATATAATGATTAATCTTAACTCAAAATAACCAAAAGAATTTTATAACCTATTAATCTACTAGATGATCACTAATAACATATAGATCACGTGAATGACACTTTTGGACATAAGGTAAGGGATTCTAAATGAACCTCCATTATTCCTTTGGGTTGCTTTATATTTCATTTTACCCATATGAAGTTATACATTCTCTTAATTGGTTACGTAAATATTAATTTATCTATTTTTTTTGGTTATCCAGGACATTAAGATCACGTGAATGATACTTTTGGACATAAGGTAAGGGATTCCAAACGAACCTCCATTATTCCTTTGGGTTGCTTTATATTTCATTTTACACATATGAAGTTATACATTCTCTTATTTAGATCATCTAAATATGGGTTACGTGTTATAAAATCTAGTACTAAGATCTATTCATCATTATATATTATTGATATATATGTTTTTAAATGATTCCTTCCTCAATTATTCCTGATATGCAAGAATTCATACAGAAATTCAAGTGCACTATATATTTTGTTTTTATGAAAAAAATTATTTTTATAAAACCACTCTATTTATTACGAAATCATTTTTGGTTCACATCAATTTTTTATAAAATTTTACTCCCTTTTATGTTTTAAATGACATTTTACATTTTCCTTTAACCGCACTAATATTTTTTAATTATAATGTTTTGTAAGAAGTATTTTTACATATTATTACTTCATGTTACATCAGTTGTCATGATATATGCCTATTATAACCTATTATATGAAATGTATGATCAATTACTTCCCTTCATGGACATTTTTTTCATACACCAATCTGTTATGATTTATGAAATTATTATGATACCAAATTATTACAATGGGTAACACTTCTGTTTATGTATGATTGGTTATGTATTACTCTATTTGTGGAATGAATGTTTAGGAACATGTTATGATGGGTGTACCTAGATATAACTCCAACTCATAGGGTAAATTTCAGTGTCATGAGACGTTATGTGCAATGGTCTTGGCGATTAACCTTGACTCATGCTACCATGTGTAATGGTCTTCGTGGTTAACCTTCTTTTCTACTCCTCATTGCTCAATGAGCATTGAATTGTGATAAAGTCATGTTTTATGTTTCTTCCACCGTACTATTAATCTATTTATAAGAACCCATTTTTATATGTTAGGATTCTATATGTTCCATGACTTTTTATATAATTATGTCATGTCTTCTGTCTCACTATCTAAAGCATTATTCTTATGATTATTCTCATACTAGGCTTTTTAGCTCATCACTTTGTTCATGTTATCCCTAGGATGCCATATAAAGATGTTTGAGAACAATGGGAGTTTTGGATATATTTTTGAAGACTAAATAAATAAATGTTACATTTAGTCCCATGTTTTATGTTTTATATTCCCGGTATTCCAATACACTAGATATTACCATCCATGGATTGAAAGTTAATTCATTACTATTATTAAAATCATGTAATCATATTTATAAAAGGCAAGGGTCACTATAAATATAATTTGAAAATTATTATTATTATTATTATTTTAGTTTCATTAGAAAAAATATGAAATATATAGATATATCAAATAATATATCTTATATTTAAATAAATTTAAATATGATAAATAATATACCTACACATATATATAAGTATATTCAAATAAATTTACTAATATAATACTTATGTAACATATATATATATATATGTGTGTATGTGTGTGTGTAATACTTAGGTAGATTCACTTTATATATCTATGTATCAAATAATGAGTGACCTCCACTTTAGAGCTTTTAAGGTGGATGGCATGAACACAATTCAGTTTTATTGCCTATCGGGGTAAGTGTGAACGAAGTACATGCTTATATCTACCACTTTTTCCAATAATATAAATTGATATCATTATTAAAATAAACTAAAACCTATTAAATCCCCATGTTTTAACGAAAAAACATTATAAAAATAAATCCACAAAAAATTAGTTTTTAAAAGTTTTATTCGGATCCTTGTGGATAAATTCGAGGATAGATATTAAAGTAATCCATCATTAAATATATCTCCATGTCAAATAATATAAATTAATTTCTTTAACATACACTCATCAGCTAAGTTTATACTCTTGAAACCCAAGACCCCCAAGCTGTGTGGTACTATAGTTCTATTTATTTATTATTCCATCCTCATCCTCTCCATTTTTCCCATCCCTAACTCAATTATTTTTATTGTTGTGTGGGTATTTTCTCTAGAATGATTTGGTGATAATGGATGTGGAAATTTATTTACTAGTTCTAATTGTGTAATTCTCACAAATGGGAGGCATTTTCGTATTTAGGGAACATAATGGTGTACAATTTTTATCCTAATCAACTTCATCTCCCCAATAGTTTTTTTTTTCATTTTGTTTCATTGAGACTAATCCCCCATCTATTTTATGTTTCTTGTACTTCCTTGAGTATTAGTGATCCCATGGATGACTACTTATTAGATTATTTCTAGAAACATAGGTGGATGTACACAAGATATGGAGGATGGGTTTCAAATAACAAAATGTAATGACAAATGTTTGGGATATGAGATGATTAGGATGATAGTTGTTTATAAATTTCACCTTTGAATGAATTTAAGGGATAACACTATCTATAGTGGACAAATTATCCTCATCCTCCTAACACATTGATGGATTTTTTGTAGAGATATATTTGTATTTTGTTTTGCTATTATTCTTAAATTGTTGTCAAAATATCCTTGTGGTCAATAATGTTTCCATAGTAATATAATTATCCATATAATTAATGTATTGTTTCATATTTATGTTGTATTTATTTATTTTCAGTATTAATGATATGATAATTGTTATTTTGTAAAAGAGTATTCTATTGTTCAATAATATAACTAAGATAATGAAAATAAGAAAATGCATCAAGAATTCATTAAAATATAAAAAATGAAACTTCCTACCACTTATTTAATTAAATTTATCATCATTTTTTCTCATCATTATATTTTAATTTATTTATCATTATTATCTAATTCATATTTAGTTTTTTTTCACAGATCATTTGGGAAGTCATATTTTTCTTTCAACTATATGCAACAAGGAACTAAAGAGATAAAATGATTCTTTTTAGAAATGTTGACACACATTATATTTTCAATATATTTTTCTGAACTATAAAAAATGCATATTGATTCGACACAATTAGCGAAGAAGCCTTTCTCATTGTTGAAATCCTATACTCTTCTGACTTTCAGCAACGATAATGGTTTTTTTGTTAAGAACATTGAGTAAATATGAAGTGTTCGATGTTCAACATATAAAGATAATGTAGTCATGGTAACATTGATAGATAAGTTAGTTTTTAGACTTTGGGATGTATATGATTTAACCACCTCTTAATCTGACACACAGTGTGACTCGTATGACATTAAGTGCTTCTTTTTATTTAAAATTGAATTTAATTTCATTAAAAATAACAAAAATTTTAAGGATCTATGTATTTAAATATTAATACTTCTTGATTTCTCTTAATGCTATGAATAAGATATTAATTTTACGTTAATGTGGATTCTTCTTCCAAAAGCATACTTGAAACGCTACAACAGGTTTCTCCGAAATCTTAAGTTGCACACAACTATGAGTTATACTGAAATATAATACTATAAAAATATTATTTTTTGAAATGGTAGTTAATTCCTTGATATTGGAATGGCGGGAATGAATACTATCAACTGAATTCTGAAATATGGTATAAAAATGTTTAATTATTGATTCATTGGTTACTAAATTTATTGTAAATTGAAATAAAAACAAATTGAATATAAAGGATGTGTTTTTATGAAAACTGATATAAAAAAGAATAATCGTGTTTTAATATCACACATTATGGATTTCTATTTAATTAAAGATATATGATATATATTCCATGTAATTTTTTAAATCCATCTTATATGTTTCGTAAATATAATATAAGAAAAATTCATTTTTTTGGTTAAAACAAGTAATTTTTTTAAAATGCAGTTTTACCTCCTTTTAATGGAGAACCCTTTATATATCTACTTTTTGTAACTTTTATATGATTTATTTGAAAAAATAAACTTCTTTTATAGAAGAGTTACATAAAAATTTACATTGGATGAAATTTTCGTATAGTCTCTGATAAAGTTCGTTTTTAATGAATAATGAAAAAATACTACATTTTAATTCAAAATTTTCATTCCATATAAGTTATTTATATAGTAAATTTTCCATTTTAATTGGATTTAACATATAATTGGATTATGTTTTTATCATTTAATTAAAATTTGGTCATTTTATGTAAATTTAATTTGAAATTGGACAATAGCACATGTCAATCTTTTGATAGTTATTATTTCTTAAAAACCACATTTTGGTTTTGACAATGGGAATTAATTTTCAATTAATTTCTGAAACATTTGGGTTTTGAATTTGGATAAATTGATTTCGTTTTTAAAATCATGAGGTACAAATTTTTGAAATTGTTACCTTTTATTTTTAGACATTATGAATCGTAACTTCAATTATTATTTTATTTACCATGGTTAAATGGTGAATCTGTTAAATAAAGGTAACAAATTAATATTATAATAATATTAAACTAGCATAACACACTTTCTAATCCTATTGGATGATATATTTCCTACCATGGGAATCCTTGGGTCGATTTTGGGACCATATGGGGCCACTTTGTTGTGTAAATGACATTTTATAATAATTAATTTAATGTTATGAAAAATGTAACATAAACATTAATTTTTAAGAAAAATTATTTTTATACGGGGTTATATAAGTGATATTTTTCACTATAAATATTAATTAAATATATAAAAATATTTCCTATGTCTTGATATTTTATTTCTAATTTTTAAAAATAAAATAAATTTATTTATTTATTACTCAATAATGATGTAGTGATTACCTTATTAATGAATGATTTAAATAAATGAGAATATAAATATTAAAAGAAATTAATTTTCAAACTTTTTATCACTGAAACGATTTTTAGGGATGATTATAACATGTTAAATTTGATCTAATGATGTTGTTTCTAAATAATTATGTTGTTATAGATTTTTAAAAAAGTCATCATATGAATTGTATAAAAATTGAAAAAAATGTGTTTTTAAAACAAATACTATTTTATTAAATGATATAATAGTCCTAAAACTCTATTATTTCTAAAAAGGTCTTATATAATGTTTAAAATTTCATTAATTAACCACTTGAGGTTATATTGGAATTTATAGTAACTATATTAACCACATAGTATAAATATACAAGAAGACATGGTAAGAGTTAAATTAGTTAACTACGGTTCAAAGCTAAAAGATAAGGTTAAATTTGTAACTGTGACCTATCTAAAACTTAATGGTTGAGCTGTTTTCAGCCCAAAATCAACTTATCTTGGAAATAAATTATTTCGGGACCATTTGAAACCAAAAATCATTTTATCATAAAATAATGCTTCAAAACATCCCTAAAGTGTCCCTTTTCCCTCTTATGAAAGGGCATCAACCATACCCATTTAATTGCACATATAAACCTCCTTGGATCATTAAAAATCAGTTCAAAAAGCTCTCAACATCCCTAACTTCCTCTTAAAATCCTTACTTTGGGAATAATTCAATTCAATAAATCCTTTTTTCTCAAATCCAAAGGAGTGACATGTTTTAACAGGATGCATCTTCTCAAAAGTGCATTTCCATTATTTTACATCTTCACTCCCTATTATATTATTATTTTTTTAATATATAAAAACACCAGTATCCTAAATATACGAGGATATTTTTATGATAATTTTTATAACTACACTTACACACACCTCCATCTAATGTATATGAACATACTATTTCTGAGTACTGTGAATTACTACCTCGGGAAACGATGAATGATCGATTTTCTCCTACCACCTCTCATGGTAGCCATTATGACGGAAATATATTTACATATTATATATATTATTTTTAAATTGTCTCTATGCTTCGGTTATTTATTTAATTAATACCATTATGCTTTCCATAATGTGTAAATTGGATAATTTCATTTAGCAATTTTGGACTACCACCCCCTCAAAATGATATGACTCATTCATTCCATACATGGAATGTATAAAGGGTGAAATTAATAAAACTATTTAATGTATATAAAAGATGATATTATACTAGAATTATATTATACCTGTGTGTCATTTAGTTTTCATTCCTTTAAACAATAAAAAGAAATTAAAGTAGCGTTCATCCATACGTATGGCTTACCATCACCATTAACATTGTATTTCATATCTTATATCCAAATTTTATGTAATAATATAAACATATATATATATATACTTTATACATATATATTTGATATTTTAATAAATAATATCATTTTGTAGATAATGGAATTTTTGACCACATGGACAACTTGTATGTATAACAAGTTCATTTTTATATAAAGTACCGAATATCGACAAAATGACTGATATTAAGTTAAATAATCATGAAATGATTATTATATGGTAATAAGTTATATAAAAGGAATAATAAACATGAGAAGGGTTCTTAGGAAATTATAAATTATCTTAATTTTATTATTCAGGATAAACAAGGTACATATGTGATGATTCATACTTAAGGTAAGTGGACTTCTTAACCCTATTTCTATTCTTTGGGTTAATCATTTATTTCTTGATTATATCATGCTATGATTTTTTTAGAAACACATTTTTATGTCCTAACTTGAATTTATAAATTATTTTTGTGTATTTTTAAACAATATACATAATAGAACTATTTTATTAATAAAATGATTTTTGTAAGGGAACCTTTCACCCTCTTCTTTTAGTAAAATACATATTTTATGTTATGTATTATAATTTACATTTTATTATGATGGGGTATGATATTATGTAGAATTATTTTTATCCATTTTATTTCCAAAACATGAGATACTCTTTTATCTCTCATAAACTCATTTTATGAATTTTTTGTGATGCCCTTAGGTTGCCGAATTTTTCTAAGGGAACTTCTTAAACCAATTTTCATTTTTAGGGTTAATCTTCTACTTTTTGATTAGGTCACTCTATGATTATGTGAAAAATATATTTTTATATCCTACCTTGTATTTGTACTTGATTTATTTGTACATATATTAAATACATAAAATAAACCAATTTTATTAACAAAATGATCTTGGTAGGAGAATTTCTAAACTCAATTTCCACTCATTGGATTTTATGCATAATTAGTTGATTATATAATGTCAATATTATATGTAGAATCACTATTTTATTATTTATTATCTATTTAACACTTCTTGTGGATAAAATATTTCCATGCAGAATCACCCTTTTGATAAATTCTTACGTCATTGATACAATCTTTGTAATGGACTTCGTCTCAATCGACTTTCATTGAGGCATGCCTCAATATTATGCCCATTTCATATTCAATAAGGTGTATATACAACCCTATTGACATTTTATATGATGAATTTAAATATTATCATGATATTGAATAATTTTTTTGATGTTATTCTTTAATTATTTTTATTCTTGTCTTTGTATGTGTTGCAAGACTCTTTAACTGAAACATTGTTTTAAATGATTAAAATATTTTTTCTTCTTAAAAAATATCATTAATGTCCATGTTTTCAAAATGGTTATAAAGATTTTTTTAAATGGACATAAATGTTATAAAATCATAATTTCTTTCAAAAGTTTCAATGGGATATGGGACACTTAGATTCAAAAATATATTTATTAAATGTTTTAAATGGTTTGGAAATTGATTGAATATTTAAATATCTTGAATTGATTTCTTGTGATTTATGAATGAAATGTTGATAATTTAAATAATTTATGTGTTATGTTTATGTAATAGTACTTTGAAATTTGATGGGTGGTTACATGATTAACCAAATATGGGTGGTTCTGTGATAAACCAAGTGTGGTTCAGCCTGAGATAGCTCTCCAATGTAGCTGTGAAAGCTACAATGTATTTATGTTATGGATTCCATAATATACCTTTATGATTTATGATTTCTAGATGTTATTCCTAAATATAATGATTTCATGAGTTATTTTCAAGAGATAATGTTATATGAGTAAAAAGTATGATTTCATTTATTGGTACGAATTGACAGACTAATGTTTTCTTTACTTATTTTATAACCCTTACTAAAACTTTTATGCTCATCCCATGTTTTTGAAATGTTTTTTAGATGTTTTAAAGAATGGTAAGATAAAAGTATAATTCAATATGATTTATATCAAGAAACATTTATTTTTTATTTAATGAGCATTATTGTTGTGAAAAAGAAAATTTTTTAGAATAGAAGTGTCTACTTTATAGTATTTGAGATATAATGTAATAGTTATTCCCTAATACTCTAAAACTATACAACTAAAAATATCCTCAATGTGAATTATTTATTTAACTCAATATTAAGTAATTCATTGAGGATAGGGCATTAGAGTTGGCAGCAAAGGTCGTTTTAGACAAAATTAGAGGTTAGGGTGTTATTGAAGTATAAGTTACCAAACCATAATGGTTATCATATTTAAAATATTCATAGTTATATTAAATAAATTGAATGATTTTAAGATGTCATGAATACGTATATGTTAGCGTTTACTATCTTCCTGAAGATGTTATTTGATGATTTTACTGATATACTCACACTGACCTTTCTAATTTTAGAGTAAATGGATAGATCCAGCAGACCCTAAAGTTACAATAGATATGAAGGAAACTATGATGGTTTTATGAATGAGAAACCGAACAAAATCGGAGATTTAATTATAAATATTTTTTTATTCTTAACCAACTATCAGAAGTCATCATTGACCACTTAAACCGTGTGAATTTTTCTAAGGAATCATATATGCGAGAAAAGTATTCCTATGGGAGTCCAGGTAAAAATTATAAAGTTAAGAATATTCAAAAACAATGTATCAAGTATGGGGAATGAAACACCTAGGAAAATGCTTCCAATGGATGGGAATATGTTATAAATGTGGTAAAAATTGTCATAAAGAAATAACCTGCCATAGAAAAATGAAGTGTTCAGTTGACTCCAGGAAAAGGAAAGAAGTTATTTTTGAGGGATCAATTGAATGTTTTAAATGTGGAGTGAATGTTCATTACAAAAATAGATGTCCCCCAAAAAGGTTCAGGAATGGGATCAGCATGAATGTAAAAATATATTTTTACCAATACCTAATGCCATTCTAATTGAAGATGAGGAAACTAAAAATGACCTCTGAATTGTAAGGATTATTTCTTTTCTCGTGTTTTAACATTATTAAAATCCTAAGAAATTATGTATGTTTCTGTTTCTAGTACATAAGTATAAAAGAATAAGAGAAAAAAACAAGGATAAAGGATCATGAATAATGTTCAATTATTAAGATGTTTACATTTTAGAAATTGAAGAGTTATGTGAGATATATGGTGATGATATGTTTAAATATATTAATGATGGGGTTACATTGGAAGACGTGTAGTATTTATAACCCTGAATTTTGTTATATAAAAATGTTAATTGAGGAAGAATTATATTTTCTTTTTTGTATATAGTTATAAAGAACCATTACGGTTGATATGATCCCTGAATTTTGTGGGAATTATGGGTTATTAGTTTTTGGGATGAAAAATGTGAGGTATGACATAACCTTTGAGGTTAAAACATGTTATGGATAATTTTAAGGATTTAATATAATTTTTTTAATGTTATTTGAATGATATGGTTTTTTTTGTTTTGAAAAAGAACAATACACAGACTGTGTGACAACCTTTCACATCGGAAAAATATGGGGGAATTGAACCCACAACCAAAGTGCGACCGAGACTAATCGACAACCAGTAGACCACCTGATGTCCCTGGTTATTATGAATTATTATTTTTAGTTAAATTATTTTGTTGTTCATGAAAAACTTGATTTTAGGAAATTATGTTTTATCAAATGTATATCCTTAGTATAGGAAAATTATTTGGTGATTAAGTGATAAATGTTAATTTGGATGATGTCTTCTATATTGGTAACACTATATGCCTCAGGAAAATAACATAATCGGGGATTTTATTTGAGGTGTAGTGGTTGAATTTTTATTTTGGAAGAATCTATGTTTTAGTTGTGGGATTATGGGGATTTAGGATATTTATGGAAATGTTTAACATTCATTTTAAAATACGTGATTAAGATAATTACATTTATGTATGATAATTAAAGAGTAGTCGATGTTATTGGGATATAAATGTTAGGATGTATTTTATGAAGACTATGTGATCAAATTATTCTGAGATTTGGGTTTCAATATTAGTTTGGATTATATTGAATAATTTTAAGGACAATTGTGTATCGAATGGTCTTGGATGAACTATGGGTATTTTTTTAATTTTTTAGACTTAGAGTAGTATTTATTTTTATAATGGATTATCCTATTTGTGGATTATCTGATCTTGTACTAATCATTTTGATTTTGGTTAATGTCTAAAGAGAGGGGAAATTTATATAGTTTACCTTTTTTGGATTATGTTATTCTCTAGAATTTTAATTCTATCACTATATATGTGACCATGTTGTATTGAATACTCGTAATTTGGATAAAAAATAGTTTTTGGTAGAAATTTATTAAAGGATGATACTCTACTTTAAAGGTAAGTATATATAATTATGTTCTTTTTCTAAGTAGTTAAAAAATTCTTAAACATTATAAATAGTAATATAAAATAGAAATTTTGTCCGTTTAATTATTCTACTGGGGAATCAAAGACCATTTAACTCATCGTAAGTGTGTGGTTTTCTTGTTGTTATCCTTCACCTAATCATGTTTTCTATCACTCTCCATTATAACTTGATGGTTAGTTTTCTCTTCCATATCCATTTTTTCAAGGAATCCATGTATGTGTTGTCTCAGGTGACCTTTTTACTTCTCCTTCTATCTTTAAATGTTATATTTTTATTGACTATTTTTCTAATGTGGGACTTTAAATGATGTTTTCGATCCAAATTTTAAAATTATGAGGACACAATTTCCAAAAGGGGGGAGGATGTAACGACTGAGGTATTTAGAATAATACATTTTTATTTCAACTAATATTTATGAATAATATATTAATTTTACATTAAAGGGGACTCTTCTTCGGATAACATACTCGACACACGACATCGTGTTTCATCGAAATCATACAGTGCACAAAACATTGAGTTATACCGAAATACAATAAATAAATAATATTAGTATTTTAAATGGTTGTTAAGTCCTAGCAATTTGAATGGAAGGAATGAATTGTATCAAACTAATTTTTAAATATGTTTTACACATATTTAAATAATGATTCATTAGTTACCAAATTATATTTGAAATGTAAATAAAATCCAATTGAATGTAAAGGATGTGTTCTTATGAAAACCTATTTAAAAGAAAAATAATTGTGTTTTCAAATAACTCTTTCTGGATTTTTATATAATGAAAAATATATTATATATATTCAATTTAATTTTTTAAATTCATATTATATGTTTTCCAGATATGATATAAGAACCAATTAAATTTTTTGGATAAAAGAGGTATTTTTCTAAAAATGTAGTTTTCCCACCATGAGATGGAGAACCCTTCTTAAATATATTTTTTGACACTTTTATGTGAGATATTTAAAAATATAAACTTCTTTTGTAGAAATTTGACATAAAAACTCACTTTGGAAGAAATTTTGGTTTAATCTCTGAAGACGTTAATTTTTTCATGAATAGTGAAAAAATACATCATTTTAATTCAAAATTGTTTTTCAGTATAATTTATTTATATAGTTATATTTTACATTTAATTGGTTTTAAATTATAATTGGATTATTTTTTATCATTTAATTTAATTTTTTCCATTTTAAGTAATTTCTCTATGAAATTGGACATAAACACATGTCAATCTTCTAATAGTTATTATTTCCTAAAAACCCAGTTTTTTGTTTTGATAATAAGAATTAATTTTAAATTAATTACTATAAATTTTGTGTTATGAATTTACAAAAATGGATTCTATATTTGGAATCAGGATGTTCATATTTTTTAAATATATACCTTTTATTTTTATACATTATGAATAATAACTTCAGTAATTATTTTATTTACCTTGGTTAAAGGATAAATCTAGTAAAAAAGGGTAAACAAATATTATTATTATAATATTAAACTATACTATCATTTTTCATAATTCTATTTTATGATATATGTCAAACCATGGTCGTCCTTGGGTGGATTTTGGGACCCTATGGAGCCACATGGTTGTGAAAATGACATTTTATAATAATTAATTTAAAGTAAAGATAAATGTAACCTAAACATGTAACTTTTAGTAAAGTAATTTTTATATAGTGTTATATAAGTGATAATTTCAACTATAAATAGTCATTAGAAATATAAAACTATTTCCTATAACATGGTAGTTTATTTATAATTTTTAGATGCCAAATAAATAAATTTAATTAACCCACAATGATGATGTAGTGATTACCTTATTAATTAAAGATTTAAATAAATGAGATTATAAATATTAAAATAAATTAACTTTGAAACTTTTTAACCCATACACGATTTTCAGGAATGAAATTTAATTTTTATATTTGAATTAATGATGGTTTTTTCAAAATAATCATTTTTTTATGGATCTTTAAAATGTCATCATATGAATAGTACAAAAATTGACATAAATGCATTTTTAAAACAAATACTATTTTATTAAATGAAATAACAGTCCTAATAATATAATATTATTCCAAATTACTTAGATAATTTTCAAAAAGTCAATAATGATCCACTTTAGGTTATATTGTAATTTTATAGTTACTATATTAACTATGTAGTATGAATATACTAGAAGATATGGTAAGAGTTAAATTAGTTATCTAAGTGTTAAATTTAAATGACAAGGTTAAATTTGTGACCTAGACTTGTATAAGACCTATTGGTTGAGTGGTTCTAGACCCAAAATCATCTTATATTTCAAATAAATTGCTTTGGTACCATTTGAAACCGAATCTCAATTTATAATAAAATAATACTTCAAAAATTCCTTAATGTGACCCTCCTCCCTCTTACAAAATGGCATCACCCCTACCCATTTAATCACACCTCTCAAGCTCCTTTTCTTGTCAAAAATCTTCCAAAATAAGCTCCCAACTTCCCTCTCATCCACCTAGAATCCTTACCTATGGAATAAGGCAATTTAAGAAATATGTTTTTCTCAAATCAAAGGGAGTTACACATTTTAATAGGTAGCGTCCTCTATAAAGATCATCTCCATTACTTTACTTCTTAACTACATTTTATATTATTATATTATTATTAAATAAAAAAAATACCCTAAATATATTTGGATGTTTTTATGATATGTATTATAACTACACCTACACACAACACCATCTAATCCATATGAACATATTGTCTCTGTGTACAGCGAACTACTGCCTCATGAAACGATGATTGTTCAATTTTTCCCTACAACCTATCATGGTTCCATTATGAAGAAACTATATATATATATATATTATATTATATATATATATATATATATTCTCAATACTTATATTTTTTATTTAAATCATACCTTTATACTTTCCATTATTTGTAAACGCAATAATTTCATTAGAGGGAGTGCAGACTATCGCCTCCTCAATGTGATATGACTCATCCATTCCATACGTGAAATGTATAAAAGAATGAATTAATAAACTTTTGAAACATATATAAAATATAATATTATACTATAATTATAATATACCTCTTTATAAATTAGTTTTCATTTTTTTAAATATGAAAAAGGAATGAATGGAGCGTTCAGGCGTACGTATGGCTTACTGTCTCCATGAACGATACATTTCATTTCTTATCTACAAATTTTATGTACAATTATAAATATATATATATATACTGGATATATATGATACTTAAATCAATAATATAATTCTGGAGATAATTTAATATTGACCACATGGACAATTGTTAATTATATCATGTTCATTTTTTACTCTAAGTATAGAATATCGACAAAACGACTAATATTAATGTAAATAATTATGTAATGTTTATTATGTAGTAATAAGTAATATAAAAGGAATAATAAACTTTAAAAAGGTTCAAAATAAATTATAAATTCACTTAATTTTATTATTCATGAAGAAAAAAGAACATACGTGATGAGTCAGACACAAGGTAAGGGAACTTCTTATCCCAATTTCCATTATTTGGGTTAATCTTCTACTTCCTTATAATAACATGAAATGATTATTTGAGAAAAAATAATTTATTTCATAACATGTATTTGTACTTTATTTGTGTTTATTTATATTGAATACTTATAATTGAAAAATTATATTAAAATAATGATCTTTTTAAGGGAACCTTTCACCCTTCACTTTTAGTCAAAGTCTTTTTTTAGGTTATGTATTTTAGTTTAAATGTTATTATGTTAGGGTAAGTTATTATATATCTTTATTTGTATCCATTTTATTTCAAAATTATGAGAGACCATATTCTCTCTCATCAACACATTTTCTGAATTTTTAACTAATTCCTTTAAGCTACCAAATTTTTGTAAAGAGAATTCTTATCCCAATTTCCATTTCTTTTATATAATCGTCTACTTCATGATAATGTCCTGCAATGATTATGTGAGAAATAAATTTTCATATCCTGAAATTTATTTACACTTGATTAATGTTTATTTATAGTGAATTCACATAATTGATCTATTTTATTATAAAAATTATCTTTGTAAGGGAATTTCTATGCCCAATTTCCACTCATTAGGTTTTATGCATACTTCATTGATTGTATTATGTCAAGATTATTTATGGAATCGCTATTTGATTATTTATTTTTTAATTACCACTTCTGTTTGTGTGGATATACAGTTTCTACACATAATCACACCATTGATAAATTCTTATGTTATTGATACAATCCTTGTAAGTGACTTCTTTTCAATCTTCTTTCATTGAGGCATATAACGATATTGTGAACATTTAAAATCATGTAAGGTGTATATAAACCCATTTTGAAATTTTATATCACGAATTTATATATTATAATGATATTTAAAGTTTCTTTTTATGTTATTATTTAATTATTTTTTCTCATGTGTTTTTCAAGTTCTATAAGACTCTTTATCTTTTACATCATTTTAATTGTTTTAAATATTTACTCTTAAAAATTACTCTCATTAATGTCCATGTTTTCAAAATGCTTTTATTTATTTATTTATCTACACATGAATGTTTTAAAATGATAATTTATTTGAAGAGATTCAAGGTGGTTTGAGACACTATGGTTAAAAATTCGTTTTATTAAATTGTTTAAATGGTTTTTGAAAATGATTAAATATTTCAAAACTATGAATTGATTTATTTTGATTGATGAGTGAAATTTTGATAATTTAAATCTTCTATGTGTTATGTTTCTATAATGGTAATTGGAAATTTGATGAGTGGTTATGTGATAAACCCAATACGGGTAGTTCTGTGATAAACCTAGGGTGTTTGAACCCAAGATAGCTCTCAAATGCCTTGGGTAACAAGATAAAGGTAAACGATAATGTTTATCCTAATAAATTTTCGGAATATACTATTATGGGTATTCTAAAGGAAACACCCTATGTAGCTGTGAAAGCTACAATATAAGTTTTTATGGATTCCATAAGTTACCTTACTAATTTATGATTTCAATTTGTTATTCATAAATATTATGATTTCATGAGGTATATTAATGAGAATATGTTATATGAGAATAAAGTATGATTTCATTGAATTGTATGAATTGATGAACTAATGTTCTCTTTCTTTATTTTATAACCCTTACTAATATTTTTATGCTCATCCCATGTTTTTGAAATTTTTTTCATAGGTTATAAAGAAGGGTAAGAGAAATAATTAATTCAAGAAGATTTATATCATGAAAATAATTCTTATTTTATTTAAGGTGTTTTATTATTGTGAAAAAATTGTTTTGAATAGAAGTGTCTACTTTTTAATATTTGAGATGTAATGTAATAGTTATGGCCTAATTCTCTAAAAATATAAACTTAAAAAGACCCTCAATGTGAATTGTTGATTTAACTCATGATTAAGTAATGTTTTAAGTATGGGTCATTATATTTGGTATCAGCGGTCAGTTTAAATAAAATTAGAGGTTAGTTTTTTATTAATGTATAAGTGACAATACCATAATGGTTCGCATATTAGAAAGGTTCATAGTTATTTTAAATAAATTTAATGAGTTTAAGATAACATGAATAATTATATCTTATTATTTACCATCCTCACATGATATTATATGATTATTTTACTGATAAACTCAATCTTACCATTTTGGTTTTAGACTAAATGGATAGATATAGAAGGAACCAATGTAACAATGGATGTGAAGGAAACTGTGATGTGTTTCTTAATGAGAAAATGAATGAAATGGGATATGTAATGATAACTCTTGTGGTTATTCTGAACCAACTATCCGGATTCATGGTTGACCACTTGAAACATTGGGATTTTTCTAAGGAATCATATATGTGAGAAACAAATCCCTATGAATGTTTAGGTAATGATCATAAAGGTAATTAAATTCAAAAGACAATGTGTGAAAGATGTGGAATGAAACACCAAGGAAAATGCTTCAAATGGATGGGAGGATGTTATAAATGTTTTAATGAAGGTCAAAAAGTAATAACCTACCCTGGAAAAAGGAAGCATTTCGTTGACTCCAGGAAATGGAAAGAAGATCATTTGGAGGGATCAATTGAATGTTTTAAATGTAGTGTGAATGGTAATTACACAAATAAATTTACTAGAATGAAGGTTCGGGAATGGGATCATCAAGACTGTTCAAATATATGTTTACTAATACATAATTCCATTTCAATTGAATACGAGGAAACTGAAAATGACCAATCAATGGTATAGATTATTTCGTAGCTCATGTTTTAACATTATTTAAATATTAGGACATTATACATGATTTTGTTTTTTCGAATGAAGTATAAAATAATAGTTTGTAAAAACATGGAAAAAATATCATGAAGAATGTTTGATTATTAAGATGTCTACATTTTAGGAATTGAAGAGTTATATTAGGTTTATAGTGATGATATGTTTAAGTCTATTAATGATGGGGTTACTTTAGAAGAATTCTAGAATTTTTAACAATAATGTTTTTATATAAAAATTTTAATTGAGGAAGAATTATCTTTTCTTTTGTGGATATAGTTATAATGAACTATTAGGGTATATATGTTCCCTGAATTTGAGGAAATTATGGGTTTTTTGTTTTTGGGATGAAAATTTTGAGGTATGAATAACCTTTTAGGTTAAAACATGTTCTGGATATTTTTATGGATTTTATATCATTTATTTAATGTTGTTATAATTATATTTTTTTATAAAAATTGACAATACGCAGACTGTGTGAAAACCTGTTGCGTTAGAGAAAGCTACGGAAATCATTCACACAACCATGGTGAGACTGAGATTGATCATCTACAACTAGACGACGTAACGTCCCGGGTTAGTATGACATATTCATTCTAGTAAAATGATTTTATGGATCAAGAAAAAGTTGATTTTTTGAACTTATGTTTTATCAAATGGATATCCTTAATATAGTAAAATGATTTGATGATTAAGTGAAAATGTTATTTTTGTGGACGTTTGTTCTTTTCGGAACACTATATGCCTAAGGAAAATATAATACTATGTGATTTAATTTGAGGAGTAATGGTGGAATTGTTTTTGGAATAATCTATGTTTATAGTGTGGACTTGTGGCAATTTGGGTTATTTTTTGGAAATGATTATCCTATATTTTAGATTATGTGATTAGGATAGTCACTTTTATGTATGATACTTTAATACTAGTTGATGTTATTTGGATATAAATATTAGGATTTATCGTGGAAGACTATGTGATCAAATTCTTCGGATATTTGGGTTTCAATCTTATTTTGGATTATATTGATGAATTTCATGGAAAATTGTGAAACTAATGGTCTTTGTTCAACATTGGGTATTTTTTGTTGAGTTTTGGAGTTTAAGAGTAGTATTTATTTTTATAAAGTATTAGCCTTTAATGAATTATATGATCCTATACTAACAATTTTTATTTTTTAATGTCTAAAGACAGTAGAAATTTATATAGTTTATCTTTTTTGGAATAAGTGATTCTCAAGAAGTTGGTTCTATCACTTCAGATGCCACCAAGTAATCTTGAATACATATCATTTGAAGAAAATATGGGTTTGTTTTAGAAATTTATTAAAGGAAGAAACTCTACATGAAAGGTATGTATATTTCCTTATGTTCTTATTCTATGTAGTAAAATAATTATTTATCATTATGAAACGGATCCTAAAAAAATGTTGTCTGTTTACTATATCTAGTGGGGAATCAATGACTGTTTAACCCCTAACAAGTCTGTAGTTTTCTTATAGTTAACCTTCTCTTAATCATGTTTTCTATCTCTATTCATCTAAACATGATGGTTAGTTTTCTCTTTAATATAAATGTTTTCATGGAATCCTAGTATGTGTTATATCAGGCAACCTTTGTACATCTCCTTATTTTTGTTAAAGTGATAGTTTTGTTGACCCATTTTCTGATGTGGGATATTCAATGAAGATTCTGAGCCCAATTTTAAAATTGTGAGGAAGCAATTTCAAAAAGGTTGGAAGGATGTAACAACACTGGTTTTTAAAGAATAATAATTTTTAATTTATATAAATACTTATGAATAAGATATTAAATTTACATTAAAGGGGACACTTCTTCTAATATTGTACTCAAAATGAAACAATGGGTTTCTTTGAAATCGTTCATTTTACACAACGTTGAGTTATACCGAAATATACTCAAACGCCCTAGGAGCGAGTCAGACCCACTCCTACCAGATTTTATTAGAAAAATAAAGGACACATTCAGAACATCAAAAGGGAGGTTTATAAAGGCTAGTAAAAGACTTACCACATGTATCGGCAACAACAAAAGGCACACAACAATCAAAATCCATAAATGACTATTCAGAACTGGATTCCACAATAGATTTCTTTGACAAAGCATTAGAAACCTGATTATCCTCCCTATAATCATGAGTCACCTCAAAAATGATACCATCAAGGAGATTGAGACAATCAATCCAAGCAGTCAACATCATCCATGGGACATTCCTTGACCACCTTCGAAGTAGATCTACAACCACCATTGAGTTCGATTCCAGCTAGAGAAATCTCCAACCATAGTGATCTGCATATCTGATTGCATTAACCATAGCCCAGAGATCAGCCTCAATGGTAGTGAATTGGCCAATATAATGTTAAAATCAGCACTTAATGAATCCCCGATAGGTACAGAAGACATCCCCACAGCCTGAAGGCCCTGGTGCACCTCAAGCCGCACCATCCACATTGACCTTCACCCATGAGGGAATAGGAGGGATCCATCTGATCGAATTAATCGCCAAAGGTTTTCTAACCCTGCCAACAATTCTAAAGTTTCTCAAAATAATAAGATCATTCTTCCCATTATGCATACATCCAAATTGCACTCTTGAGGCTATGCAAACGGCCCTATGAATCACCCTCACACCTGACCAGAATGTTGGCTTGATATCCACAAAAAACCTGACCACTTCTAGACTTCCAAATGAACCCAATAATTGCTGAAATAGCAACCATGAGGATATTCTGGACCTACTCACTACAGAAGGCAGAAACTGCTGAAGCAAGGATTCCTTCAAATGATCCCAAATATATACAGCATCCTGTCATATCCTGTATATATTTCCATAACCTGGATATCACAAATCAAGAAAAAAAATAAACGATCAATTGATTCCATCATAGAAAAATAGGTAGAGCAGGCCGAGGAATGATGAATCCCAGCCCTTGGAAGAGTACAGTGCATCAGGAGCCTTCTCTTCCATATCCTCCAAATAATAAAATAATCTGAATGAGGGTTGAAAAATGTCCGGAAAGCAGATATCCACCTATGCGCTGCATTTTGCCTAACACACAAGGACTGATACACAGCCCGGGTAGTGATGACACCATTAATTCATGGTTTCCAGACAAGAGTGTCTTTGTCAATGTAATTGTATTTATGAATGTCATCTTTATTCTGAGGCAGAATGAACTCATAAAGGCCTAGTCTGCCATCTTGTATTGCAGAAACCGAATAGTGAAACACATTTGGTGGAATATCAACATCCTCTTGGATCAGTCTGGATAGCCAATTAGTGATCCAAAGATTCAGTGTAGACTCTCTACAAACAATCCACATCGAACAGGACATGATCCCATAAAAATATGAAATTAAAGCAGGCCAAATAAAAGAAGAAATATAATGAGAATAACCATCCCAATACCTTGAGGTAATCCAGGCTGAGAGAAATTCCATCGAATTATCTTGAGAGGTGATAAGAGTCCAGGTGAACATACTAAGTAAGGCCTCATTAAACAGACCCAAATCATTAATTCCAAGACCCCCCGCCTCCATCGTAACTTGTTTGATGCACTATTTCCATGCCACCAAAACTAATTTTCATTCATATATGGAACCATTCCATATTAAATTTATAAGAAGCCTCTGGATTTCATTTATAATATTCTTTGTCCCCCTGTAAATTGAAAACGCATAGACAAACATAGAGGTAATCACTGAGTTGACAAGACAGACTCTCCTAGCTTAAGACATAGATTTCCCTTTCCATGTTTCCATATGAGAAATAATTCATGAGAAGATAGATTCAAGATGACACCTTTTGACACATCCCTAGAAAAGAGGGACTCCAAGATATGTGGAGGGAAATGAGCCCTTTTTAACCCCAAGAGATCTTGTGATTTTATTCTTCCTTATGATGGAGACTCCCTCCCCAAAGACCACGAATTACATCTAAAAGAGAATGGCATGCCCAGCCACAACCTCATAATTATTTAAAATGGTTTTAATTTAAGACATAGTTATTTTTTTGGCTTTACCAAATAACATGATTTCATCAACATAAAATAAATGGGAAGGGGCATAAAGATCTCCACCAACTTTAATCTGATTGTACCAACTAGCTTGGATGAGGCTATTAAGGAAAATACCCAAATAATCCATAACAAGGGCAAACAATAGTCCAGAGAGAGTGTCCCCCTACCTAAAGCCCCTAAAGCACTGAAATAAACCCCTGGGAGAGCCATTGACCTGAATTAGCAACCTGGCACTCTAAAAAATATTGTGAATCAAATTGATGGTCCTTTTAGAAAATCCATGCATTCCAAGAATAGTTAAAAGAAAAATTCATTTCATTGTGTCAAAGGCCTTTGGAATGACAATTTTTATCCCTAAGCTACCTTGTTTCACCTTCCTTATCATGGCATTAATATATTCACAGGCATTGAAAATTCATGTTTGTAAACTTCTTCTCAGCACAAACCCAAATTGATTCGGGGTAATGAGTCCCTCAACCACATTTCCCAACCTTGTAGCAATTATCATACTGATGATCTTAGGGATAGTATTGCCAATAGAAACTGGTTTGAAATCCTTAATATCAATTGCACTCTCCTTCTTGGTAATGAGCGCGATGAAATTGGAATTAGAACCATAATTCATGGAGGCAGAAGAGAAGAACTCTCTAACTTCAATAATAACCTCATCATGGACAATATCCTAGTTAATCAAGAAGAACTTATTAGTAAAACCATATGGCCCTGCAACACCATCAATGTTCAAAGATAATAGGGTTTCTCGCACCTCCTATCCCCCATGTACCTCCATAAGTTTGTGATTTGTCAAATCATTACTACTTGGGGTGATGTTTTTTCACAATAATATGGGATCTATCAGCTCCATTTTCAGAATAGAGATTTGAAAAATAGTTCACAACCGCCATGGAGATGTCATTATCTATAGATAAAATCCTTCCATTAATGTTTAAGGAAGTGAATACCCTTCTAAATTTTCATTCCTTATGAAGACGATGGAAAAAACAAGAGTTCTTATCCCCTTCTTTCACCCACTTTATATTATAAATAGATCTGGCCAGATTTTCCTTAATGCTGAGCAATTCAACAAGCTTTGATAAAGCCATGATTTCATCATTTGAAGGCATGGAATTCAATTGATTAAAATTCTGACATCTAGAAAGGAGAACTTCAGCAGCTTTTATATCCTCATCTATATTAGAAATTGAAATATTACTCCATTCCCTCAACCTTATCTTAGTGATTTTGTGCTTTGAAGACAGAATTTGCAAAGAAGATCCCAGATTACAAGAGCTCCATGCATCAAGAACAATCTCCTAACACCCTTTAGTCACAAGACATGCATTATTAAATTTAAAAGTAATAGGATCCATATGCAAACCATCAATGGAGATATCCACCACCAAAAGAATATGATTATACTGGGTTTTTGGACGTAGAAGGCCAGAGGCACTGATGGGATCATTTTTGTCATCAACCTGAACAAGGCGCCTATCCAATTTTCTGGCCTGCCTCCCATTAATATTGTATCTTCCCCAGGTAAAATCTGCACCAACCGCCAATACTTCAATCAGATTACAAGTATCAATATACTGAGAAAAATCTCTGTCAGCAACTCGATTAAAATTATATCCAGTTTTCTCACCAGGCCGCAGCACCGGGTTAAAATCCCCAATGATAATCCAATTCTATGGCATTTTAGAGGAAAATGGATACAATATCACTCCATAATTTTCTCCTCTTGAAATATGAATTATCAGCATAAACACAAGACACCAAAAAGGTGATCCCATTCCACCCAACAGAGGTAGACACAATCTGATTCCCTTGGGAGCAGAAGAGAAAATTGATCGAGTCATGTTTAAGTAACCAAAGGCTCTCAACATTGACCTCATTTTCATTATGATTAACAAAGGAGTAACCAATAGAATCCTATTT
This sequence comes from Viscum album, assembly GCA_963277665.1. Classification (NCBI taxonomy): domain Eukaryota; kingdom Viridiplantae; phylum Streptophyta; class Magnoliopsida; order Santalales; family Viscaceae; genus Viscum; species Viscum album. Next base: position 1,209,758,052 of record OY728165.1, on the reverse strand, counting down.
GAAGGCTTTCCAGTTGACAAACCTCATCCTTGGCTCAGAAAAACTGATAATAAATGGCTTGTTGGTCATAACAATATGTCTAAGGGCATTGACCACGGGAACATTCCCAATCCCTTGACAATTCTAGAAAAAAGTCTTCATTTATGTTGGGCTGTCATGGCCCTTGTTTGAGCCCCACCCCTAGTAATCACTCTTTTGGACTTTCCCTTTCCCTTGTTGCTGGTCACTTCATGGAGGGATTTTAATTTTTTAATGCCACCCTCCATAGAGACAACATCAGAATCATCATCAGATTGATCAGCCCCAGTATCAACTTCCTAAAACACACCTAAGAGTGGACTGAATTTATTTGGAGATTAGCTAATACCCACCACAAAATCATTCTCAATCATCTTCTTGGAAGACTTTTTAGCAAGTACCTGGGTAAAGGACCCATCACCATAGAGAACCTAATTTTCACCTGAGATATGCAACCTCATGTCCACAGGAAAATCACTATCATTCACAGGACAATCACTGGACATATGTGTTTGTGGTTATGGAATCAACCCTGGGAATGTGTGCTGGACATATTTTTCAATCAAATTCTGAGTGTCCTGGAAAGATTACTCCAGATCTAGAGGGCCATCATAGACCACAAGGTCCTTCCCTTGATGCTTTGAGCCACAAATATTCCCTTCCTAGAAATATTCATTATAAACCTGAGGAGGGACTTGCTGGAAATCCCACACCTTTGAAGAAGGGTCAGCAGCTTCACTCATGAAATTAAACTCCATGGGCTGAGGCAACCCATCCTCAGTATTGGGACTCATATTAGAATCAGCAATGTGCCCTGCCATAAAATCCTGACCATCAACCCGGGATTCCTGGACATCATTCGCTAGAACAACACATCCATCAGTGGTGTGATTATCCAAAGCAGGCTCCCCACTTACATTAGGCGGACACAAGGAGGGGGAGACATCCAAACCTTGGGCATAATCAGGTGCAACAATGAAATACAAATTTGGTCCTGTCAATATTAAATTCTCATGAGAAAGTAGATCTTTTCTAAAGTGTTCAATGTTCATAATTCCATCCAGAGAAATCAGCTCAACCTACAGAGCCACCTGCTCCAAGCCCAGATTAATGGCAGAGGAAGAAGATGCCTTCTTATGCCTCAGATCAGTCGCCTTCCTACAACCAGCTTCATCATGGCCTTTAGACTTAAAAAAATCACATATAATCGTCCTCCTGCATTCCTCAGAGAGGTGTCCAAAGAAATTAAATTCCTTAAAAATCTTCAGCTTCCTCTCATAATAGATACCCAGAGTGATGTTTTCATCTCTGGTTATGAGAACAACTTCCTTAACCAGGGTACATGCCCTGTCAATCTGAACCAGCACCCGAGAAAAAGGACCAAATCTAGGATTTTCGGTTTGTCGATTCATTTTGATTGGGTTTCCCACAAAAGATGCAATATCCCATAATATCTGTGGATTCCAATACATCAATTTGAGCTTGTAAATTCTATCCCAAACCAGCACATGAGTTTTGGAAACATTCAAAGGATCAAAGTTTCTATCCCACTCTTGAATTCGGATAATTCCTGGCTTAAGGGAAACAGTACCAGTTCCCCACACCCTCCTCTTGAAATCATAATTAAGGAAAATAATGTGGAAGAAGCCTTTTCCCATTGCATTCATCTTCCAATCATCAAATCCCCAAGCAGAAACAATCTTCTTATTTAGCTCATCAAACCTCTACAACTTCTCACCTTTCAGAGTGATCACTCGGGCAATGATCAAGAACCAATAGAGGTTAACTCTTTCCTCCACCGCATCCCTATTAGGTACAACATGAGAGACCCTACCCTTTCTAATCACCATACCAGGAGAGGTAGATACAAAATCAGAAAAATAGGGAATCCCTGTCGATTTAACCGCTTCCGCGAAGCTCTTTTTCGAAGAGGAGGGAACTGAAGATGAAGCTCGCTGCAGATCGCATCGGGAGAACAATTTCATATGACCTATGCAATATTTGCAGTGAATAAAATCCAGATCCCTAACCAGGGGATCCATTGAAGAACCCTTTTCACCATGAGAACCACCACGAACCCTCCCATTTTCATCCATCTCAGATCTTTCTATACCAAAATATAATACAATAATAATATTATTATTATAAATGGTAATTAACTCCTATTGATTGGAAGGGAGAGAATGAATAGTATCAACTAAATTTTGAAATATAGTTTGCACATATTTAAATAATGATTCATTGATTACCAAATTTATTAGAAATTGAAATAAAAACCATTTGAAAATAAAGGGTGTGTTTTTATGAAATCCTATTTGAAATTGAATATTTGTGTTTTAAAATCACCCTTTATGGTTTTTTATTTAATGAAAAATATATGATATATATTCAACATAATGCTTTAAAATCATATTATATGTTTTCTAGATATGATATAAGAGGAAATTCAATTTTTCGGATAAAAGATATATTTTACTAAAAATGAATTTTTACCACCTTTTGATGGAAATCCCATTTTAGATATTGTTTTTGTCACTTTTATATGTTCTATTTGAAAAAATAAACTTATTTTATATAATTGGGATGTAAAAATTTACTTTTGAGGAAGTTTTGTTATAATCTCTGATAAAGTTCATTTTTTAATAAATAGGGAAAAAATACTACATTTTAAATAAAAATTGTCATTCCATCTAATTATTTATATATTTATATAGGACTTTTAACTTGTTTTAAAGTATAATTGAATTATTTTTTTGAAATTTAATTCAATTTTTTCGTTTCAAGTAATTTAACTTTGAAATGGGACATAAACGCATGTCAATCTTTTGGTAGTTATTATTTCTTAAAAACCCACTTTTTGGTTTTGACAATGGGAATTAATTTAAAATTAATCACTGAAACTTCACTATTTTAAATTTAGAAAAATAGATTCTATATTTGGAATCAATAGGTCCAAATTTTTTAAATAGGTACCTCTTATTTTTAGACATTATGAATAGTGACTTCAAAAATTATTTTATTTACCATGGTTAATGGGTAAATCTGGTATATATGGGTAAAAATAATATTCTAATAATATTAAACTACTCTATCATGAAAATGAATCTTATTAGGTGAGATATGTCTGATCATTTGTATCCATGGGTCGATTTTGGGACCCTATAAATCTACATGGATGTGAAATTGAAATTTTATGATAATTAATTTTATAAAGGGGAACCACCTCGACTGATTTAATCACACCTCTCAAGCTCCTTTTCTCATACAAACATGGCCCAAATAATCTCCCAAAATCCATATCTTCATCCTAGAATCATTACCTAGTGTAAAATACATTTTAAGTAATCCTTTTGGCTGATATCAAATGGATTTACACGTTTTAAGAGGTAGCATCTTCTCTAATGTTCCTTTCCATTATTTTACTTCCTCACTCCCTATTCTATTATAATTTTTTTACATAACAAAATAAGATTCCTTAATATAATAGGATGTTGTTATGATAATTATTATAACTACACTTACATACACATACATCTAATGTATATGAACATTCTTTTTTTGAGTATGGTGAACTATTGCCTCATGAAATGATGATTGTTCGATTTTCCCCAACCACCTCTCATGGTGGGCATTATTATTTCAATATATTAATATATTAAATATATTGTAAATATATTTTCTCTATGATTTAGCTTGTTTTAATCATACCATTATGATTTCCATAATGTATAAATACGATAATTTAATTTGACGAAGTGCTGACTACCGCCCCCTCAAAGAGATATGACTCGTTCATTCCATACATGGAACATATAAAGTATTAAATTAATAAAATTATGTAATGAAGAAATAATATTATATTATACTAGATTTATAATATACCAATGTATCATTTAGTTTTCATTCTTTTTAATATGAAAAATAAATAAAATTAGTGTTCATGCGTACATACGTCATACCGTCTCCATGAATGCTTCATTTCATTACATATCTCTAAATTTTATTTAATATTATAAATAAATAAATATTTATATATACTGGATTTATATGATATTTAAATTAATAATATTTTTTTTAGATAATGGACTTTTGACAACATGAAAAGTTGGTAATTATAACAAGTTCATATTTTACTCAAGTACTGAATGTCGGCAAAACGAATGATATTAACTTAAATAATTATGTAATGTTTATTACATGGTAATAAGTGATATAAAAGGAATAATAAATTTTAAAAAGGCTATAAATAAAATATAAATTAACTTACATTTATTATTCAAGAATAACAAGGATTATACGTGATGAGTGAGACTTAATGTGAGGGAACTTATTAACCCAATTTCCATTCATTGGGTTAGTATTCTACTTCATGGTTACATAATGCTATGATTATGTGAGAAAAAATATTTGATTTACTAACTTGTATTTATACTTTATTTATTTTTATTTATAGTGAATACACATAATAGTACAATTTTAATAACAAAATGATCTTTGTAAGGGAACCTTTCACCCTTCTCTTTTAGTCAAAGACTTGTTTTATGTTATGTATTTTAATTTCCATTTTATTATGTTGGGGTATGATATTATATATCATTATTTATGTCCATTTTATTTCAAAATAATGAGAGACCATTTTCTCTCTCATAAACTCATTTTATGTATTTTTTGTGACGTCTTTAGGCTGCCGAATTTTTGCGAGGGAACTTCTTAACCTAATTTCAATTTCTATGGGATAGTCTTAGACTTGTTGATTAAGTCATGCTATGACTATATTAGAAATATGTTTTGATATCATAAATTTTATTTATACATTATTTTTATGTATTTATTGTTAATACACATAATCTATCTATTTTATTAACAAAATTATCTTTGTAAGGGAATTTCTAAATTCAATTTCCAATCATTGGGTTTTACGCATAATTTGGTGATTATATTATGTTAGGATTATGTGTGGAATATCTATTTGATTATTTATGTTTTAATTACCACTTATGTTTGTGTGGATATAATATTTATACACATAATCACCACATTGACAAATTCATACGTCAATGATACAATCCTTGTAAAGGACTTCATATCAATCATATTTCATTGAGGCATATCTCAATATTGTGAACCTTTAATATCCTATAATGTGTATATACAACAATATTTACCCTTTATATCATGAATTTATATATTATAATTATATATAATTTTTATTCTGATGTTATTATTTAATTATTTTTATTCAAGTTTTTCTCAATTGTTACAAGACACTTTAACTAAAACATCATTTGAAATGTTTTAAATATTTATTCTTCTAAACCATTCTAATTAATGTCCATGTTTTCAAAATGGTTTTAAGGATTTATTTATATAGAAATTGATTTCATAAAATGGTAATTTTATTCAATAGTTTTAAAGTGTTATGGGACTCTTTGATTGAAAATTCTATTTATTAAATGTTTTAAATTGTTTTGGAAATGTATTGAAAATTTCAATATCTTGAATTTATTTATTGTGATTGATGGGTGAAATTCTGATATTTTAAATATTTTATGTTTTATGTTAATGAAATGATAATTGTAAATTTTATGGGTGGTTACATCAAAACCAAATACGGGTGGTTTTGTGATAAACCTAGTGTGCATGCGCCCGATGTAGTTGTCCAATGCATTTGGTAACATGACTGAGGTAAATGTTAATGTTTCTCTTAAGAGATTTAGGTAATATATGGTGATGGGTATTCCAAATGTATCTTTATATGTAGATATAAAATCTTCAATGTATGTATGTTATGGATTCCACAAGTTACCTTTATGATTTATGATTTCTATGTTTTATTCATAGATATTATGATTTTATGAGGTATGTTATAGATCTTATGTTATATGAGTTAGATGTATGATTTTATTGATTTTGATGAATTAATGGACTAATGTTTTATTTCATTTTTTTATAACTATTACTAAGCTTTTTATGCACATCCAATGTTTTTGAAAAATTATTCACAGGTTATAAGGATGGGTAAGAGAAAGTAAGAATTCAAGGAGATTTACATCGATAAAATAATTCTTATTTTATTTAAAGAGATTTATTTTGTGAAATAAATTGGTTATAATAGAAGTGTCTATATTATAATATTTGAGATGCAATTTAAAATTTATGGTCTAATTCTCTAAAACTCTAAACCAGAAAAAATTCTCAATGTGAATTATTGATTTAACTCATGATTAAGTAATTTTGTAAGGCTGGGCCTTAAAACAAACATACTCTAAACTGACAAAAAATATTATGGTGGTTATTATAATTTATGTAAATGATCCTTATGTCATTAGGGATGTGTAGTTGTCAGTCTCACCTCAATTTGATGAATGATAAGACCGGTATGAATCAATGTGTCTATTGTCAATTTAGAATTAGAAATTTAGTTAAAAAATATCACTCACTAAAAACAATAAAAATACACTCAAATTTTCATGATAATTTTGGAAATTGAATCATAATTAATTTTTAATGTTTATCAATCCTCCTCACGTCAAACTAAGACATGATGTGATCGATATAGGTCAAAGTTCATTTTTCCAGTTTAAAATAGAAATTTAGTAAAAAAAGTGATGTACTAAAAACTAAGAAAATGAATTCATATTGTTTCAATACATGATTAAAATGATCTATAAGTCATTTAAGATGTGTCAGAATCAAATTTACCTCAATCCAAATCACATTGTGAACGGTATGACTCCATGCATGTCTTTTTATTTAAAAATTACATCAATTTTAATAAAAATGACAACAGACCTACTCAAAATTGAGAAAACAGGTTTATATTATTTTTATAATTTATGTGAAAGGTCTATATATTATTTTTGTTGTGTGGGAATTAGTTTCACCTCAATAACATGTATAGTGTATCTGGTATGACATAATGTGTTTAATATTATTTTAAAATCAACAGTATTTTTCAAAAAATACGACTCACTAAAAGCCAAGAAAATGCAAACATATTTTGTTGATAATTTAGGAAATTTATTAACAATTCATTTTTTATGTCTATGAATCTCCCTCACATCAAAGAGACACACAATAAAAACATTATTAGTCAGAGTGATTTTTTAAAGATTAAAATGACATTTTAGTAAAAAAGACAAGTGATATACTCAAAGATGAGTAAATGCATTTAGATTATTTTGACACTTTATAAAAATGATACATAAGCCATAGCTTATATGTAATAATTATCGACACCTCAAATACAACGCAAGGTATGACTGATATGACTCAAAGTGTGTCATATTATTTAAAATTGATATCAATTTTAGTAAAAAGGGAAACTAACCTACTCAAAACTGGGAAAACATATTCAGATTGTTTTCATAATTTATTAAAATGATAAAAATTTAATTTTTTGAAAAATATGAATTATGAAAACCTCAATAAAACTCACTATGTGTCTGGTATGACTCAATTTTTCTATTATCAATCTATACTTAACATTTTCGGACAAAAAGTTTCACTCATATAAGACTGAGAACAGACACTCTGATGGTCATTAATATTATAAAAACAATTCATAGGTCAATTTTGATATGTAGGATTTTATATCCCATCTGACCACCACATGATATGACCTGTGTGATTCAAAGTGCGTGTTACTAGTTTAAAATGACATTTCTGGAAAAAAAAATACAACTGACATACACAAAACTGAGTAAACTTATTAATTTTTTATATTTTAGGAAAATGATCCATAAGTAATTTAACTAATTTAAGAATTAGACACACCTAAATCTAATTGGCAGTGTGACCGGTATGAATCCAAGTGAATATTTTTCAATATATAAGTACCATTTTAGTTTAAAACACGCATCACCTCACCAAAACTAAGAAAATAACATAGATTTTTTCTCTTCATATAAATTCTATATTCATATTTTATATTTTTGTTTTCATGTTATTTTATTTTTTCTGTTGTTTGATGTTATAGCACACTTCACTGGAGGGGTGGTCTGTTGTAGCAGCACACTGCAGTATGCCCCTTTAAGAGCGCTTTTAAAAGAGCTGATAAAAGACTCAGGTTTTTAGTCATGCTCCAGTAGTCAATACATCTATAGCACAGATAATGTCCATTTTTAGTGCTTTTAAAGGCCTATATTTTAATATTTTTCCATTTGGTAGGGTATATGATAACATTTCCCGTGTTTATAGCATACTATCGACCTATGAAGCGATGTGATTCGTTTTTCACTAACGCTTTATATAAAATCTAATAAGGGTAATGATAGTGAATATATGTTATGTAAAATAAATATCTATTATAATAATTAAATTTTTATATTTATTAATTGTAATATATAATTTTTTTTCATACATTTACACGCACTGAAAAATTATAATACTGTTCGTCGACATGTTGACTACCACCTTCACGAAGTGATGTGATTCTTTTTCTTTCATCACCACATCACTATAATGATATATATAGGTGTATTAATTTAAATAATATGATATTAATGATTTTATTCTAATTCTATGAAGATATAATATTACATACCATATTTCGATAGAGATCGTTGATAAATAGAAACATTACTCATGCGTATGTACGACCTAGTGTCTCTATAATCATAAGGTTAATTTTCATTTCATCACTATCCTTCATGATTGGGTTCAAAATTATAATTTATCTATAAATACAAAATTTATTTCATGATTATTATTCAATATATTTTATATAGTGACATATTTTACCATATTCAACCTACCAACGTCATTATTAACACATAAGTCAAATGTGGTCCAAACATATGACATAAACCTAACTGATTGAGAAATCATAAAGAACAAAGTAATAAGTGAAATAAATGGAAAAATAAACTGTAAATAGTTTAATATTTATGTAAATAATTAACCAAAGTTTATTATTAATGAATGTAAAGAGTGATCTTGACAAATTGAACTTGTGGGAATGGTTTTTTTCTCATGTTTATTTAGGTAAGATATATGACGTATTCAAAATTTATTTTGTATGTGTTTTGTATATAATAACAATTAATGAATTTTATTATTATTATCGTTAAATTTATGGGGATTTAAATATTCATTTTAGTACGTATCTTTCATGGGGTTTACAACTTCAATGTTACCAAAGAAGTAAGGTTTTTGTTTCTTCAATTTTCATTCTTTGAGACATATGTTATGTTATGAACCTATATTAATTTATGAGGTGTATATAATTTCCATTTGAAATGTTATATAATTAATCTCTATATTTTAATTATATTAGATGTTTCATTCAATTTTATTATTTCATAGGAATTATGATTCATAGTTAATGAGTTGTAAGAGTCTTTTGTTACAATTTCATCATTTGTCGGGGTTATTTTTTATTATGCTTCCAATGATGAGATACTATGATACATATATCAATAAAATAATTAATTTTATTCTCCCACAAAAATTAATTATTTTGAAATGTAAAATTACTATTTTCTAGACTTTTTTACATAAAATTGTTGTGAAAATGCTTTTGATAAAATCTGGCTTTAATTTTTTCTTCACTCAAAAATTTGCTTCCATCCTATTTTTAAAAAAAATGTTTTAACAAAAATTAACCTCTTTAAAATGATTTATCAATGAAATTTTTATCCATTTATTTACCTTTTATTGTTTTTATTTCAAAGGGATTTTCTTTTCATTTTCGGAACAAGGCACTTTTCTAAACATTTTACAGTGTAAAATGAATGTTATTTTTAAATTTTTTGGCATGAAAAGAATTGCATGCTTTCTTGAATGTCATTTATTTAAATCCCATTTTAAATTTTACAATAATATTTATAACGATATATTATTCCCTAATAATCTAAAAAAAATATTTGAATTTGTTTTTCAATGAAACAAATTTTGAAAATGTTTTATGTTTTAAAAATTGATTTTGAAAATAAAATACATTTTTTACCTGAAATGAATTTAATGGTCCATTAATGGTGTTTACATTCATAAATATCAAAAACCATTATTGTTAATTAGGTTCCAATTGGTTTATTTTGTAATGATAACATTCATATTCATTTTATGGATGGATTAAGATTGTCTTAAAAGGATTGATATAGGACTCATATCTTTCTGACGGGTTAAAAATGTTTCAAATATATTGTTGTGAAACCCATTTATTTAACATGGGTTATTCCAATTTCAAAGATATTTTTATAGAACCCATTTGTTTTTCACGGATTTATCACATTTCAGAGAGATTATTATGAACATGATTATTTCCATAGGATAATCATGTTTCAAAGATATTTTTAAGGAACACATTTTATTTCTACTTATTAATCTTGTTATAAAAGGAATAATGGTAGTTTATATGAGATTTACAATAAAATAAAATCTAAATACACTTTATTTTTAGTTTTTGGACATTATATAATATGTGTGCCTAGATGGAACTCGAACACATTGGGTAATGATTTCTTTCTTTAGATAATTATTTTGGAAGTAGACTGTATGTTTATTGCAATTTCACGGGCTCAGTAAGGGTTGTGTATGTTTTCTATGAATATGATTTCCCAAGATAACAACATATTCTTTCCATTATTTCTATGGGATTATAATAATTCCTTTGATCAAGACTGTTATCACATGGCTCATAATTATTGATAATTATGACTCTTTATTTTATAAAATCATTGTTCCTTGTTTTCATGTATTATGATCTAGGTTTGTTGAAAATGAATATTCATATGTTATACTCATACACTTTGATTATGTCATCTTACCATTATGATCTTCTTAAGCTCACTAATGATTTTCATTTATTAATGCTTACGTTTTCCCCATCTAAGAATTTGAGATCACCCTTATTTTTTTTCCTTTTACCAATATTATAAAGATATTATGTCTAATGATTTATTTCTATAAGAGATTTAATATTGATTATGATTATTACTTAATGTTAAAAAGATTAGTTAAGTGGGAGAAAATAACATTTAAAGGAAAGGGTATTTTTTGTAAGGGTTTTTTCAAATTAAATAAAACTCTAAACAAAAAAATGACTATGAGAAAATATGTGATACATGTTTTCCTTTTGATTTAAAATGATATAGATGAAAAAAAATGGGTCACATTTATTAATATCAATTTCTAAAATGTAACGTTTATGAATTTAGCACCGGATCTGTGATTATGGGATTCGAGCTATTTTAGTTGGTATTAAAGGACCAGATTAGATAAATTTGGATTTTAGGATGTTTTCATGCAAGGTTATACTAAGGGTTATGGATACCATCCTTAATCTATATGATTAATGTTGATAATAAATTCACAGCCTTAGAAAACACATTTAAGGGTTTCAATTAGAAAATATTTTTGAGGTTATTAATGAAATTTTGGGAGATATTTTTTTAAAAATATTTGTAACTCCCAGTATTGAAAATAGTTTTTTTTAGTGAGGAATTATTTTTATAATTTAACATAAATAAAAGGATAACCTGAAGGTTGATTGAAAACATGTCTCAACTGCCAAGGCTATGGGGCCTGAACCCACAATATAAAGGCAGTAAAAGTGTATCAGCTAGCACTAGCCTTTGTGACATCCTAAATAGTAATAATATTTTATAGTTAAATGTTATGTTTACTTCATAAAAAAATTGGATTTTATTTGAGGGAAAAAAATTTATTTTTCTTGGAAGAATATATGATAAAATACTTCTTAAATTTCGGTTTTTGAACATAGTCATGAAAATTTTGATGAATTTTTTTCATTGTAATTAATGGAATGATTTGGTTGGAAATTTGTGTATTTATATTTAAATATAGAAATTAATTTATAAAGGTTTATTTTATTTCATGAAATTAACTTACTATGTGTAACACCACAATATTTTGTAATTTTGTGGAATTAATTTAGTCTCATTGATCTTTTTTCATTTCACACGAAACTAAATATATATTTTGTTATATTAAAGAACTAGGTTTATCTCATGTAATACCCAGTTAATTGTAAACTAAATCTAATATAAAGGATATATTTTTTTAAATGGAACATTGAGGTTATCCTATGTTGTAAATAATACTGACATTCACTAATGGCATGCGTAACATGCCAGACTGAGTTTTACCAAAAAATTATATATTATAAAAATATTACTATTAAATATATTAAGACATAACATAGACATTATGTTAGCGGTTATGAATATTTTTAACTAACTTATGAAAACCATTGGTTTACAAATATACAAAAAAAATTCATTAGTTATAAGGAATATAAGAACTAATTTAATACAATGGGAATATTTTTATAGAAAAATATTTTTCCCTAAAAAATAAATTAATAAAAATAAGTAAGTGATAATAATATATTACATATATATAAATATATTATATATATATATTATATTTTTTATAACAATCAAATTGATTTTATCGGCTTAAGATGAGAACAAACCAAATTTTACACCTAAAACCCTACATTTGTATTAAATAAAGTTTACAGCCACATGATAGAGAACCTATTTTAAATCTAAATCTGTTAAATTGTATAAATTTAATATATAAAAATATAATTTATTTTTAAAGGGAAACATAAAAATACAGTTAGGATGAATTTTTGGTTTCTTTCTATGAAGTCTCATTTTTTAATTAATTGTGAAAAATAATGAAATTTAACTCAGAATTGATTTTTCATCTAATTTATTTATTATGATAAATTATATTTTTAATTTATTTAAAACATTAATTATATAATAATTTTATTCATTTATCCAATTTAGTTCATTATATATAATTGCACTTTGCTGTTGGTAATATAAACAAAAAAACTTTGAACATTCTTACTTTAAACCCCTGCTTGGTCGTTCCATATATGAGATTAAATTTAGTTTAATTTCTGCCATTTTGGTATTTAGAATTTGGAAAAATGATTTATAAATGTAGAATAAGAATAATATATAATTTTTAAAAAGGATAACATTGTATTTTACCCAAATGATGAATGAATATAACTAAAATTAATAACAATGATTAATGTTAAATTAAGCTTAATAAGGGAATAAAACATCACCATAATGGCCAAAACAACCTATATAATGGTAAAAAATACATCTTTTGTCCATATTTCGACCCAATCCTCAATTTTCTATATTTTTACCATTACTCGTTCCACATTCAATAAAAACTGTGTCTGGGGTTTCCCTTTTTCGAAAATATCACAAGAGTGTCACTCCTCCTCCACCATAAAAGCCCACCACTCCTCCCATATATTCACAAATCTCAATTCACTATGACTCAAAAAAATACACTGAAATATATCCCCAAAATACCTAACTTAATCCATTATTCTTTTCTTTTTCTAGAAATAAATCCAATTAATTCCTTTTGTGAAAACCAAATGGAGCTACCCATCAAAGTGGAAATATCCTCCCTTAAACTCCTTTAACAAATTTTCATTCTATACCCCCTCCACTTTTCTTATAATATTTTTGTAGAAAAAAAACTATTATCCTAATGATTATGATATTTTTTATGATAATTGTTTTACCTACACATACACACACTTCCATCTTATAAGTAACAGACATATTATTTATTTGTATGATGAACTACCGCCTCACAAAAGGATAATTGTTCATTCTTACATTGCCACCACTCATGGTAGACATTATGATGGACACTCAATATATATATAATTATTATGATATTTAAAATTCCATTAATCTTATATAATTATTTTATTTCACATATATATATATACTTTACATCATATTTTAATACGAGAATTTCGTTTGAGGAAGTGTGAGCTACCACCCCCTTGATATGATGTGATTTGTTCAAAAACTACATTGAATGTAACAGAGACGTATTTAGTGAAGATATATGATATATCTGATAGAATAATAATATTTTAATATTAATACATATACATATATATATTTATATGAAATTTACTCTCTTTCTTTCAATAAAACAATAAAATTAAAACAATGTTCATGCATATAAAACAACCCAGCGTCTCCATAAACTGTGTTAACCATTTCATAATTTTATATCCTCTAGATTTTTAAGATACAAATATAATTAATATAAATTATGTTCATAACCTTTTTTTAATATTTAAATCATGACATAAGTATATGGACCAACGACATGACAAATTAATATACATGTGAAGAACAAAGAGGTTATTAACCAAATTGTAACCTTAACATATAGTTGTTAACAAGTGGATAATATAAGTCTATAATAAAACCATATATGGTATTAGATATAATAATATTATTAAGTAAAATATGTATAATAAAATTATATTTTTTATACCATAAGATTGTATGAGTATGAAGATATTCAAGACCCAAGGTAAGGAAATTTTATCTTAATTTTTATATCTGTGAAATTTATGCCTTGTTCACTAATATTTTCTTTCATATGGTGTATATAATTCTCATTAATTTATTCCATTATTATTATTATTATTAATTTTTGGATATTTTCATAGACCTTTTATGATCATTATTTAATGGGGTTTATGTTTTAAAATGGTTTTAAGAATCTTGTATAAGTTCTCAAAGAAAATAGTTCTGAAATGGTTTTCATGCTTCATTATATGTTTTAAGGAAAAATGTTCTCAAATGTTTTTCAAGATTTCATTATAAATTTTCAAGTTTATTTTCAATTATATTATTTTACAATAGGTTTTATGTTCTGAAAAAAAAAATCAATGAATAAGGATATTTTCTTGAAAGTATATATTTAAAAGTTCTTGAAAAATTATTTCCCTCACAAGATAACATAATATGGTGTTAATCATAAATTAATAGATAAGTTATTCAATTTTTCGAATCATATTCTTTTTCTAAATGGTATATGTTTTGATTTAATTATGTTTATGATATTTTTTCTCTTTCATGGGTTATATGCTTATGAAATACACATCTTTTCATGGGTTATTTTTTTATGAAATGATTATGAGACCTATATCTTTTCCAGAGGATAATATATGACTATATGTTTGTGAAATATAGTTAATTTCTTGGTTTAAGATATTATTTTCTGTGATTTGTTACCATAAGTAGGTTTTATTTCATTATGAGAAGGGTAGGACCTATATCTCCCTCAAATGTATTGAGTAATGATAAAAGTTATATGATCATAAAGGGTACATGGGAGTTCATCCCATGCCTGAAACAAGGGGGTACAAAGGAGTACATTTGAAGACTAAAACAAGAGGGTGTATGGGAGAAAATCCATATCCCTATAAAAGAGGGTAAATGAGATGGAATCTCAATCCCAATGTGTAAAATGGGTGATTAACCCAAGCCTAACATGTTACAATGGTCTTGGTAGCTATCCTTGACATAGGGTTTTCTTATACTTATTTGTATACCAAAATTCCATGTCTTGTTCTTATATTATGCTTTCATGGATCATGTTCTTTATTTACATGTTATTATTGTCTTATAAACTAAAAATATTTATTCCATGATTCAATAATATGATTTTTGATATGCAGGGTAAGATCTTCTAATGATCATGGACACATTCTCATACCTTTATGTTCCTGATATTCATACCCATTTCTTTTATTTTCCCTTACTATGAACATGATCTTACCCATTTCTGATGTTTCCCTTACCTTGGTTATGAAGAATTTTTTTTATGTATAAATACTAAAGGTATAGATCTTTTTGGGAAACCATGAATATATCTCCCTGTGATAGATGAACTTTTTGTTCCATCTTTCCAAAGTCACTAAACTAATATGGTCCTTGAGAGTCTATTTTTGAATTTTTTTAATTATTCTTAAAAAGTGATTTAGTTTCAATTTATGTTAATACTAGTTCATTATAGTTGGTATCATAGTGACTATTTAATTATCCTTTGGAAGATGGGTGAGAAAGCCATAGTTTGAACTCTAAGTACATGTCTAAGTATAAGTTTAAGGATAAGGAAAAGTATAGGAAAATTTGAAATAATTTTTGTAAAGTATAGAGTGATTGGTTTCCTAGAAATGATTATATGTTTGGATATTACAAGTGGACATGGTTCTAGTTCAGATGTACCTAGGAGTAACAAATCTGATATGGTGTATTGAGCCTTACTCATGGTAATCTTGTACATGACAACATACCTTACTATGCACCTAATTTGACCCTACAAAGGGATATTCTTTCAGAATTCATAAACTATTCTTGATCCATCATGATGGATTTAAATAGTAGATACATATAGATAACCTATGATGAACCTATGGTGTTAAATAATAAGGAAGTTATCATAACTTAAATATCATACAAGTGACCTTTCATAATTATTTGGTTTATCACTATGATAGTTATTTCTTATTCAGTGATTTATTGTTTTAAAAAATGAACGTAATTATAATGAACTGGATTAATATTTAATGTGATGAAAAATATTTTGATGAGAAGTCAAATGGGATGATAAATATATTAAAGGATTTTGTGATCATGCCTAATCATTTTTCAAGGAACATGATCAATAATGCATACCTTAACCAACTCTCAGACTCACCAAAGATTAGAAGTAAAGATTTAATTCAGAGTTCAGGAAATGGGGACCACATAGTAAAGAATATTTTGTTTCCTTTGTTTCATGAATGTGGAAATAATCAACGGTGTAAATGTATTAGAGGAATAGTATAGTCTTTTATCTATCAAAAATAAGGACATAAAGCATGTAAATCCAAAGGAAAAAATGATGGGTTTGGCTAAACAAATTGATGGTAATATTGTCCTATCTAAGACATTAGGAAAAGATAAATTCTTTTAGTTTGTAATTAACGGTCATTATGAAAATTGGGTACCTAAGTTGAAGGATTCAGAATATAATTAGAATGGTGGTATGAGTAATGGTAATATTGTGGATGATGATGAGACTATAGAGGAAATGTGAAAGGAAATAGGTATTATGTAATAGGATGTGGAATTGTTCTAATGACTTATGGATGAAGTGTAATAATAAAAGATTCTATAAATTTGGACTTGTGAATTATGTAGTATGAATGGTGAAATATACAAGGATTTGGTCAGTTTATGTTTTTCTCTAATGATTTAGAAGATTATGTTGAATTTTTCTAATTGACAAGAATATCAATTTAACTCTAAGGTTATATTCAGGGTGAAACACAAGATTAAGGGAAATAAAATCCTTAATAAGTTTCTTATTTTATGATAATGGTGTTTTTTTACAAAATATGTTTCATATCAATGAGTGTATTGGAGAGAACTAATTACAATGGATCTGATAAAGTATTTTTTGAAAATGAATTTTTTTTATCATTGGTCATGTTTATAGAAATTTTGTATTTAATGAATATATCTATTAGTATTTGGAATAATTTAGATTTTATGTTTTGTAAAAGTACTTATGGTAATTCAGGATACTACAATGTTTCAAGAGAATATATTATTAGGTTATTCACATGTCTAGAGTGTCACAAAAAAGAGATAATTTTGGATATATGAGTGATCAATGCTATGTTGATTTTGTCACCATATTTATAAAGTGTGGTATTTTCAAATTTGATATGGGTTATACGTTTAACTAGTTATGGAAAGATTATGTTAAACCTTAGATTAACAATTTATGTAGTGAGTTCTAATTGAAAACATTAGTTAAAAGTATATATAGTGATTGGACCTATTGTATGTCGTTCCACCATTTGTATTTTTAAAATTATATTAATGTAGTTCTATAAAATGAAATATTTTTTGATGGGAAACAATCCATCATGTCTTGTAAGGCCACTAGTTTTGAACCCATGACCCACGGATGATAAGTGTTCTGTGCCTACCACTGGCCTATGTGATGTACAGGTTAATGTGTAATTAATATTTTCATAGTTAAAAAATTGACGACTAAATATATTTTTTGTGATTGATGACCCCATTAACTCACTAACATTTACTCACTTCCTCAATTTATATATTTTCACTTCTTCTCTATATTATACTATCTAGAATCCTAGTTATGTGTTTCATTGGGTAACATTTATATTTCCTACATTTCTTTGTGTTTAAGTATTACTTTTTATGATTTGGGTTTATTTGAATGTCACATTTAAGTATTTAACCTCTATTTATCCCAATGAATTTCTAGGTTAAAATTTAATTTAAGGGTATAATGTAACCCCCTGAGATTTTGTGATTTTTTGAATTATTTAAATATATTTGATATTTTTTCATTTCGTACTACACTAAATGTATTGTTTTTTACATTAAAGAGATAACTTTGTCTCAAATAATACCCTATAATTCATGAACTACATGAAAAATAAGGGTTATATTTCTCTACATGGAACATTGAGGTTAGCATATGTTATAAGAAAGATTGTCTTTCAAAGATGGCTTGTGAAACAAGTAAGTCCAAGTTTTACGAAAAATCAATATATTATTAAAATATTATTATTAAATATATTAATAATTCAACTAGACAATAAGTTAGTGGTTATTAATAGTACTAACTAACTTATAAAAACCTATACTTTATGAAAATATAAAATTAATTCAATGGTTATAATGAATATAAAATCCAATTGTATATAAATAGAATATTTTCAAAGAAAAAATTTTTTCCCTAATAAATTAAATTATTTAAAATTCGTAATTGATATTAATTTAATATATATATATATATATATAAGCAAATAGTTTTAATATTCATCCAATATATTTTATAGGCATAAGTTAAGAACAAAAAACATTTTACACATAAAAACATGTATTTTTATTAAGTCACTTTTACCTTCTTTTTATGGAGAACATATTTTAAATCTAAATTTTGGGAATTTTATAAATTTTATATTTCAAAATAAACATTGTTTTTTTATGGAAAACCATAAAAATTAGGTTAGGAAAAATTTATGGTTTTCTTATATGAAGATTAATTTATTAATGAATATTGAAAATAGTTAATTTAACTAAAATATTATTTTCCATATTATTTATGATTAAGGTAAAATTATATTTTAATTGATTTTATAGTTTAATTAGATAAAATGTTTTTAAATTTCTCCAATTGACATCATGGGAATGAATTTCACAATGAAATTGGTTATAAATACTTATCAAACTTTTGAAAATTTTTACATTAATATCATAATTTGTTGTCCCGTCTATGGGACTGAATTTAAATTACTTTCTGCCACATCAATGTTTTGAATTTTGAAATATAGATTAAATACTTTTAATAATAAAAATTTATAATTTATAATAACTTAAACTTATTTTTTTACCAAAAATATCAGTGAATGTAATTAAAATTAATAACAATGATTAAGGATAAGTTATGCTTAAAAAGGGACTAACAAATAACCTTAAGGCCCAAAAACAACCTATAAACATGTCGACAATCCATATTTGGGGGATATTTAGACCATATATTCACTTGTATCTAATATAGACCATTATTGGAACCTGTTTCAATGAAAAAAAAAATTGTGCTTTTCCCTTTTTTCAAAAAATTACGTGAGTCCCAATCCTCCCCTAAAAAAGGCCTACTCTCCTTCCACATCATCTCACCTATAGAAGAAAATTTGGCTCAACCAAACTCTTCCCAAATAGATCTTTGAAATAACTCCATTATTCCTTGAATAATACCTTTAGGAACAAATCAATTCAAGTAAGTACTTTGGTGAAAACCAAATGGAGTTACCCAGAGAAGATGTATCATCCACCCTCAAGGTCATTTATCTTATTTTCCTTCTCCATCCCCTTCACTTTACTTATTCCATCTATATACATACTAAAGAAGGGTTTTTCTGCATTTGTGTCCTCGTCCCACACATCCACGTCACCACAAATTTTTATCTAAACCTGAAATTACCTCCAGTAATCCCGACCTGGATCGGTCTTTTCAATTTCTATTCTCTCCCCTCCCTGATTCTCCGCTTTAATTCCCCGTTCCATTCTATAGGGCTTCCACACCCCTCCTCGATTCCCACATCCCAGATTTTGCTTTCCTTCTTCCCTCACACCACTAAATCCTCTCTCCAACCACGACTCTACCTGCGCTTGATCTGAATTCGGCCCTAAATCCTCCCTCCCTCTTCCATAGAATCACTGAATCCCCTCTCCAGTTGTGACTCCACTTTCACGTGATCCAACATCAGCTCCTCTGACTTTGGCTCCTCCTAATTCAGCTCCTATGAATTTGGATTCTCGGACTTTGGCTCCTTCGATAGTAGCTCCTCCGACTACCACTCCTCCAACTTCGGATCCTCTGACTTCGGCTCCTCTGATATTGGCCCCACTGACATCGGCTCCACCGAAATCAGCTCCCCTATCATTGCCTCCATTGACTTCGGCTCATCCGACATTGGCTCCTCTGACTTCAGATCCTCCGACTATGCCTTCTCCTCAATTGGTGACTCAAACTTCAGTACTCCCACGATCAAGCCCTCTTCTTCACCTAGGGTTCCTTTTCCCTCGAGCATGAAGTGAGTAAGACCAGGTATAAACCAGTTTCACTGTCAAATATCTTCAAGTATCAATGAATTTGTTTTTTTATGTTGTTTTTATTAGATGATTAATCTATATTATTTTCCAATATTGATGGGTCTCTAAATCCAAATTCTATTTTTGGGTGACAGCTCTCAGAATAGATCATCTGTTGAAATGTAAAAATCTTATACATGACTTAAACATGAGAAAATGTAAGGTATATGTTCAAATATAAAATAAGGGTTCATTGTATATCTAATCATTCTTGTTTCCAGGTTTATGTGTGTGCTGCAGATAATGATTTCAAATAGAAGCACATAGTATGAGTCGAAATGTGTTTTAATAAATGTTCTTGGTTGTCTGGAAGATGGTATTTATGTTTAAATTTGAAATTTATTTTTGGTTTCTCAATCAACATGGTGGATGAAGGGCCACATTACATAGATTTTTTTGTATGATCTCATTCATATGTAGGAATATTTTTTAAGAATACGCATATATATTATGTGCATCAGTTTGATTGAACTGCATTCTGAAAAAAATTACATCCATTTTGCAATTGAAGGATTTTTTAAAACCTGTAAATCAAAATTTTACGTTACTGAAGTACGATAGATTTCTATTTTCCAGTCACAATATATACTTTTCTAGTGAGGGGACCATGTATATTTGGAATTTTGATTATTCTATGTTTCTTCTTCCCTATTAATTTGTTGTAATGTTTCTTCTTGGGGATCTCATTACGATTATACTAGATATCCAAATTATTTTTTTTAATATGCCTACAATAGAATCTATTTATCATTATAGTACTTATATTTAATTATTTTTCAATTTATGAGTAAGAAATAAAGATGTTTAATGGAAATTTAACTCAATGTGTATCATTTTACTATTGCTGGAGTGCACAAAAACATCGGCATATGGTTTACTGTTTTCTCTTAAACTCATCTTGTGTGTCATGAACATGTATACTACATTTTTAACTGATCATATCACAAAATATTTGAATTAATGATACCCTAAAAAGTTAATGTCCTAAAATTGTTATTTTTATTATTTTCCATGGTTTGACTATTTCATTTCTTATTTGATATATATTGACATGAATTACTACTACAATTGGAGATTCATTATTCAAAGAGGCCATCAAAATGGCTGGAGTGTGCCACCATATGAAGGTTTCTGCAAATTTATTTTCTTTTTCATTTTAATAATGATGATTCCATTCAACATATGATTATTTAAATGCAGTTATTTATTTATCCATTATACTTTTTATTTTACAGATTTAGTTATAAATATATTGTTTCATATCATGGATGCATACACACATGTGGTTATTCATGTTTCCATCAAGACTCATGAAGCACTCCAAACTAATTTTTAGAGCATTGTGGTCACTATTACAGTTTAATTACTTTCATTACCAATTGTTTATAATTGGTATGCATTTTAAGGTAATTATTCCTATTATAATATATGTTTTTTTGTATTCTTCCATGTGTCGAATATTTTCATTCTAAATACATGTTATTTATCCCTAACTACATGTAATATTCATTATAATTCATAACACTTATGTTTGAACTTACCTTTTTGGGGAATATCCTCCTGATTTCGTTATTTTTCACTATGGTTTCCCAATTTGACGAATTTTTTTTTGGATTTAGAATGTTGGTGGGGGATGTAAAGTGCATGTAATGTTGAAATCATTAAATTTGAAGGAATGTGAGAGGCCATGTAAATCTGTAAAGTTTATTACCAGTTGAAGGATTGTTCTAATTTATTTTCATTTGCATTTTAATAATGATGATTACATTTAACTTATGATTATTTAAATTCAGTTATTCATTTTTTCATAACTATTTTCACTTTACAGATTCAGTTATAAATATATTTTTTCATATTCTTCATGTGTACAAAAATTTAGTTATTTATGTTGTGATTTAAGGTAATTATTCATATTTCAATTTCTGTATTTTGGTATTTTTCCTTATTTCTAATCTTTTCATTATGAATACATGTTATAAAACCTTAAATACATGTAATATGCATTCTAATTTAGAGCACCTATGTTTGAACTTAACTTTTCTTGGAATCCCCTTCCTCTAATTTATTTATTTTTCATTATGGTTTCACAATATGACTATTTTTTTTAATTTTTCTCAATTTAGCATTTTGATTGGGGAATTAGAGTGCATGTAATGTTGCAACCATTAATGTTGGAGGAATTATATAGGCCAGAAAAATGGGTAAAATGTACCAATATTTTAAGCTTTGTTCGGTATTTTTCTACTAAAGGATTATGTTTTTCCCACTAACAATGAATGACCTCACAGTTTCATTATTATTTCTGATGAAATAATTAACGTAATATTCAATTTTCATACATGAAATTCATAAAAAACTTTGTTATAAAAAGGCCTTAAAGTGTTTCCAACAAGGTAAACTATTCTAAACTATACAATTATCTTTCGATTTGATGCAATACAAGGGAAATACTTCAAAATATGCAATATTTTTGTTGAACTGGAATGATTTTAGCCTCTATTTGATCCCTCATATTCATCCTATATGAATTCAGATCACAAGCTACTACCCATTTCTGTTGAAGAGAGATATCATGGTGATGTCGTACACACCCCATAACACTCATGAGGTGAAATAATGGTTCTATATGTGATCAAAAAGCATTACTATATTTCATCATCTTTTCATGCAGGGATTAGGATGTTTTGAAGTAGATTTCAGTTGCACACTTTCTTACAACCTCTATATGTGTTAAACTGCATTATTTTTTTCCTGCCTTTATATGCGTACAACTGAATTTTCTTGATTTTGGATGATTCTTTAAACATCCACCTTCTGGAATATGATGATTCTATAAACATGATCCTATGGTATGGCATGATAACGAACATATATATGGACACATTAGTTTTACTTAATGATCTGTAATCCTAAATATCAGAATATAAATTAATATATTTTTTTTTGTTTTATAGGAAATTTGGTGATGTTGCTATTTTGAATAGAGTAAATAACATCCTTTATAATATAAAAACACAGACCAATTTTTAGGTATTCTTTAAATGATTTTATTTTGTAAATTCCATCCTTTTTTAATAGAGGAAATGACGTCCTTTTGGGCAGGGGGTGATGGGGGGGAGGGGTTCTTCAATGTTTTGTTATGTTTATTTAATTCTTTGGGTTTTCTTTTTATTTTTATGTGTTCCCTTCACTACAACACTTTATATATATGTCTCCTGGATCCTCTCCATGGACTCTATGTTTCGGTGGCTGTCCTCACATATTATCCCCATTCCCCCTAGGAAATTTCATCTTTTCTGTGAATTTTTACTTAAGGCCTATGATTAATCATATTTAATTCTATAGTCTGTTACAATTGTGGAAAATGATTAATTATTATCATTTGTTATTTCATATAAACATGTTTAATTGTTGGATAAAAATGAGATGGGAAAATACTTTTTCACTATATCAGTTTAGTAATTCATAATGTTTATCATATTTTATGGAATATAAAAACATGAAATCCATTATGTGAGTGGTATTTCAGGCAAAATATTCCATATGTATGATCCATCTAGTAATTTTTCTTCTTATGACATAGAAACTATATATGATTCTATGTTAGAGAGAATTGAAAATAATAGTATAGAATATTTCCACTATCACGGGTTCAATGTTCACCAAAGACTCATAAATATTCTTGGAGGAGAACTCATGAGTTATCCAAATTATGTATATATTCTACGGTATAGAATTGTTTTCATTAATGATACCATGATTTTAGTACCAACATATAATCCTATAATTGGACTTCTGGTATTATTCTAGACATAACGACATATATATATATATATATTTAAATAATGTTAAAAATTCTTATGAAATCAAATCAAGGGTGTGTTATAATATTTGCATTAGTAAAGTGAAATTTATTTATTATGATAATAGGATAAAAATATGAACTCCCAACTATATTACCTTTTATAGAGACTACAACGAATGAAATCATGATTCCTACTAAACCTCACCCCAATATATTCTCAAGACCATCAACTCTGTTAAAAATCTAGAAACCTTGAAACTCTCTCTAGGATTCCCTTCACCAGTTATCACAATCTCGCCTCTTTCCTCCAACTTTGCCTTCACCTCCACATTTTGTTTCATCTATTTATCTTATCTGTAACACTTCCATTCCATCGTGTTCCATCTCCATCACAATTATTCTTCACTTCATTTCCTCATGTCATGGGAACCCCATTCACCTCATTATCATTACTTTATTCTAAACATTTTACTACGTACAACGACATTAATTTTTTTTGAATGACATAGAACCAGATGATTTGAATGAAAATTGAATAGTCCTATGAATTTTCACGGGTAGAGTACTAGTTTTTATAAAAAAACACTAGTATAATAAATATATTGATATGTTTTTATTCGATGTTATCAACCTACACATGTACGCATTTCCATCTAATGGGTAACAAACATGTTATTTTCTGGTATTGAGAACTATCGCCTTAGAAAAAAATTATTGTTCATTATTCCATTACAACCTATCATGGTAGACGTTCTAATAGAAAATATAATATTATATAATATTTATTATATTTATAATTTCATTAATCATCTTTAATTATTTTCCAACACGTATCATTATAATTTCCATATTATTTAAATACAAGAATTTAATTAAAGTGGGGACTACTTCCCCCTTAAAGATATATGATTTGTTCACACACTCTATGGAATGTATTAAAAATGTGTTTAGTGAAGATATATTATATATATTATAAAATAATTATAATGGAAAATTATAAATATATATATAGATACACATATTCAATTTACAATCTTTCTTCCAATATGATAATCAAATTGAAACAATGTTCATGTGTACGTACGACCTATGGTCTCTAAAAATAGTTTATTCCACTTCATACTTCAATATCATATATTTTATTATCATACACATATAGTGAATATAAATAATAATTATTTCATTTTTACATTATTTAAATAATGATATACCTTTGAGGACCAAAGATATAAAACATTAAAATACACGCGATGAATAAAGTGGATATTACCCGAATTGAATTCCTAAGATATTATTATTAATAAGTGGGTAATAAAATTTCATAATCAAACCATATATGGTAATTGATATAAGAATATTATTTGGTAAATTTTAAAAAAAAACATAAATCTATTATACAGGAATCTTTTACATGTATAAAGAGATTCAAGACACATGGTAGGGGAATTTCATCTCACTTTTTATATATGTGGTATGCACACCATGTTAATCACTCTTATATTTTTCATAGATTATATAAAACTAAAAATAGTATTCTATGATTATTATTATTAATAATATGTGTATTTACATATACCTTCTATGATATTTCTTTAATGAGGTTTATGTTTTAACAAAAATTAATATTCATTTATAAGTTCTCAATCAAATTGGATTTGAAATGGTTTTGAAGCTTCTTTATAAGATTCATGGAAAAAGGTTTTCAAAATGTTTTCATTTTTACTTTATAAGTATTCAAGATTATTTTCAAGGAAAATAGTTTTAAAAAGGGTTTATGTTTAAACAAATTATCAAAGAAGAAAGATATTTTCCAAAAGAAATGTTTTTAAAATATCTTTTAAAATTATTTCCCATCTAAGATAGAATTCATTGATGTTACTCATGCCATTCATGGGAAATGATTAAATTTTTCCATTCATATTATTTATTTAAATGGGTTTTTTATGTAATTATATATATGAAATCCATTTATCTTTCACGGGACAAATTATTATGAAATTCTATTATTTTATCAGGTTATTCATTGATGAATTGATTATGAAACATGTCTCTTTTCTACAGGATAAGATATGATTACAGGTATATAAAACCCATTACATTTCATCGGTAATGATATGATTTTTTGTGATTTAATTTCACATGTATATATGATTTCATTATGATCTAGGGGGACCTATATCTCTTTCCAATAAATTTTGGTAATGATAAATGTTTTATGATCTCAAAGGGTATACAAGAGAGCATCCCAATCCCAAAGAAATATAGTACATGAAAGGCCATCCCAAGCCCGAAATGAGAGGGTATATGGGGGACATACCAATCCCAAAACAAGAAGATATATGGGATGGAATCCCAAGCATCGTGAAATTAAACATGTGATTAACCCATTCCTAACATTTTATAATGTTAATCATAGGAATCCTTAATATAGGGTTTTTATATGATTATGTGTCTCCCACAATTCCTTGTCTTATTCTAACATATTATTTCATGGATCATGTTCTCAATTTCCATATGATTAATGTATTGTTAACATAAAATATTAATTCCATGATTCCTATTTATGATTTCTATATAAAGAGTATGAACTTCTAATAATCATGATAACGTTCTCATTCCCTTATGTTCAATATATGCTTTCACATTTCATTCATTTACCCTTACTGAGCATTTGAGCTCACCCATTTTTTATATTTCATGTCCCCAGGTTATGAAGACTGTTTTTTAAGAAGAAATACAAATGGGGAAGATCATTATGAGAAACCTTGAATATACTTCACTAAGTTAAAATATTTTTCTGTTCCATGTTTCCAAGGGCACTAAACTAATATGGTCTTTAGGCATCTATTTTTTAATGTTTTAAGTAATCTGAAAATGTGATGAAGTGTTAATTTATATTAAGACCTAGATGTTATACTATGTACTAAATATTTTGATTTTGGTCAATTCTTAAAGACAAGATAAATATCGTGTTAAACATTTGGGGATTCTGTGGTACATTTAAATTTTTTCGTATTACTCTAGGCATCAAAATTTCATCTCGAATACACATCCTTTGAAGGAAAATATAATATTCTGGTGTAAATTTATTAAATTATGAAATTATACACATCATGTAAGTATATTTCCATATTATATTAATCTATATTGAAAGAGAATTCCCAACTCTTGGAAAAAGTGTTGGGAAAACAAATTTTATCTAATACCTTCATTTATGATGAACTGATAACCTTTTCAATCATCACAGATTTATAAGATTTAGGATCCTAAATTTTTTTTGATCACCCACTATCTTATGATCAATGACCTATATCACCCTATATAATTATTTATGCTTTTCCTCAATGTCCATATCTTCACTTACCACCCATGTTCTCCGACCTAGAATTATAGTTATGTTTTATTCAAGATTACCCTCATACTTCCATTTCATGTTTATCCAGAAGATGTTTTATTAATCCTTTTTATGATTTGGTTTTACAAAAATGTTATTTTGAAATATCCTCCAATTGATTATTGATATAAAGTTCAAATTGTGAGGAAACTGTAACATCCCAGGTAAATAAAGAATAAATAATTTTCATATTTATTAATATTTACGAATTAAATATTAATTCTAATTAAAAAGGGGTTTCTACTTTCGATAGCGTACTCGATACGCAACGATGAGTTTCTTTGAAAACATACGTTGCCCACTAGTAATAAAATAATATTATTTGAAATTTTAGTTAACACGTAGTCGTTGTACTGGTGGGAATGGATAGAAATAACTAATATATTATTATATATTTTTTTAAATGTTTTTACATTTATCCAATAAAAGATAAAGGCTTAAAATACGGAAAGAATTCAATTTTAGGCATTTATACCCTACTTTTCACTAAGGGTTCACTGATCACCTTTTGATGGAGAACCGTCATTAAATATAGTTTTCATCAATCTTATAAATTATATTGGACCAAATATAACTCTTCTTTAGAATCAGGACATCAAAATTTACTTTGTGTAAATTTTTGGTATCTTTCCGATAATGTTCATTTTTTTAATGAATAGTGTAAAGTGTTGTATTTTAATTCAAAACCTCTTTTTAACATAATTTATTTATATGACTAGTTTAAAATTTTAATTGGTTTTAAAGTGAAATTAGAAAATATTTTTAACATTAAATCCAATAGTGGTCGTTGGAATTAATTTCACTTTGAAATCAGACTTAAACTAGTGTCAATCTTTTGATAGTTATTGTTTCATAAAAACACGCTATTTGCTCTGACAACGGGAATTAATTATTAAATTAATTAATGCAACATATATATTGTGAATTTTGTAAAATGGACTTCATTTTTGAATTCGGAATATCAAATATAGCTTTGGGTGAATTTTTGGTATTTTTCTGAAAAACTTCAATTTTTGAGGAATAGTGAAACCACTAAGTGGTACTTATAAAAACTGATTTTTCGTTTAACTGAAATTTTACCACTTCTATGTTTTGAATTTCAAAAATCCAACATACATGGTTGTCAATAATAAGTAAAATGTGGTTCAATGAGATTAAAATAATTTTTTTTGGTGAATAGTAACTTATTAAGTTTTTAATGGCGATTAGAGGCAATTAGTGTAGTTTAAGGTAAAAATAATGTTTTAATAATATGAGATGTGCTTGAAACATGTCCTACCCTTATTGTATGTGTCATGGCCGACCAAGAAAATCCATGGGTCAACTTGGGGAGCCCATGGATCCACTTTGGTTGTGAAATGACATAAATAACTTTTTATTTAATATTAAAGTAAAAATGACACACATATGAAATGTTTTACTAAAACAATTTTTACATGGGGTTATACAAGTAAGAGTTTTTACTATAAATAGTCATTGGAAAGCTAAAACGATTTCCTACATCATAGTACTTTGTTTAGAATTTTTAGACATTAAATAAACTAAATTATATATGACATCATGATGATGCAGCGATGACCTCATTATTTAACGATTTAAATAAAATGGAATGATAATGTAATATATAAGACCTAAACATGTCCAAAACATATTTTATGAGTGGATTTCTAACCCTTATCACCTTATACTAGAAATACATCAATGTGGGACCTCTTAAATTCTAATACCATTTTAAAATAAAGTGACTTTTCTTTACATTCCAAGAGTGCCCCTCCTCTCCTCTTATAAAAGGCCCCCACCTCTACCTCATTACCCACACTCCCAAAGCCTTTGGCTCGGCCAACCCCTACCCATTTTGTCTCTCCACATCCCTCTCTTACTCCTTGATGCCTCACTTTAGGCATAAGTCTTCCCAAGGAAGCCTTTGATCTCAAACCAAGGGGAGTTACCCGATTTTAAGGTAATGTCTTCTTTTGAGTCCTTTTGTTTAATTTTGCTTCTCCAACCCCCTAAACTCTTTTTATTCTATTCTTTTGTAAACAATCCAGTATCCTCAATATACTAGGATGTTTTTATAAAAAGGATTCGAGCTAAACTTACACACACCTACATCTAATGGTTAAAGAACATACTATTTTCGTGGATGGCGAATTTCTGCCTCCTAAAACGATGATTGTTCAACATTCTTTTAACACCTTCAATGGTGGCCATTAAGATGACACTATATTTATATATAATGTATAATATGTTTATGGTTTCCTTAAGATTCTGTATTTTTCATTTTTTACATACCTTTATGGTTTCCATTATGGGTAAACACGATATCTTCATTTAAGGAAGTGCGGACTACCGCCCCCTCAAAGTGAAGTGATTCGTTAATGCCATATGTGGGACGTGTAAAGGATGGATTTAAAGTTATTATATATGATGTCATACTTGAATTATAATATACCTCTATATCATTATTATTTATTTCCATTAACGTATGAGATAGAAATGAAAGTAGCGTTCATGCGTACGTACGACTTACAGTTTCCATTAACGGTGCATTTCATTTCTTATCCACAAATGTAATGTACTATTAAAAGTACATGTATATAATGGATATATATAATGAATGATATATCTAAATTATGAATATAATTCTGGAATAATAATATACATACCTCTCATTTAGTTTTAATTCCATTAATATGACAAAGAAATGAAAGTAGCGTTCATGCGTACGTACGGCTTACCGTCTCCATGAACGGTGCATTTCATTTCATAACACTAAACGATTATGTAATATTATAAATACATGTATATGATGGATATATATGATATATATTATATCCAAATCAGGAATTTCATTCTGGATATAAAGAACCTTTGACCACACGAACAACATGTAATTGTAAGAAGTCCACTTTCGACTTAAGAACCAAATATCGACAAAACAATCATTATTAACTTAAATAGTTACATAATGCTTATAAAATGCCAATAAGTGATATAAAAGTAATAATGATCATTAAAAAGGTTCTTAATCAAGTATAAATTAACTCAAGTTTATTATTCAGGACATTAAAGAACGATCGAGTCAAGTCGGACCCGAGGTAAGGGACTTCGTCTCATTCTCCTTTCATTGAGGAATATTTCATTTTATACACAACAACCTTTTATACGGTGTATAAACCCCTTTTACTTTTACTTTTATACAAAAGGAATCTTTTTCTACGAAGAGTTTTACAAAATGACAAAAAGTAATGTTTCTTTTAATTTACGCGGTGACAACGACCTTTTCCGCCGCCACGAGTATTATTTGGTTTTTGGCTTCCTCAACAAGCCGTAATGTTTTTAAAATAAAATAAATACCATATAATATTTTATTTATTTTGGTATTGAAAATGGTTTTGATAAAGGATTCTATTTTGTCAATATATTTAAATGATATATTGTGATTGAAATGTGGAAATGTTATCATTCCTTTATATTGGTTTTATGTTTAATGATTTTATATCGGTACATGGACATTTGATGGGTGGTTACGTGATAAACCATATGACGGGTGGTGCTGTGAATACCAGGATGGGTGGTTACGTTATAACCTCCAATGCATTGGGTATGGAAGTCGGCCATATAGCTATTCCATTAAGTATGTATGTAAATTGGACATATGGATATTACATTAAGTGATATGTGTGGAAGTAGACTGTATGGTTATTCCACTTAAGTATGTTTATGACCCAAGTTACCTGTATATGTTATGTGTTCTTTATATGGGTTTTATGGTAATCCTTTGGTTACAAAAAGGTATGTAATGATATTTTATTCGGTGAAGATTTTTTAATACTTCACGAAGGTGAAGGTATTACTTTGATAAAGTTATACATGGTTTTCTTGATGTTTGAAAAACTAACAGTTTTCATTTCTTGGTGTATCCCTTACTGAGCTTTTTATGCTCACCCCAGGTTTTTTTGAAATGTTTTTCACAGGAATTAATGTGGAATAAGGTCAAGGATGGGATCAAGGGAATGTCATGCTATATAAAACATGGAACTAGACATGTTTCTTTTTAAGAGTTTTTTTTATTATGGAAACTTAGTAGAAGTGTCTAATTTGTAATCTTTTTAGATGTAATAGTTATGTTCTAATTCTCTAAAACTATAAACCTAAAAATATCCTCAATGTGAATTATTCATTTAATTCAATATTAAGTAAGGTTTAAGGCAGGGGCCTTATAGTTGGTATCAAAGGGAGGTTTAGAAAATTTTAGTAGTTAGAAAAGTGTTAAATTATAAGTTAATTTATGGTATGATTGAAATGATATAGCATTTACAGATTACCATGTTGCTTCTCCTAAGATATTTCTGTGTTAAGAATGGTTTTTCATAGAGGAAACATAACATCTTTTCTGGGAAGGCATACAGAGGGAATTGACCTTTCAAATCAGTATCCTAAGATGGTCAATATCAAAACTAAACAGTTTGTTGCAGGGATGGCTCAGTTGACTCAGGTGAAAAATGTTGGTTGTTTTTATTGATGATATTTTGGTGTTCTCTAAAAGTAAAAAGGAGCATGAAAGAGATTTAAGGGTTATTTTCAAACCTTAAAAGAAAATAAATTGTATGGGAAATTCAGAAAGTGTGAGTTTTGGTGGAAACCAATTTCTTTCCTTGGTCACATTGTTTCTAAAGATGGGATAACCGTTGATCCTGCAAAAACAAAGGTTGTTGAAGAATCGCCAAGACCCACAAATGTAACATAGATTCATAGTTTCCTTGGTTTGGCAGGCTATTACTGAAGGTTTGTTAGAAATTTTTCACGGTTATCTAGTCTAATGACTAAGCTAACTCGGAAGGGTGTTAAGTTTATCTGGACAAAAGAATGTGATGATTGTTTTTAGGAGTTGAAAAGAAGATTGGTGAATGCTCTTGTTTTGGCACTTCTTTCCAGGAATGGCGAGTTTGTTATATACAGTGACGCTTCATTGAAAGGACTTGGTTGTGTCCTAATGCAGACTGATCAGGTAATTGCTTATGCTTCCCGACAGTTGAAAACTCAAGAGGTAAATTACCCTACACAAGATTTGGAATTAGCTGCTATTGTCGTTGCTTTAAAAATTTGGAGGCATCATTTGTATGGAGTAAAGTGTGAAATATATACTGATCACAAAAGTTTAAAGTATATATTCACTCAGAATGAATTGAACATGAGATAGAGGAGATGGCTGGAATTAATCAAGGATTATGATTATACAATTCACTACCATTTGGGAAAAGCAAATAAAGCGGCCGATGATTTGAGCCGAAAAACTAATGCTTCATTAACCATGCTACGTTTGGAACGAGATCCTTTGGTTTTTGATTTGATGAACTTTGGCATAGAAGTTGTTGGTGCAGGAATTCATTCTGTTTTGTTTTAGGTATCAGTGAAATCTTCTCTATCAGACAGAATCAAGCAAGCACATAAGCAAGACAGCGAGTTGTAGAAAAAGGTAGAGCTGGTTCAGAAAGGTAAGTTGCCTTAATTAAACATTGATAATGATTGTGTTCTGAGGTTTGGGAAGAGATTATGTGTGCCTTGTGATTCACAATTGAAGAATGAGTTGTTATGTGAGTCTCATAGTTCCCTGTTTTCAGATCATCCTGGTAGTACTATGATGTACAGAGATCTTTGGGAGTATTACTGGTGGGATGAAATGAAAAGAGATATTGCTGATTTTATTGTGAAGAATTTGACTTATCAACAGGTTAAAGTAGAGAGACAATTATCTAAAGGGATGCTTCAGCATTACCAGTGTCAGAGTGGAAATGGGAAAACATATCCATGGACTTTGTTGTGGGATTACTGAGGATATCTCGAGGTAATAATGCAATCTAGGTTATTGTTGATCGCATGACTAAATCCACTAATTTCCTTTCTATACGAGATAATTTTTCCCTAGATCAACTTTCTCATTTGTATCTTAAAGAGATAGTCAGGTTACATGGAGTTCCCCTCTCCATTGTATCTGATCGTGATCCCAGGTTCACTTCTAACTTTTGGAAAAGCCTTCAGAAGTCGTTGGGTACTGAATTAAATCTTAGTACAGCTTTTCATCCTCAATCAGATGTGCAGTCAGAATGAACAATTCAGACATTGGAGGATATGCTACGTTCTTGCTCTATGGATTATCAGGAAAGTTGGGACCAACATCTTTCTTTGGTTGAATTTTCATATAATAATAGTTTTCATTCCAGTATACAGATGGCACCATTTGAGGCATTATATGGGGAGCGGTGTCGAACTCTAGCATTTTGGGATGAAGTGGGTGAAAGGAAGATGATGGGACCAGAATTGGTAGAAGAAATGGCCAAAAAAGTTCAGTTGATTCAGAAGCACATGAGAATATCTCAGAGCAGGCAGAAGAGTTATGCGGATAACCGGAGGAAGGATCTATCTTTCGAGGTATGTGATCATGTTTTTCTCAAGGTTTATCCTTGGAAAAGTGTGATAAGATTTGGTAAGAAAGGAAAGCTGAGTCCAAGGTTCATTGGACCATATGAAATTCCAGTGAAAGTTGGATCAGTTGCTTACCGAGTGGCTTTACCTCCGAGTTTATCTCAGGTACACAATGTTTTTCATGTTTCGATGTTGAGAAAGTATATGCCAGATCCATCTCATGTTTTGAGTCCAGAGGTAGTTCAGCTAGAAGAGAACCTATCTTATGAAGAACAACCAGTCCAGATTCTTGACCACAGGGAGAAGGTGTTACGGAATAAGGTGATTCATCCGGTAAAGGTTTTGTGGAAAAACCATGTGATTGAAGAGGCAACGTGGAAATATGAAAATGCTATGAGGGATAAATACCCCCACTTATTTTGATAAGTGAATAAAATTGCGAGGACGCAATTCCCAAAAGGGGGGAAGGATGTAACATCCCAGGTAAATAAAGAATAAATAATTTTTATATTTATTAATATTTACAAATTAAATAATAATTTTAATTAAAAAGGGGTTTCTACGTTTGATAGTGTACTCGATACGCAACGATGAGTTTCTTTGAAAACTTACGTTGCACACTAGTAATAAAATAATATTATTTTAAATTTTATTTAAAACGTAGCCATTGTACTGGCGGGAATGGATATAAATAACTAAAATATGATTATATATGTTTTTAAATGTTTTTACATTTATCCAATAAAAGAGAAAGGCTTAAAATACGGAAAGAATTCAATTTTAGGCATTTATACCCTAATTTTCACTAAGGGATCACTTATCACCTTTTGATGGAAAACCATCATTAAATATATTTTTGATCACTCTTATAAATTCTATTGGACAAATATAACTCTTCTTTAGAATTGGGACATCAAAATTTACTTTGTGTAAATTTTTGGTATCTTTCCGATAAAGTTCATTTTTTAATGAATAGTGTAAAGTGTTGTATTTTAAATCAAAACCTCTTTTTAATCTAATTTATTTATATGATTTGATTATCATTTGAATTGGTTTTAAAGTGAAATTAGAAAATATTTTTACCATTAAATCCAATAGTGGTCATTGGAATTAATTTCACTTTGAAATCGAACTTAAACTAGTGTCAATATTTTGATACTTATTGTTTCATAAAAACACGCTATTTGCTCTGACAGCGGGAATTAATTATTAAATTAATTAATGCAACTTATATATTGTGAATTTTCTAAAATGGACTTCATTTATGAATTCGGAATATCAAATATAGCTTAGGGTGAATTTTTTGTATTTTTCTGAAAAACTTCAATTTTTGATGAATAGTGAAACCACTAAGTGGTACTTATAAAAACTGATTTTTCGTTTAAATGAAATTTTACCACTTCTGTGTTTTGAATTTCAAAAATCTGACATACATGGTTGTCATTAAGAAGTAAAATGTGGTTCAATGAGATTAAAATAATTTTTTTGGTGAATAGTAAATTATTATGTTTTTAATCGCGATTAGAGGTAATTAGTGTAGTTTAAGGTAAAAAATAAAGTTTTAATAATATGAGATGAGCTGGACACATGTCCTACCCTTATTGGATATTTCACGGACGACCAAGACAAGCCATGGGTGAACTTGGGGACCCCATGGAGCAACTTTTGTTGGGAAATGACATAAATAACTTTTTATTTAATGTTAAAGTAAAAAATTACACACCCATGAAATGTTTTACTAAAACAATTTTTACATGGGGTTATAAAAGTCATATTTTTGGCTATAAGTAGTAATTTGAAATCTAAAAGGATTTCATAGATCATAGTATTTTGTTTAGAATTTTTAGACATTAAATAAACTAAATTATTTATGACATCATGATGATGCAGCGATGACCTCATTATTTAACGATTTAAATAAAATGGAAAGATAATAAAATATCTAAGACCTAAACATGTCCAAAACCTATTGGATGAGTGTATTTATAACCCTTATAACCTTATCCGAGAAATACATCAATGTGGGACCTCTTAAATCTGAATACCATTTTAAACTAAAGTGACTTTTCTTTACTTACCAAGAGTGCCCCTCCTCTCCTCTTATAAAAGTCCCCCACCTCTACCTTCATACCCACACTCCCAAAGCCTTTGTCTCGGACAACCCCTACCCATTTTGTCTCCCCAAATCCCTCTATTACTCCTTGAAGCCTCAATTTGGGAAGAAGTCTTCCCAAGGAAGCCTTTGAGCTCAAACTAAGGGGAGTAACCCGATTTTAAGGTAATGTCTTCTGTTGAGTCCTTTTGTTTTATTTTGCTTCTCCAACCCCCTAAACTCTTTTTATTAATTTCTTTTGTAAAAAATACAGTATCCTAAATATACTAGGATGTTTTTATAAGATGTATTAATGATACACTTACACACACCTACATCTAATGGTTAAATAACATAATGTTTCCGTGGATGGAAAATTTCTGCCTCCCGAAACGATGATTGTTCAACATTATTTTAACACCTTCAAAGGTGGCCATTAAGATGGAACTATATTTATATATGATATATAATATGTTTATGTTTTCCTTAAGATTCTGTATTTTTCATTTTTGGCATACCTTTATGGTTTCCATTATCGGTAAACACGATATCTTCATTTAAGGATGTGCGGACTACCGCCCCCTCAAAGTGATGTGATTCGTTAATGCCATATGTGGGACGTGTAAAGGATGGATTTAAAGTTATTATATATGATGTTATACTGGAATTATAATATACCTCTATATCATTATTATTTATTTCCATTAAAGTATGAGATAGAAATGAATGTAGCATTCATGCGTACGTACGGCTTACCGTCTCCATGAACGGTGCATTTCATTTCTTATCCCCAAATGTAATGTACTATTAAAAGTACATGTATATAATGGATATATATAATGAATGATATATCTAAATTATGAATATAATTCTGGAATTAAAATATACATACCTCTCATTTAGTTTTAATTCCATTTATATGACAAAGAAATGAAAGTAGCGTTCATGCGTACGTACGGCTTACCGTCTCCATGAACGGTGCATTTCATTTCTTACCACTAAATGATTATGTTATATTATAAATACATGTATATGCTGGATATATATGATATATATGATATCCAAATCAGGAATGTCATTCTGGATATAAAGAATCTTGACCACACGAACAACATGTAATTGTAAGAAGTCCACTTTCGACTTAAGAACCAAATATCGACAAAACAAACATTATTTACTTAAATGGTTACATAATGTTTATAACATGGAAATAAGTGATATAAAAGGAATAATGAACTTTAAAAAGGTTCTTAATCAAGTAGAAATTAACTCAAGTTAATTATTTAGGACGTTAATGAACGATCAAGTCAAGTCGGACCCGAGGTAAGGGACTTCGTCTCAATCTCCTTTCATTGAGGCATATTTCATTTTATACACAACTACCTTTTATATGGTGTATAACCCCATTTTACATTTACTTTTATACCAAAGGAATCTTTTTCTACGAAGCGTTTTACTAAACGAAAAAAATGAATATTTCTTTTAATGTACGCAGTGACAACGACCTTTTCCGCCGCCGCGAGTATTATTTGGTCTTTGGCTTCCTCAACAAGACGTAATGTTTTTAAAATAAAACAAATATCATATACTCTTTTATGTATTTTGCTATTGAAAATGGTTTTGATAAAGGATTCTATTATGTCAATATATTTAAATGATATATTGTGATGGAAATGTTGAAATTTTATCATTCCGTTATATTGGTTTTATGTTTTATGATTTTATATTGGTACTTAGACATTTGACGGGTGGTTACATGATAAACCAT
This sequence comes from Viscum album, assembly GCA_963277665.1. Classification (NCBI taxonomy): domain Eukaryota; kingdom Viridiplantae; phylum Streptophyta; class Magnoliopsida; order Santalales; family Viscaceae; genus Viscum; species Viscum album. The sequence goes on along the minus strand of OY728165.1, from coordinate 1,209,720,045 downwards.
ATGACAGGTGGTGCCGTGAATACCAGGACGGGTGGTTACTTTATAACCTCCAATGCATTGGGTATGGAAGTCGGCCGTATGGCTATTCCATTATGTATGTATGGAAATTGGCCGTATGGCTATTCCATTAAGTGATATGTGTGGAAGTCGACCGTATGGTTATTCCACTTAAGTATGTTTCTGTCTCAAGTTACCTGTATATGTTATGTGTTCTTTATATGGGTTTTATGGTAATACTTTGGTTACAAAAAGGTAAGTAATGATATTTTATTCGGTGAAGATTTTTTAATACTTCATGAAGGTGAAGGTATTACATTGATAAAGTTATACATGGTTTACTTGTTGTTTGAAAAACTAACAGTTTTCATTTCTTTGTGTATCCCTTTCTGAGCTTTTTATGCTCAACCCAAGTTTTTTTGAAATGTTTTTCACGGGACTTAATGTGGAATAAGGTCAAGTATGGGATCAAGGGAATTTCATGCTATATAAAACACTGAACTAGACATGTTTCTTTTTAAGAGTTTTTTTTATTATGGAAACTTAGTAGTAGTGTCTACTTTGTAATCTTTTGAGTTGTAATAGTTATGTTCTAATTCTCTAAAACTCTAAACCTGAAAAGATCCTCAATGTTTATTATTCATTTAATTAAATATTAAGTAAGGTTTAAGGCCAGGGCCTTATAAAAACAATTCATATTAAGGTAGTGAGGATGTAACACTTGGGGTTTTTAAATAAAAAAAATTATTTTAGATTCTATAAACAACACAAAACACTAATCATAAATGATATAGTAAAACATTAAGACTTTATGATATATTTGTTTTTAAATAAATTTTATCCCATTGAAATCTATGGTACATGAAACCTTGAGATTTTTATGTTTAGTAGTATATTAAATGCGCAACACGGAGCATAGAAATTCATAATATATATCGTCATTATAAAGTAGCCATTAAATTGAGGGCAAATAAAAGTATTTACTAATTAGATATATATATATATATATTCTTCACAATATAAACTATTGATAATTGTTTAGTAAATAATAAATCAATTTTTTTAAGTATTTGTATTCCTCAAAAATGAATTTCATTTATTTTCATGAAAAAATATTATAATTAATTTTCGGAACATTGGGAAAATATGTTTGGTAAACTGAACATAATTATTAAAATCATCTTATAAAATTTTAATTTTTTTTATTTTTGGTACTTGTATCAAAAGTTTCATTTTTTTCTGAATAGTGAAAACTAATGATTTTTAATTGAAAACTAACTTTCCATTTAAATTATTTGTAATCTAAAATTATAGTTAATATTGGTTTTAATGTAATATTCAGTCAGTTTTATATCAATTAATCCTATTTATTCCATTTTAATTATTCAAATACTTAATTTCGATATAACAAAATTATAAACTTTTGAAATTGGTTTCTTTAAAAATCCAATTTCTCATCATGTCTGCGAGATTAATTTTTTAATTTAATTTTAAAACTGATGTAAATATAATTTGAAACAATATTCCAAAAATTTGGTATAATAACAATTTATAATCTATGTTACTGTCAACTTATCATTTTGACAAAGTTTAATAGGGAAAATAGTGAAATTTATTTACTGCGATTAGGGTAAAAATTGGTTTACTGAGGATCTAAACATAAAAGGTAAATATTAAAATGAGCTAAAAATTTTTCCAAGAATAATTAGATGGAAATATTTCCACTGTAATGAAATTTGGTTTTATTTTTATAATTTTTTAGGACACTTCTGCAAAAAATACCAATATATATTTTTTATGTAAAGAAAAAGATAAAAAGGTATCTTTCTAACTTTTTATATCATATGGATTTTTCAAATGGAAATAAAAAACAATGGTATAGTTATAAATATTATTCTAAAATATAATTGAGTATGTGTATTAATAATATATTTTATATGAAATATTCAATTTAAATTCTGATGAAATGCCAACACATAAGTTATTTAGTTAATAATTTTTTAAAATAAATGATATGAAAAATATTAAAAGTAATGTAAATGGAATGAATTTTTTTGTTCAATTATTTTTTTAGTTGAATATATCATTTTAGAAAGATGTGAAAAATATATATTGTATTTCCATAATTTTCTTAAAATTTATTAAATTCAATTTAAATGCAAAAATTTCAAAATTGGCATTCATGTTATTTTATGGTAAACTATGTTTTATTAAACGACTAAATGTTAATAAAAATACTATATCCATCCATGTTTTTTTAAACGATAATTAATATAAAACAGCTTCCATTCGTGGAAAATTGTTTCTTTTATAATGAATATGTTTACCTCTAAATAGTAAAAACTATATTAGCATAGTTAAGGTTAAAACAATGTTTTTACACATTACATGTGCTTGTGTTAAAGTTAATTTTTAAAACACATAGTTTATTATAATTTTCTAATTGGATTTCATATTTACAACAATTGGGTCCCAATTAACTATTAATTATCATTTTATTTTGATCGTAAATGAAAAATTAAATTGGTTAAGAAAACTAGTTAGAAGATTCATAAACTAAAACTATAAAAACAAGCAAACATAGAAGTTAAGGATGTAAATATTTAAAAAAGTGTTTTATTGTGTATAATAGGTGTTTATATACCATATAATCTGTCTAACACATGAATTATACATATTTTATCAACTTTAGGTAATATTTACCTCTCTATAATGATTAATTTTCTGTTTTTTAAAAAATGAAATTGATCATCAACTATAAAGGGACAATAACTCTCTTCTCTTTTTAACACCTTAAAAAAATTTAGTTCGACCAAAAACTAACAAAATAAATTCAAGACAAACATAACACCATCATAGAAGGCTTAGTTTTAGATTGAATCAAACCTAGTAAGGATTTTTTTGGAAACCTTATGAGGCTTCCCTAAGAAGAGGAAATGATGATCAATGAGTATTTTTGTTCTATTTCTTTCTACACCACCTTAAATTCTTATAAAACCATGATTATATTCTAAAATAAGTATATTATATATAATTATATATTATTATAGTAACATAATATTCTAAATAATTCGTTTATTCCATCAAATTGATTAGCAAATCATCATTCATGTGTACGGAAGGCTGCAACCTTGTAAACCTATGTCATTGTTTTCATTGCCATATCTTACGGTTGGGTGTGATGATGGATTTAAAGTATATATATATGATATTTAAGAAATAATTATACCAACTAAGTAATTATTTCATATATAAATCATTATTTTCTATTTCTTACAGGGTATGAGAACGTCGCTTGTGTGTTCGGCGGACTACTGCCTCCTAAAGAGATGTGATTTTGTTTTTCACTAACACTGTATATGGAAGGTAATAAGGGTAAATTTAATGAATATATTTGATATAAAGGACATAAATATGATATTAATGACATATATATTGTTCTTTAATGATAATATATCATTGTATTTCTCACCTTTTCACTCACTGAAAAATGATAACTTTGTTCGTGGATGTGCGGACTACAGCCTCCATGAAGTGATGTGATCCTTTTTTCCACACAACGCTATAAGAAAAATATATTTATTTTTATATTATAAGATAATATGTTATTAATGATATTATTATCATTATTGAAATATATATTATTAGTTACCTTCTTTTTATAATGATAATTGATAAATAAAAATGTTATGTATACATATGTAAGACCTACCTTCTCCATGATTATAACGTTAGTTCATTTTTCAAAACCATATTTTATGAATGGTTTAAAAGTTATAATTAATTTATAAATATGATAATTACTTCATGATTATTATTCTTTTTCTGCTTATATAATGACCCTTTTATAATAGTTAACCATTAAAAGTCATTTTTGACACATAATATGAATATGGACAAAAGATCCGTTGTAAACAAAATTGATTGAATAATCATATAGAAAAAGGTAATAACTGAAATAAAAGTAATAGTAAAATTTTTAAATGTAATTATGAAATTAAATAATTAACATATGTTTATTATTCCGGAATATAAAGAGCAAGCATGATGAATCAAACTCGAGGTAAGTGTTTTTCATCTCATTTTTATTTATGTGAGATTTATACGATATTCATCACTTATGTTTTTTTGTTATTATATAATTCCCATGAATGTAATTTTTTATTATTATCCTAAAATTTATGGCTATTTATATTTCATTTTTAGGATATCACTTTCATGGGTTTTACGGTTTCATTTTTACTTAAGTGGTAACAAATTTTTGTCTCAATTTTCCTTCTTGAGATGTAGGATATGTTATATACAAAGCTTATTTTATAAGTTGTATATAATTCCAAATTAACTTTTTATATCATGAATACACTTATTTTCATGATATTATAAGTTTAATTTAAATTTTTTCCTTTCTGGTGGATTACAATTCCAAGATTCAATAGTGGTAAGACTCTTTTGTAATAATCTCATCGTTTATCTGGGTTGTTTATGATTATTTGGACAATGATATAATCTTATTATCCATATCTTACTAACCTCAATAATTTTATACTCATATGTCTATTCATGGTATTTACAATTAATATCCCCATTTTTTTCTGTCTTTGGTACCTAAAATTGGGGAGAAATTGTTTTTAAGAAAATCTGACATAATTTCTCTCTTCGGTCAGAAATCACTTTTTTTCAAAAAAAATGTTTTTTATAAATGTTTTAAATTTTGTTAACCTATTCAATCTTTTTTTTAGAGATATATTTATCATTTTCTAGCCTTTTTTTTAAAAAAATTAATTGAATTTTATGATAGTTTCTCAAACAATGCACTTTTATATACTTTTTACATTATAAAAGGAACGTTTTAACTTGTAAAACATATACATAATTACCCAAAATCAAGGTAATAATTTTTTTGAATATTCCTTTACATTTTTAGAAAAATATTTATAAAAAAAGTTCATAATATTCTAAAAAATCATTGTTTTTTAAAGTGATTTTAAAACTAAAGGATTTTCAAAATGTTTTAAATTTTAAAAAGTAATATTAAAATTGAAAATTCTATTTTCCTCAATTTTAATTTAATGATATTTTAAAGGTATTTCCATTCATAAATGTCAAAAATCCTTGTGGTTGCTTATTCTCAAATGGGGAAATTGTTTATTGATATTATCCTCATTATTTCTCAAGATGGGTTAATATTGTTTCAAAACCATTATTATGGAACCCTTTTAATTTATATGGGTTAATAATGTTTCAAAGGTATTTCTATGGAACCAATTTTTCCATGGGTTAATAATGTTTTAAAGTAATTTTTATGAAACTATATTATATTACATAGGTTAATAATGTTTGAGTGATATTTTTATCGGACTTATTTATTTTCCATGAGTTAATCATGTTTCAAATATATTGTTATGGAACCAATTTCATGTTCAAATATTAATAAATCTATAAAAGGAATAATGACTATTTATAAGAGTTTTATAATGAAATTTAATCTCTATATACTTTTTTTCTTATATATTCTATATGATTTGTGTTCCCAAATAACACCATGTGAGCTCGTTATAAGTTATATGATGGGTACGCCCAGATAATGATCCAACGTATTAGGTAATGATAATGTTCTCTATAGAATTATATTGAAATTTATAAGTATGTTTACTAAAATTGTAAGTGTTTTTGTAAGGGTTCTATAAGTGTTCTATGAAGATTATGTCCCAAGATACTACCACATTTTTTCTATGCTTTATATTGGTTCATAAGGTTTAAGTTGATAAAGGCTATTATATCATGGATTATGATTATAGATTCTTATGACTCCATACTTTATGAAATTTTGAAGCCGTGTTTTCATTTTTTATGATCCAGATATTGATGGTTAGTAATATTCTTATGTTATACTCATGAAATTTGATTATGTCATCACACCCACTTGAACTTTTTTTATTCAATGATGACATTAATTTGTTAATGATAATGTTTTCCCTTACTAATAATTTGAGAAAACATTTATTATATATCCTTTTCCCTAGTTTATCATGAGAAAATTTTGAATTAATTATTTCTTGGGTGGATTTTATATCGATGATAATGATGGATTAATGTGAAAAAGAGCTAGGTTAAGTGGGATAAATGCTTATTTAAAGGCATGCATATTTTTTATATAATGTTTTTTCCTAATTATATAGATATATAAACCTAAAATTTTCTTGAAAATTTAAGGGATCCATTTTTAAATTTTGATGTGTTATGGTATGGATGGAAAATTTGGGTCACCTTTATCAGTATCAAATATGAAAATGTAATTTTTATGAATTTGTCACCTAATCTGGGAGGGCGGGTTCTAGGATGTTGTAGTGGTTGTCACTATATTTATATTATGAACATCATTAAGTATATGATAAGATATAATTATATGTTCCTGGTCTTTATAGGAGAATAATTTTTCTATGTAAATGGACACACTTATGAATTATTTCAATATGATATAGATGACGTGAGAACTCAATAAAACTTATTGTTTTTCCTAAACTGTAAAATAATTAGTTGGAAGTGTTATAAAAAATGAAACCATGGTAGACAAAAAATATAGGTAGGGAACGTATCTACATCAGCATCTATAAATGAATTTATTTAGATAAATTTGTTTATTATGAAATATGGGGTGGTTTCTAGCATCAAGGGATTAGACTAGATTTGACTGAAAATTAAATTTATTATTTCAAACACTTTTAGAAAAAGTGAGAAACCAAGAATCACATTGAGGGAAAATGATAAATAGTACAAGATCACAACAAACAACAACCACAATCTAAAAACTTACAATCAAACGACAAGAAAATGTCATCATAACCACTACAAATCATAATATCCATACACACCGCACCCAACACATAAGTCCTCCATAGTGGATGATTCCCATTCAGAGGATGGATTTTACCGCCTCAAGAGATTATCACCTTAGTCCCGACTCAAAACCTATCATCCCAAATGATTTTATAGAAATTTTTTCTTGAACTCACATACCAAAGAACCAAGAATACCACAATGCTTTCTCCCTTGGAAAAAATAAAGGAATTCTGGAACCATAGTAGAGAACCCAAAAAATAAAAATAGAATGGAACACTGACCATGGAAAGGCCAGAATGTCAATCAACTACAGAAGCAAACCATACCCTTTTCCCGCAGACATGAGCATTATCGTGATAACAATAGATTTGTTTGTTAGACCAAGAAATTATGGTCTTAGAAAAACACCAATAAAATCCATTAAAAATACCATCTCATAAGAGAGATCTTTGAGATGGGTGATTTTAGAATTTCATAGGTGACTATGGAGGAAAATATAGTAGATTCTCAGATTATGCCAACATCACAACAAAAATATAAGTTTCACGTTAAATATAAAGGTATGTGATTCAAAAAATATAGATTATAATGGTTAAAAAATGTATTGTATATTTATAAATAAATTTATTCACTTTTTCTATTTAATTAATGTGTGTTGAAATTTATTTTATAGGAATAATGGAATACAATATCCGATTAAAGTATTTCTTTTAGTAGCCTATAAAAATTTTCATCATGAACTATTATGGGTTATAGTTACATGTTAGTGTTAGCTTCAGTACAATATTATAATCAATATAAAATTCCAAAGTCATATACCTAGAATACACTCATGAGGTAATTTTTTAAGACTTCTCACTAGGATATACTAGACAAATTATATCCTAGGTAATTTCATACAATCATTGATATACTTAGGGTTGTGTAATTATTATGAATCCTTCTTAATAAAGGTTGGAAAGATACCAATTATGAGTGCCTTCACACTATGATAACTTTATTATACTATCCAAGGGTATTAGCTAATTAGTGGGTGATTGGGTATACTATAGATCAATTCATCAGTTGCATATTAAACAAGATGGGATTTTCCACTCATATAATGAGATAATACATGTGTTCCCTCGATTAAATAAGACTTATTAAATTCATTAACATAATTATTTGAGTAACATATGATACGTTCAACTACTTTTATGAGTGAGATGTGATGTGATCATCTTCTAAATTATTGATATGTCAAATATTAATCAATGCAGTCAGTCTATTTTAGAGAATAAAAAAGGACGATATGGACTATAATTGATTGAAAAGTTCCATGTATAGTGGTTATTTTATATCATAGAAAACTGTATTATATAATTATACATACTATGTATATGATAAATCTTGTTATGGGAATTCTTTTATAGAGACGTGAGTATGTTTGATCAAGATAACACCATATCCCTTAGTAGATTTAGTAGCACTATTGCATTTCTAAAGGCCAATTTTTTTTACATCAATAAAATTATTATTTCTTATATTTTTTCAATTCTACTAATTCTCACTGGTCTATAAATTTAGGACTTCGAATAATGGTAACATTTAGGAAAAAGTGATTATTCCAAAATAAAGTTATTTTAATAAACCATATCAAAAAGAGTTTAGGTTAAATTGATAATGACATGTGGGGTTTTTCATAATGTCTTTATATAATTTTAGTGTATGTGGGAGAACGTTAGATAAGCACTAAAATTTGGGATATTATTTAATATGATATTCCTAAATAATGGTAGGTGATATACATAATTATCTCCTATATCATAACTTATTATTTGAATACCCTCATACAGTATTATGATGTTCCTATAATATATGATATCATAAGGCATGTGATGTATGATATCACAAGAAAAAACTTTCCACTTCCTCCTATATGGTTTATTTTCTTTTGAATCAATGAATATTGATTCGTTAATGAATACCAAATGGCTTGAAGTGTTAAAATAACTTATTTTAATCAATAGACAAGAGCTATGAATAACACATGTCGGCTTTAATGAGGTTTAAGAATGTGCTCCTCAATTTTAATTTGATAAAGATTGTATGAAAATACCTATATAATGAGAGTACTCTTTTAATTGATTTAAACTATATACGTACATTCAATAACCAAATCTTCATTCATCCTGAAATACAATATATTACTGGGTGAAGATTCTAGAACCCCTTGGGTAGTTGGGGGTTTTCTTAATATGATTGAGGATGTGATGTTAGTATAATCCCATCAGAGGTTAGAAGATATCATTGGATGATTCTGTGATAACCGTTATGTTTATCTTGAAGAGTAAAATATGAATCACTTGATAGTAAATTTATAGATTATGTTATTCATTTAAATAGAATATTTCTTTAATAAAAGATAAATAATGTGTTTTTAAGGGGTTCTACCACTCCACAATCATTTCATGAACACAATAAAACACATAACACAACACCAAATCCACAACCATATAAAAACCACCACCACATCATCACCTCGTATTCAAATCATCATACCCACAACCACATCACAATTATCACCATGTAATTGAATCATTATCTCATTGACCCATGATATATCTGAGATCTATCATAGAATAAGAACATGACTTTACCATAAGCCATAAAAGCCAAAGGATATGTGTATTTTTTATTTCTATAATCCATTAAATCCCATATACAAGTTCACATGCCAAATCCATGAGCCTTTACATCTTGTACATAGACACATGTACACTTCACCTTATGTTATAATAAAAATTGTGCATATATAAATTCATATCACATGGAGAAGCTATTATAGACCATAATAATTACAAACATGACCCATTACGACCAATTTATAGATGCACTATACCTTAAGACATTATAGACCATGTAAATATACAAATAACTGAAATGAATTATATAATATATTAATAGTATCATAAGATCACAGAAACAAATGAAAATAAACAAAAAAACATACAATAAATTATTCAGACATTTAACACATAAAATAATAATCAAATTCAACATAAAAATATACCATAAATAAAAAAAATAAATACATTAGCTAAATAAATAACCACATCATTCAATATATCAACACCAAAAAATTACTATAAGACCACACTTATTCTTATCTTACTAATTAATTATCCAATTATTATTTGCCAATTAATAATTAAAATATAACCACCTAAATATGATCAACTAGGAAAAAACCATGACCTAACCTAAACCCAACCAATGTAAATACATTATGAAGGAACACCAGATTCATCTTACAACCTCTAACTCTACACTATGTAACCCAAAACCCAATGAAATTAACATGGAAGGGGAATAGAATGTCAAGGTAGTGACTAATATAAAGTGGATAAATATATATCCTATCTCACATAAATAATATAACCAACCCTTAACTAAAAATAACTCCTAAAAATGAATGTAATTAACTATCATTTTATCATAAATTAGATCTCAAAACATTTCTACGAAGTTAATACTTACTAATGCAATAATCCAACTCATATAAAGAAACACTCATGGATATAATTGATTTTAAATTATAGAAATTTAAAAATTAATCATATAATGAAATATTAATTCCATATTTAATTTCTATTTATATCTATTTCTAAGGTACTTTCTATCACATAAATTATAATTCAAGATTTCTTGGCATTACTGTATTCATCATACATTAAATTTATAAATATAATTTACCATCACATCATCGATGAAACAAAATATAATATACACATATGAAAATATAATCAATTTAATGAATCAACATATATAAAAAATTCAAGATATAATGATTTAATAGTGAAGAACCCACCTAGAGATGTACATCTTCAAATTTAATTCTTTATCATTAAATATGCATTTTTTCAATTTCATTTTCCAAAATACTTCCAATTTCTTATGGAATAAAATGTAATAAATGAAACAAATATATATTTGTTAATAATCATTACAACATTAAATAAATATAATATTAGTCTATGTTTAAATTAAAAGATTCCATAAATAAAATATGAAAAAATTAAATGATAAAACTAAACCATAATGAAATTTTAATGGAATGATATTTACATAATGACCCCTACCCTCAACCCAAACACTCTTCACTAATCCTGGGTACATAGTATAAACTTTCCATATTCTGTAGAGTTTTTCCAATGGTTTATTATCAAAATTTGGAGTTGTAAAATAGGTAAAATGTTATAGGATTTAATAGGAGAGTTCAATTAAAACGAATGATGATGATTTCTGTCATTATTTTTTATGGGGATTGCAATTGAATGAGACATATAGTAATTAAAAGTATTAAATTCATGGGGATGACAATCAAAGGAAATATGACTAACAAGGTTAACCTAAAAAAATTAAAAACTTCCAAAAAAATAAAATTTAATAATAATGGTTAAAATATTATAAATACCCTAACTGATGTGAAGCTTCAGTGTTTCTATAAATATGATTGGAAAGTAGTTGATCATTGCAGATCCAAGATATTTAGAATCCTTGGCCATGGATTATAGTGGATGATCATCTGAAGTCAATGTACTAGTCTAGTTTAAGGGATATAATAAATCTGCAATGGCATAACTTTTCTTATATTGGGTTCAGATAAGAAACTGAGGTCGGACTAAGATATGGTCACCCTATATTTAATTACTTAGATATAGGGGAAAATGTCATGATACTCCTAGGGATTTACTATTTTAAATTTTATTAGATCTAATTTTTTTGATATGATCAAAGAATTTACAAGTTGTATTAAGCATCTTTATGCTAAAGCATTTAAATCCCAGCCTTGAATAATAAACCAAACATTACAGAGGTGATTATAATTTTTATCACAAATCAATTTCCCAAAAAATAAATTCTTTATGATTAATAATATATTAATTAATTTAACTATATGAATATGGACAATACATAATTAAAAATTTTATTTAAAAGGGATTTATGATTGATAATTTCATTATAAATCATAAGAATAAATTCATTCCAACCTGGAAAACAAAAAATAAAAAGGCTCTTGTATATGGGGAAAATAACTATTACATACTGAAAAATTAGCAAAGGGGATTAATCTCATGAATTTTGAATTTACTCTAAGGTAATAATAAACGAGACTTATGCATTAAAATATTAGTTTTACATATTAAATATTACTTTTACATAATCTTTTATGATTAAATACTAATAAAATACTATTATATATTAAATATTTTACTTTTATGAATAAGGTAATTACTTTTACAAATCAAATTATTACTTTTATATATATGGAAATGAGTCTTATTTTAAAAAATATTAATTTTTAATTTGAAAACTCAACTCTTATCTATCTCATGGAATTCTCTTATGTTTTGAAAATTTGGAAAATATTCGAGAAAATTGTATATGCAAGGGTAATTTAGCGATAAAGGTTGATATGTAAGGGTTATGTGGCGATACATATAATTCATTATATAGACAAATGGAAAATGTAATGGAAATTCCTTATTAATAATAGATAGGTAAGATTATTTCTTGGGTTAAGGGAAATTCATAAGGGTCTTTATAAACATAGAAAAATAAGACAAAAAAGAAATACTAGAATCACACAACCGCGAAAATTTATGTAATGAATCTTGAAACACACAGAAAAACATAAATCTGATAAATTAAACTGTTTATAAATATCCATGGTCTTAAATCATATTCCACTTAAACAATTCTCAACCTTGAGAATTAAAATAAACCCTGGGAAAAAGTTAAACTATCCCAAGTGAAAGATACTACAACCCTATTTTTTATTAAATACCTCTAAAATATTTATATTTTAATGAATAAAAACTATATATAAATAAATAAATTCAAAAATAATTATAGATATTGTAATATTATTCTCAAAAAATAACATTACCACTAAGAGAAAATAATTATAGTAATAAAAGGTAGCACCAATCATCCTAACACACAACTGACCACTAATTAACTACTCATTTTTTCTTAATCATGCTTAAATGTAAATACCCATAAAAAATAATCCATAAATAATTTAAAATTATAGGATATTATTTAATGAAAAATCTTATTTAAGAAAAAATTTAGAATGTCCCAAGATAATTTTAGTATGGGGTAATTCATTTATTTTTTTTAAAAATAATACACATTGATTATAAAAAACTATTACATTCATATTTAATTTGAACCTCAAAATTATTTCAAAAAAAATAAGTATGGTTAATAATATATAACAGACATCAATCCCCAAACCATAAAAAGAATTGTATAATGAGAGACTTGTGGAGCCTTACTTTATTCATGTTGATAATACCCAAAAGAAAAATAATGATAAGAAATTAAAAACATGATTCGGGAATAGATACCTCATCCATAATCTTAAAACAACATATGAGGAAAATAATTATGTTAGACAAAATTAATAAATCATATCCAAAATGATAAAACCAATACTGTCTTTCAATCAACCTAGAATCTATTTCTTAGATTTAAATCGCAGAAAGATATCTAAAATTTAAAAAATTTATATAGAAATAACATAAAAAATCATTCCCTAATGAATATCAATAAAAAGATAATAATTCTTCAACCAGGGAATGGGACCTCAAATAAAATTTAAACTAAACTAAGTCATTCACTCTTATCAATTCTAGAAACATCATAATAAAAATATTATTTTAATTCATTTAATGTTTTCCAATAAAGTTTTCAACAAGCATAAAAACCAATTATAAAAAAAGGAAGTAATTATTATTAAATAAATATTCCAAATGTAATTCTAAATCATATACATAAATTTAATAGGAAATAAATAAAAAATAATCATTAATAAAAAAATCAAATAAAGTAATAAATACTAATAAATAATCCACCAGTATCCAATCATAACTACCATCTAAAGACAACCCTAAAAATATTCCCACATTATTCATTATTATCCATCATATGATTTCCCAGCCTAATATTCATTATTCCAAATCAACCATATATTGCACAAAAATATCTAATAGTCCAACATTTTCAATATTTTTCATCTATACCATGTTTAAATTTAAATCACAGCAAGATATGTGAGATAATAAAAACATTGTTAGTGAATAATGATTCTTGAAATAATAAATTTCAATAAGTAATAACAATGTATTTAACAATTAAAATCAAAATTAAATCAATAAATACACATCTTAAAACACCAAAATATTATTTTTATTATATAATTAATTACATAATTAATTTTTTATTTATGTTAAGTTACAATCAGGACTGATTAACAAAATTTGAAAACTTATTTCCTAATTCATGAATTTTTAAATCAAGAATAAAAATTATCAATCTTTGGGGTTTAAGATTTCAACAACATTGAATGTTTTTATTTAAAAAATCTAGGAAAGAATCAATGGATGAAATTTTTTTATTAACAATTCAAAGGTATTTCATTTCATAGGAGGCTCTCATGGAATATTCATATTCAATGATTTCATAATTTCTATATGTATAATATTACATTCACCATAAAATTTATTTATTAACACCTCTTCATGCTTTTCATTTTATCATTAAATTTCTACATGTGTCTCTCTCATTATTTATACATAATAAAACACATAATAATAAATCCTATAGAAAATTTAATTCTTTTGGTGACATTTATAAATAATAATTTTCAACATGGAATAAACCTCAATTAATAAATCACATAATTAATCATGTGTGTTTAAAAAATCTCATATAGTATTTATAATCCTTATGCATGTTGTCTACAATGGTTAGTTCATGTTTACCAAATTATTTTGATTTAAATCATGCATCATAAATTCACACTAAGAAAAATATTCATAATGAATTCTTCAAATTATTTCATTTAATTAAGAATTTTTTGTAACAAGAATGTATTAATCTAGCATGTGATTTAATTAAAAGAAATAATAATTACAACTATAATTTATTTTTAATGAACATTATATTTTTTCAAATTTTCATGTAACAAAAATTCATGTTATGGAATGATGAAATTTAAAGTATACAACAAAAACATTTCTTTCAAAATATATTAACGTAATCAATAGTTCAAAAATAGTTTTTTAAACAAAAATGAATTTAGAAATGTTTTTCCCTAGTAGTAACAATATTTTTGAAATGTTTCACAATCCATATGAACATATAAGAATTTTAATTTTAAATAAATATTTATGTTCCTACCATATCATTAAAAGTTTGTTATATAACATGTGTTAAACATTAAATTATAATGATAAAGATGAAATTTTATTAAAATGTGGTTAATTATCACATCATTTCATGAATTGTATGAAATAATTATTAAACTATCCTCAATAATTTTAATAAAAATATGAATGCAATATAATCCTAAATACTATATCGTATTCTTATATAAATAATCACACAAAATGTATTAAAAATTAATATTTATAACTTAAATACAACCTCTATTAATGAATCATTCTCCCTTCATAGATTTTATGACTTATAATTAGTTAATTTTTCACCAAAAACTTCTTAATTGGTTTTGATAGTCCTTACATCAGTTTATCAGGGGCCACGATACCCATGTCCTAGATGGTATATATAATATTTAGGATTTCTATAATCATGTAAAAGGAACCCAAATTATTTTATGTTCTACAAAGTATCTAATATATATTTTTTATGCTAAATTTCATAATTTCAATAATAAACCCATGAAATCCTCACATGTGGAAAACTCTAAAATCCACCCTCCCTCTCAACCAAAATCTTCGATAAAACTTTTTCATGAACTACATTTACGGGAACCCCACATGGGTATGTATAGAATATGTGAGTATCATCTCAAGACTGCCACAAATAATTCATTTTTTGGTCAATAATACTGATGTTTTTTTATCACCAAAGCAAGATCCTTTACCCTCATAAACCCTGGGAAAAAAATCCAAACTAACATAAACACTATAAATACTAAAAAGATAAAAAAATCCATCCAAAAATTAAATCTATATGTTAATGAGTGAAATAAAATCATGAAAATCGATGGTTGAACTCCAAGAATGCACTCTAGTAACCCAAACAACAGTATCCCCAAATCTCTATTAAAAAGTACTACAAAATAACTCAAGAATGTGTGGAAGGGTGAGAACGTGAGAGTACGTACTAGGATCATATTTCAAAACATTTTTTCATCCATGTGATACAAATGTGTCCGGATAAGAATTTATGGGATTAAATAAGACGAATCATGGGATAAACAAAGGAGTGTACTATGAATGTATGAAAAGTTAGAATTATATATAATATCACATATTAACAAATTTATCACCTTTTTTTGTATTTACCAAAATGGTCATATCATAATGATTATTTCATATCAACATAATAATAAATTGTGATTTCATATTTTCACGGTTATGAAATAATAAATGAAAACACCATGAAAATATCAACATCAAATCAAGCAGTCACATCATAAGAATCCATTAGTTTAATAAATGGGGATGATATTAGGTTTCTAGAAACATAATAATAATAGGTATGTTTTTTGGAACAAATCACCGCACTTATGGCATCGTAACTGAATATGAAATTCTACCACATCACCGCTTCCATCACACCACCACCACATCACTACATCATCGCCTTATTATCACATATAAAAAGAAACAACCACATCACCACCACTACTATATCACCACATCATCATCTCATTATCACATCACTATTGTCACAATGATGACACAAGCACCCCTACATTATCGAATAATTATCTCATTGACTCACGTAATAATTGAGATCCATCACATCCCAAGAACATGATGTCAACGTAATCCATCTAAACCAAAGAAATTTTTTTCATTTTATAAAATTAAGCTATTACTACTCATATATATGTGAAACTTTAGAATCCTTGATCCCATACATCCCACACATGTATGTGTGTTAGAATACACATAACCTTACTCTATTATAACTCACTTACATACATAAATTCATATAATAAAAACAATCCATTACAACCCTTAGAGACTATACATTTGAATACCTTGAGCCACTGTATATCATGTATAGATTAACTATACCTTAACCAACTATAGACTATGAAAATATACACATATGTGAAAACCTTTACGTCTTGCATATATAATATCATAAGATCATAAATAACTTAGAAAATAAAAATAAAATCCAAAACAAATAATTAAAAAAAATTAACACATTAAATAATAGTCAAATGAAATATCACAATGAATCATAAAGAAATAATATAAAGAAATTAGAAAATTAAATAACCATATAATGTAATATATTACCACCTACTATTAATATTATACTTCTCTAATCATTTTCTAACCCATTAGTTAACTGTTTATTATATTCCAATTTATTATTAAAGCATAACAATCTAATATGATGAACTTGTACATAAACCTAACATAATCAAAACTCATTCAATGGAAATACCCTAGGAAGGAATATCCAATAGTTATTATATCCTTTAAATCCTCACAATACAACACAAAACCTAAAGAATACAACCATGAAATAGAAAATTCTACCAATAATAATACTACTTATAATTGGATAACAACATACCTTATCTTAACTGAACAACATAACCCACCTTTAACTAAACTAAACTTACAAAAATGAATGAAAGGAAAAAACACTACGTCTTAAACCATCTATTAAATATATCCTATGATGTCAGTAATAATTAATTAAACAAACCAACATAGAAAAATATAGTCCTAACATTATAAGAACCAAAATTACATCACTATAAATATTAATCACATAAATAAATATTAATTCCATACAACCATCCTATATTTATCCTAGATTAAGTTAATTTCTATCACATTAATTATAATTCAAAATTCTATGACATTGACATATTTATCATACTTTCTATTTATTCACATAATTTAGTATCTCATCATCAATGAAACATGAAATCATATACATGTATAATAATATCATCAATTTTAATATTACCAAATACAAAAATATAAAAAGTAATGATAGGATAGGGAGGAATCTAACTATACATGTTCATCTTCCTACTTTATTACCTATCATTATAAATTCTCTTTTTTTATTTACATTTTTCAGAGTAATTCCCATTTCATGATGGATACAAAATAGTAACAGTAGAGAACATATATTACGTAATTAGCATAATACCGTAACATAAAGATAATATTATTCTAAGTAGAAATTCAAGAAAGAAACTATGAAAGGAAAGAAATGATTAAACCAAACCATGAATAAATTAAAAAGGAAGAAAAAACATATAGTTAGCCATTTCGCTACACCATAATAATGATAATGAGCCTGAGGAATGATTTGGTAATGAAATTCATAAAGTATATGGTATTACCATCCACTGGATCAAACCCTCTCCACCGAGATTGAAGGAAAGGGTTTGAACAGTCACCATTCTTTAAATTTTTTAAAATGGTATATTATTGAATAATAGAGTACTATAAGAATTCATAACATAATGGATTTAACTGTTGTGTTAAATTACGAAAAATAATGACGATTTGTGTCGTTACTTTTGAAGGGTATAATAATTGAAAAATAATTTTGGTAATTCCAATCATTTAATTGAAGGGGATTTTAATGACTCAGATTTCTCTGTATTTTATTTTAATATTATATGGGATTTCATTCGAGACCAAGCGATGTGACAGCGAGCAGTTCTGAGGCCCATTGAGCCCAAAACAAATGTTTGAATTTAATTAAATAATTAAATAACGTGCGCGTGTGGTTTTACTGAAAAGGAGAAATAATGCTTGAACGGTTGCCCGAATCAGAAATCTAGGGGCACCGTTGCGTCCAGAGCAGCCGATTTACCCTAGAAGAGACCTAACATCTGCTGGAATAGGTCGGTGGTGAAATCTGGTTTTTTGGACGTAGTCGTAATAAAATATTTATTAAAAAATATTTTATTAAAATCCTTGCTGCAGTGAAATCATTATCATTTATCCTTTTTTAATAAAGGCTTGAAGAGGGGTCCAGGGTGATAGACCTCATAACCCTGAAACCCCTGGAGGCTCTGGGAAAGCTCTGGAGAAAACCCCCAACACGGTGACGACATTCTTGATGAATTTCACTGGCAACGACGATGCAGTGACCAAATATTCACCAATGAACGCCGCAGATCTAGGTAGGATGTTCGATTTTTGATTTCTTCCTTGTTCTTGATTCCTATGATGAACATGTACTAATCCATGAACAGATTAGCCCGGGGATCGATCGTATATTTGTGAGATGGGCTTTTGCAGGGATTTTTGGGTAAAATCTTCATCCTTGTGAATTATGATCTGTTGATTATTTTAGGTTTTGATCTAATGGCAATGAACCCAGATATTCATGAACAGCGATTGAGGTTCTCCCCTCTTGTTCGATTTTGTGATTCTCTCCTCGCGTTCTTCGTGTGCGTTTTACGCGTTCTTCATGGAAGTATGAAAGATATATTGTTGTGCATATGTTTCATGACACAATGATCCCAAATTGATGATCTAGCATCAGAACAACCCCAAGGAGGTGCAATGATGGTTTCAGTGGATGGATCAAAGTGGATCAGAAGATATCGTTCTTCGAGTGATTTCCGCATGGGAGACCGGAATTCAATTTCAGAGCCGATCGAAGGCCCAAAACCCACGGATTCATCATCATGATGATGAGGCAACCTGAAACCTTGAGCTTCATAGCGAATGGACAGGAGAAATGGAACTCGGAAGATCGGTCAAGGCGTGGAGGAAGAAGACGGTTCTAGAAATTTCCCGACGACACGGCGTGTAGTATGGGATACATGTTGTGTGTTTGTCTGTGGACCACCTGATGTGTACTCTGAGAGTACACGGACACGGGTTAGGTACACGAACAAGGACATGGCGTGTATGCCCTTCCCCAGCCAGACCCGGCCAGATAATTGGAATACCCCATGTACTGGTACATGGCCAGGCGACGCGGGCAGACACTAGGCACAGGCATACAACCAGGGTACATGGGAGTTCCCCAGTTGACTAGACATGGCATGTGCTTTTACATGCACGAAATGAATATAATATTATATAGGAATTTCATTTCTAGACATGAGCCTTTTACACGGGAAGTACCCATATTCAAGGAACACAGCGTTTGATCCATCTACACAACATGTAGTTGAGTTTTACACAACTTGGACAGATGACACAGGCTGTTTTCACGGGCATAACCTGAAGTCAAGGAACACGATGTGCAACCATACTACACATTGTGTAACATGTTTTACATGGCTTGAGCCAGTTTCCTATTGGGACATGGACTATTTTCCTTACGGTTCGTCCCCTTAGTAATTCTCTTGACGGTTTCCGATATCATTTCCTACATACAAGGGTATGATCCATTCAGCATGACTTCCTGAATAGAGTTGTTGGAGTCCCTGCTGTGAGACTTGGAGCCATATCCTCTATTCATTCCTGGAACAATAAGTAGTGTTCTGGGTATTGGCGTGACCTACTTTACCCGAGCGGCGATCCTCTGCTTAGCGGATTAGTTCAAACTAAGTTTTTGGAATCACTCAATGGCTATTGGTTTTGACCCTAATCTAAGTATCATAATCTTAAGTACTTATGGAGTGTGTTATCCTAAAATTAGTACATCGTATCTCTGTCTCTTCGAACCTAGGAGTTTGTTCTCCTTGTTATGTGCTTAGTGGAATCCTTGAGCTAGATATTAGTGTTGGTTTCACGGGAGTCGTTGTGTATGAGTACATTTGGATATTCTTGTTATATGTTCTATAGGCATATACTGTGTAGGGCTGATTGTACCTTTCCTTTATGGTATTTTCCCTTGTTGTATTCCTTTTTGGTTTTGGGGTGTCCTATTGGGTATTGTTATACTCACCCATGCATGGGCTTTGCCAGCACGTGTCATGTCTTGTGCAGACAAGCGAGCCTTTGACAGGATACTAGGCGGACCAGGACCGGACAATGCTCAGTGAGATACATGGAAGACATCATGAACTTGAGCTAGGTTCGGTGGAAGTGCTAGACAATAGGCCACTACTCCTATGCGATCAAGGATTTCATAGGGGCCAATGTACCTAGGGCTGAGCTTCCCTTTCTTCCCAAACCGCATGACTCTCTTCCATGGAGAAATTCGAAGGAAGACTTTGTCACCAACACCAAACTCCAAGTCCCTTCGACGATTGTCAGCATAGCTCTTCTGCCGACTCTGAGTAGCCTTTATGTGTTGTTGGATGGGATGAACCTGTTCTGTCATCTCTTGCACGAGATCAGGCCCAAGAAGCTTCCTCTCACCAGTTTCATCCCAACAAGTAGGAGTTCTACACCGCTTTCCATATAGAGCTTCATAGGGTTCCATCTGAATACTCGAATGGCAGCTGTTGTTATATGAGAACTCAACTAATGGGAGGTGTTGATCCCATCCACCTTTAAATTCCATTGAGCATAATCTCAACATGTCATCGAGTGTCTGAATAGTTCTTTCAGATTGGCCATCAGTTTGAGGATGATAGGCCGTACTAAAATTCAATTCAGTATTCAGAGCATTTTGAAGACTTCTCCAGAATTTTGATGAGAATCTTGGGTCACGATCAGATACGATGGATAGTGGTACCCCATGCAGCCTTACCACTTCCTTCACGTATATCTTGGCAAGCTGATCCAGAGAGAAATCTTCCCGAATAGGGATAAAATGGGCTGTCTTGGTGAGACGGTCCACAATAACCCATATCGCATTGTTACTTTTGGATGTTTTCAGAAGACCAGTTACAAAGTACATAGTGATATAATCCCACTTCCATACTGGTATGGGTAGCGTTTGTAATACCCCCTTAAAAAGTTGTCGTTCTTCCTTTACTTGCTGACATACCAGGCACCTTGTAGTGTAATCAGCAATCTCCCTCTTCATGTTATCCCACCAATAATGATCACGAAGGTCTCTATACATCTTAGTGCTTCCCGGGTGTATAGAGAATGTAGAGCTATGAGATTCATCCATCAATTCTGTCTTTATCTCCAAAATAGATGGAACACATAGTCTTGTATGAAATTTCAATACACCTTCTTGATCAATATTGAAATCAGGGAACTTCCCATCCTTTACAGCCTCAAACTTCTCCTGCAGCAAAGGATCTTCTTTTTGAGCCTTATTGATCCTCTCTAGTAATGAAGGTTGAGAAATCATTTGGAATAGGGTTGATGATGTCCCTTTCCTTATAATTCCCATGTCCAGTTTTACTAGATCTTTAATCAAGGGATCTCCTACGATCCTCATTGTTGCCAGAACAACATGATCTTTCCTGCTTAACGCATCCGCGACTTCTTTTTCTCTTCCAGGGTGATAATTAATTGAACAATCATAGTCTTTTATAAGCTCCAATCATCTCCTTTGTCTCATGTTCAATTCTTTCTGTGTGAAAATATACTTTAGACTTTGCTGGTCAGTGTATATATCACATTTCTCCCCATAAAGATAGTGCCTCCATATCTTAAGAGAAAAAACAACTGCCGCCAGCTCTAGATCATGCGTAGGATAATTCTGCTCATGAATCTTAAACTGCCGAGATGCATAAGCAATTACTTTTTCATTTTGCATGAGGACGTACCCAAGCCCTTTCAGAGATGCATCGCTAAAAATAACGAAACCTTCTCCGATAGAGGGTAGTGTTAACACAGGTGCAGTAACCAATCTCTTCTTCAGCTCTTGGAAACTTTCCTCGCATTCCATTGTCCAGATGAACTTAAACCCTTTTCGAGTCAACTTGGTTAGTGGATTAGAAAGCCGTGAAATTTTTTTCACAAACCTCCTATAATATCCTGCTAAACCAAGGAAACTACGAATCTCAGTTACTGTTGTGGGTTGAGGCCACTCCTCCACAACCATTGTCTTTGCAGGGTCAACCGAGATTCCTTCATTGGTTACGATGTGCCCCAAGAAAGCCACCTGTTGTAACCAAAACTCACACTTGCTGAACTTCCCAAAGAGCCTCTCCTTCCGCAGAGTTTTCAATGTAACCCTTATATGATCTTCATGCTCCTCACGAATTTTTGAATATATCAAAATATCATCAATAAAAACTACCACAAAGTTATCAAGGTAGTCCTTAAAGACTCTATTCATCAAATCCATGAAAATAGCAGGAGCATTAGTCAAGCCGAAGGGCAATATAGTAAACTCTTAATGCCCATATCTTGATCGGAAGGCAGTCTTTAGAATATCTTCCTTCTTCACCCTCAGTTGATGATAACCAGATCGAAGGTCAATCTTAGAGAAGAATTGAGCCCCACGAAGTTGGTCAAATAAATCATCAATTCTTGGAAGAGGATATCTGTTCTTCACCGTGATCCCGTTCAGTTCTCTATAATCGATTCATAGCCGCATTGATCCATCCTTCTTCTTCACAAAGAGAACTGGTGCTCCCCAAGGAGACACACTCGGTCGGATAAACCCCTTCTCCAACAAGTCTTGGAGTTGTTTCTTTAACTCTTCTAGCTCCACATTTGCCATTCTATACGGAGTCTTTGATATCAGTTGAGACCCAGGTACGAGTTCAATGGAGAACTCTACCTCTCTTTCTGGGGGAGGTCCAGGTAACTCCTCAGGAAATACATCCATGTATTCCTGAGAAATCGGAACAACTTCTATTTGTATGCTCCCTTTTCCTTCTTCATCATCACCTATTAACTCCATAAAGAATTCTATAGGAGGTGCTTCTAGATAGGGATCAGTTCGGGATATCCCTCCTTGGAAGATAACTGTAGGTCATTCATTCAAGACTAATGAGATTTCCTTACTTCTGCATTTTATCTTAGCATTATACTTTGAGAGCTAGTCCATCCCTAGTATAATGTCGAATTCCATCATGGGAATGAATACTATATTTGCGATAAGATTGTGCTCACCAAAGTAAACACTAGAGTCTCTAAATACTGTTGATGCAAGGATAATCCCACTTGGAGTCTTGACAGACAACTCTACCGCTAGCAGTTCGGGGATTGATTCTATATTCCTTGCAAACTTGGAGGAAATAAAGGAATGCGTAGAACCAGAATCAAATAAAGTACTTGCTAGTTTTGAGAGGACGACAAGAGTACCTTCTACCACATCGTTCGGGACTTCAACTTCAGCTGTTGTGATAGCGAAAGCACGACCTTGCTCTCTTGGCCTCTGCTGAGGTTGATGGTGATTCCACTCCACCGCCCTTGGATTTGGACATTGGTTAGCAAAGTCTCCAAGCTGTCCACACTTGAAGCATGTGACTTTGGGTAGGGCCAGAACCATCTTTCCTCTGTCGTTAGTGTTGGGAAGCTGAGGCTTCACCTCACTATGACAATTCCGAGCAATATGGCCTCCTCTTCCACACTTGAAGCACTTTCCACTTCCGTTCAAGCAGTTCCCCAGATGATTCTTCCCATATTTATTGCATGTGGTAAGTTGAATTTGCTTTCCACCTCTTCCCTGATCAAAAGACTTCCCTAAACTAGGCTCCAACGATCTCTTCTTTTCATTTGGTTTATGAGACCACTGTGTCTCACCAAACTCCAGCTCGACATTCATAGCACTTAGAACTATTTCTTCATAGCTATTATAGTCCCTGTTGGCCAGATTCTTCCGCAGATGAGGTCGCAATCCACCAAAGAATCTATCAACCTTCCCATAAGGGTCCATGACAAAGCTTGAGGTATAACGGGAAAGCCTTGTGAAGTTCATCTCATAGCTTCCGACAGATTCGTTCTCCTTCTGCTTCAACTCGAGAAACTCTTTCTCCATTCTCGTTCTCATGGAATGAGGGAAATACTTGTTAAGGAAAATTCCCAGAAATTCTTCCCACTCCAAAGCTTCTATCTCTCCTCGTGGCTTCGTGTTTTTGATCAGTGACCACCACTGATCAACTTCTCCCTCTAGGCGGTAAACAGCAAGGGTGACTTTTTCTTGTTCCGAACAATGAAGTACAGAAACGATCTTTTCAATGGAGCTAATCCATTGTTCTGAAACCAATGGGTCAGTAGATCCACTGAATGTTGGTGATCGTTGACGCATGAAGGACTCAACAGAGTGTTGTTCCCTTCGTGGTGAGGTCGGCCTCTCAGCTTGATTCATGTTATTACTCATAACTTGAGTCAGTTGGTTCATCATTCGCATGAATGTTTCCATTCCGGCTTCCATCGGAGGGCCGTCAGCACATGGTGCATTGCGGTCACCATCGGCACGGTTCCACCTATTGCCCGCCATTTTCTAAAAGAATAAAACTTTAGTAAGAAACTTATTTCATTTATGAATATTTGAACTAAGACTTCATTCTTAGACAATTACACTTTTCTATAATTCCTTCATAATTATTCATAAAAATCTTGTGATTAACCAAACATATCATCCGGGAGTGTCGTAACCAAGAGTGCAGCAAGGCCCGTTATCGTGCACCAGTTCCCGTTCGAGTCTATCTCAAAGCGGTGTTTTCGGGTTTTACCCCTATGTACATCTGTTCCAGATCCGCCTCTACCTGCTCGTATCCAGACAGGGATGTATTTGTTTGATAAACCACCTACTCAATACTTACCAAAATACCAGGAAGTTTTCCTATATTTAAACTTTTCTATAGGGTTCTTCCTAAAGTTTTTATATCCTAATTTCCACAAATAACTAAACCATCATTTGATACCAACTATAGCATCCCATCTTTTTATAACATAACTTTCATTCCATTACACGGAACTGAGGATCGTTAAGGTTTAGTGTCTTGGAAACAAGGATCATAATACATAAAAAAACATAAAACATTCTTCTTAAACACTTGAAAGGCTTCTCCTTTAGTTCATCCTATGTTCATTATGCATCTCAAAACCTGGGGACAAACATCAAAAGAAAGGTTGAACATAAGGCCCAGTAAGGGAAACAAGGGAAACATTTTACATGTGAACTTGAGATACTTCAATAAGGACACGAAAAGAACTTTAAGGCATGAGAAAGAAATCATGAGAAACATCATAATAAAAATAACATTTTCATAACTTGAAGATGTGGCTGCAACACTTAATATTGACAGTCATTTCGTTTCACCAAGGTCCATCACCAAGGTGTCGTTAAAAATTACCAAGGTTATTCACCAAGGCGTCGTTAAAATGGTCATCTCTAGAGATTAAGTCATTACCCAATGCATTGGAGCACTATCAGGGCGCACCCTTAAATTTGACTTTATTTTCATTGAGCCACATATATCATCATCAAAAATTTCATAAATAACCCATATAGCATAAAATAAATGGGTTTCATTTCATAATCATAATGTTTTAAAAACTGATTTAAAGACATGATCTTTACGTTACTTTAAACCCACGGAAAGGAAAAGCGGGTATCATGTATGTAAATCCCAGAATTTAAAATAGAACATTTTTATATATATGTGAATGCCCCTATATAAATAGGAGCTTTGAGTATTCACTTTATAATATAAAATAATTTTGAGAAAAGAGAGGCATTTTGAGACGAAAATATAACGGCTATGTTACAAGGTTTTAGAAAACTTTTAAAAGAGATGGAACATGGGTCGAACAATCATATTTGACCCATAAAACAGTAGATGGAAATAATAAGAAGGATATATGGACATGGTGATGCAATTTTAAGGACATACCATTTGAAATGAAAAACATGGAAGGAAGACAAAAATTTGATTTCTCTTATGAAAATTAGGCAGCCTAACGGCATCACTTAAACTTCAACAAAAATGAATTGAAAAGATCAAATAGGGTCTCCCATCATATGATCATAAGAGATCAGTATGATAGATATAGAGATCATACCCCAACATAATAAAAAGGAACTTGAAAGATTTGACATGAAAATCGAACTTGAAAAATGAGAAGGGTGAAAGAATCACTTAAACATTCGGCAGCCTAACGGCGTCACTTAAACGTTCATAAAACGAAATGATGAGAGTAAGAGGGGATCTCTCATCATATAAACATGAAAGGGGAATCAAGAGGAATATAAAAGAACATCCTCTCACATAATAACATGGAGCATAAAAGGAATGACATAAAAGAGATTTCATGAAAAGAAAGAGAGGGGTCGGATCCCTTACCTTAAAATGTGACTCTTGAAACTCAATGTTTTGGACCTTGAGGGATTGTGGGCACCTTGGGAGGACTCCTTGGGAGGTAAGGAGACCATAAAATCGTTGGGGGAGAGTTGGGAGTGGAAACTAAAGGAGGAAAGGGTGGGTATTTGTAGGGAAAGTGAGGGGACAAGGCATTAATGGCCAAGGGACACCTCACTAGTGGTTTTGGCAAAACCATGGGCTTGCCCACGGTATTTTCCCATGGTATTGGCCACTTGGGACACCTCACACCTTATATTACTATTCATAATTCGACCATATTGAATATATACTTAATACATCCTTTAATGATGTTATTAAACACACGTAACTTAAAAACTATATTTTCACTATTCATCGAAAATTCAACTTTCTCAGAATAATCCCAAAATTTTACCTTAACCAAATATCGATGCTCTAAATAAATTTATGAACTCCATTTTATAAAAATAATTTTCTAAATTAATTTAATTTAATTTTTAAATAAAAACACTATTCATCGAAAATTCGTTTTTTTCAGAAAAATCCCCAAAAATTACCGTAACATAATATCGATGCTCTGAGTTCAAAAATAAAGTCATTTTTATAAAAATAATTTTCTAATTATTTTTAATTAAATTTTTAATTAAAAAACACTATTCATCTGAAAAAACTAATACTTGACTAATAATTTATGAAACCGTTATTTACCCATTTTATTGAATCACATTACTTAATCTAGGTGTCTGAATTATATTAAAACTTTCTTGGAGTGAAATTACTAATCCATTTGGTCACATTACTAATTCTAAGCGTAAAATCAATATTCATAATTTACTATTCATCAAAAATTATGTTGATCTTATTAGACTCCAAATTCCTTACTGAACACTGTTTTAGAAGACCATTTTTTAAAAATCATTACACATCATTAGTTATTTAGGGTTTACATAAATATTTTAAAATATCCCTTTTTCAAAATCCATCAATAAAATACATTCTAAAATTATCTAGACATTTGAAATTTCACAAACTTCACTAAAGGAAGAAATCTCAATTTATTCACCCGAAAGGATTACACAAGGAAGCTAGGGTCTCGTTACATAGCCCCTTATAACACCGGCATAAGACCTAAGTGTAAGGTGTGCTATGGTGAGATAATCTGAGGGAGTCTCAGATAACATTGCCCTGGTAGTAATCTCTACTAACATGAACTTCTCCCGTGGGCGTTTCCGTTCAAGTTTGACACACTGGAGTTCGGCTTGGGCTTGGTCCAAAGCGAAGCCCACAGATGCTACCTCCTTCCCAAGCTCTGATAAGTGGGCTTCATAAGGGTCGAGTCTACTGGATGAAGCCATCGACTCCTCTTCCTGCATTAACCATTAACATGTTATTAAATCATTAAGAGTAAGTTAATCTACTACTCAAAAAGATTGGGTCGTTACAGTACCGATGATCTTGCAGGTCACAACTTTGTTGGACTGACTAGGAGAGTTAGAACTCATGGGCCCAGAGATGGTGTGAGCTACTAAAGTGAAGGTGCAGGTCATCTAGGAGCAGATTAAGACTGCATAGAGTCGGTAGAAGTTTTATGCCGACAGAAAATGGAGGCCCTTCGAGTTCGAGGCAGGAGACCATGTGTTCCTTCAGGTCTCACCTCGATGGGGATTACAGAGATTTGGCCGAGGTGGCAAGAAATCTCTGAGGTTCAACGGCACTTTTCAGATTCTGAGTAGAGTTGGTGAGGTGGCGTACCACTTGGCTCTACCTCCTTAGATGGACCGAGTACCCTACGTCTTACATGTGTCGCAGCTGTGGAGGTACGTACTTGATTCATCGCACGTTATCGACTGGGGTGAGATGGACATCGATGATGGAGAGAACTTTACTAAATACCCAGTGGTGATCAAGGATCGGAAAAAGAAGATCCTTTTTGGGTGAGTTATTCCTTTGGTTCGTGTCCAGTGGCAGGACGGGGATCTACAAGAGTGAACATGGGAGCGAGAGGCTCAGATTCGTGTGCAGTACCCACATCTTTTTTAGTTGCCTTTGTTTTGGATTTTTGGGGACATAAAGCCCTAAGGTGGGTATGATATAATGACTTGGATTTCTCCAGATTTTATTTTAATATTATGTTGGATTTCTTTATAGACCATGCTATGTAATAGCGTGTAGTTCCGAGGCCCGGTCAGCCCAAAACTAATGTTTGAATTTGATTAAATAACCTGTGTGTGTGGTTTTCCTGAAAAAAGTGAAATAACTCTTGAACGGTTGCCCAGATTAGAAATCAGGGGTCATCGTTGCGTCCAGAGCAGCGGATTTACCCTAGAAGAGACCTAACATTGGTTGGGTCAGGTTGGTGGTGAAATATGGTTTTTTGGGCGTAGCCGTAATAAAATACTTATTTAAAAATATTTTATTAAAATCCTTGGTGCAGCGAAATCTTTATCTTTTATCCTTTTTAAATAAAGGCTTTCACAGGGGTCCATAGTGACAGACCTCATAACCCTAAAACCCCTGGAGGCTCTGGGAAAGCTCTGGAGGAAACCGCCAATATGGTGATGACGTTCTTGACAAATTTCGCCAGCGACGATGACGCAACGACCGGATCTTCGCAAACGAACACCGCAGACCCAGGTAGGATGATTGAATTGTGATTTCTTCCCCGTTCTTGATTCCTATAATGAACGCCGACTAATCCACGAATAGATTCGCCCGCAGATCAATCATATATTTGCAGGATGGGCTTTCGCAAGGAGTTTTGGGTAAAATCATTATCCTTGTGAATTATACTCTGTTGATTATTTTTGGTTTTGATCTAATGGTGAAGAACCTGGATCTTCATGAACAAAAATCGAGGCTCATCTCTCTTGTTCGATTATGTGATTCTCTCCTCATGTTCTTCATGTGCATTCTACATGTTCTTCGTGGAAGTATGAACGACAGATCGTTAAGCATCTGTTGCGTGACGTAACGATCCCAAATAGAAGATATAGCATCAAAACAACCCCATGGAGGTGCGATGACGGTTTCAGTGGACAGATCAAAACAGATCGGAAGGTATCATTCTTCGAGCAGTTTCCACACTGGAGACTATAATTTGATTTCATAGCTGAATGAAGGTCCGAAACCCATGGAGTTGGCATCACCATGAAAAAGCGAACTAAAACCTTGAGTTTCACGGAGAATAGACAAGAGAAACAGAATCTAGAAGATCGGCCAAGGTGCGGAGGAAGAAGACGGTTCAGGAAATTTCCGACTACACGGTGTGTAGTATGGGCTACACGATGTGTGTTCATCGTCGGGCCACCTAGTGTGTACTCTGGGATTAAACGGACACGGGTTGGGTGGCGTGTATACCCTTCCCCGGCCAGACTCGGCCTGATACACGGAATACCCTGTGTACTGGTACACGGGTAGGCAACGTGGGTAGACACCGTGCACAGGCATACAACAATGGCACACGGGCGTTCCCCAGTTGACCGGACACGGCGTGTGCATTTACTTAAACTCCGTGTATATACTCTACTACACAACGTCGATTTCAATACACGGGCCGTTTACATGGGTAGTACCCGGAGTCAAGGAACACAACGTGTGATCCTTCTACACACCGTATAGTTGACTTTTACATAGCATGGATGGATGACATGAGCATTTTACATGGGCAGATCCTGGAATCAAGGAACACAGTGTGTAACCATACTACACGCCGTGTAACCTGTTTTACATGGCTTGAGCCAGTTCCCTTCAGTGACTTGGACTAGTTTGTTTAGGGTTCGTCCCCGTTGTGTTTTTCTTGATGGTTTCCAGTATCATTTCCTACATACAGGAGTATGATCCCTTCAACAGGACTTCTTGAATAGAGTTTTTAGAATCCCCTCTATGATACATAGTGCCAGATCCTCTATTCATTCTTGTAACCCTATGTAGAGTTTTTGGTATCGACGTGACCTACTTTACCCGGGCGCTGATCCTCTACATAGCAAATTAGTTCAGACTAAGTTGTTGGAATCACCCCATGGCTATTGGTTGTGATCCACATCAGATCATCATGTTCTTAATTACTTGTGGAGTGTGTTCTCCAGGAATGAGTAATTCGTATCTCTCCCTCTTTAGACCTAGGAGTGTGTTCTCCTTGTTAATTGCTTAGTGTAATCCTCAATCTGGATCTTAGTGGTGGTTTCGCGGGAGTCGTTGTGTATGAGTAGATATGGATAATCTTATTATATGTTCTGTAGGCATATATTGTGTAGATCTGACTGTACCTTTCCTTTATGGTATTTTCCCTTGTTGTATTCCATTGTGGTTTTGGGGTGTCCTACTGGGTATTGTTATACTCACCCCTGCACGGGCTTTTCCCGCACGTGTTGTGTCTTGTACAGACGAGTGATCCTTTGACAGGATACTAGGAGGACCAGGACCGGACGGTGCTTAGTTAGATCAGACATGCCATGGTGTGTTCCTATGGCAACGGATTGCAGTCCCAGCACCTTTCTTTACAGGTTGGACTTTGTTGCAGACTCTATTTGGTGGGCTTGTACTTTTGGCCTAGGGTTTTACAGTTTCCGTACTTTAATTTTTTATCGTACTCTGTTGGTTGGGATTTTTTTAGTGTATGCATGCATTTCCATTTGTCTTTGTTTTTAAATTTCAGCTTTGTGGGCTTCGAGATGTGTGTGTGTGTGTGTCTAGGTTTATAGGCAATTCCTCCTTGGTTAGTAACATGCATACTCGGTTCTAGTCACTAGCCCCTGGCCGATTGGAGGCGGGCTTCGGGAGTTGTGGCTCGGGCCCCACTGGGACGGGTCATGATAGGGATAATAATCAATGGATATTGGTTCAGTATGGGAAATAGAGAGGAATTCAAAACATGATAAGAAACATATAATTATAGTAGATAGAAGAAAATATTATAAATCCCCTTACCTAATGAGAAACATCTATATTTTAATGCACATGATCATGAAGAATATGTTAATCATGGAGAGAAGAACTTGCGATGCCTTATCCTTAGTTAATATTTTTTTAATTGAGGGCTAAGGATTGTAAATGGGATCTCATATATTTCCAATATTATATATTTTTTCATCCACTATGAAGAGAATACTAATGAATGAAACCTAGAGAGGGGGAATTGAATTTAATAATTCAGATATAGATAACCTAGACTCGATACTTTCAACTTTTTCCCATCTAAATTTTGGATAGCTCATGTATATGATCAAGTTATGTCTATGGTGCATTGAATAGAAAAACACTGTGACATTTAAATTCCAACCTATAATCATGGTGTTGAATTTTCTGTGGTTAATAGTGTTTTCATCATTTAATAATTTCCTAAAAAGTAATGAATTTAAAATTAAGATTAGATATATTATCAAAAATATATCACAAAATCTAATTTGGAGAGAAATATTTGATTTAAAAGTATTTTATGATTAATAATTTCATTATCACTTTTAAAATACAATTCATGTCGGCTGAGAAAATAGTAAAGAAAAATGATTTTATGCAGGGGAAAAATATTATTACATGCGTCAAATTTATAAAATGGGATGATTATTTCACATATAAAATTTAAAATTACATATGGGTAAATGACCCTTACACATGGAAATATTAATTTTATGTATTAAATAGTAATTTTGTAGAAGAAAAATTAACTCTCCCAAATCTGTAAAATAACTGTACATGTTAAATAATTAAGTTTTACATATGAATGAATTAATTTTAAAAATCAAACACTTATTTTTATTTATGGGGAAATGAATCTATTGTATGGAAATAAAAATTTTCATTTTTAAAATTAACTCTGACCTATCACAATAAATACTCTTATGTTTTAAAAATAATGAAATGTTTGGGCCAACACTATGATATGTAAAGTTCATTTAGCGAGAAAGGGTGATATAATAGGATCTTTCTCAAGATGAATAGAATACAAAAAGATAATTCCCAGTGATAATAAAACATTTAAGGTTATTTCCATAGTTAAATTCAATGTATATGGGACTTTCTATACTTATAAAAAAATTATACAATACCCCAAAATATATAATTGACCAAATTCTCAACTTAAAGTCAACACTAACATTCTTAAACGTATATAAATACTAGAAAACATCTCTAGAAACCAAAAAATGAAAAAACTGATAAAGGGAAGGGTTCATGGAAATAAAATCCTTTAAAAATAGCTAGTGGAAATAAATGTGGTGAGTTTATCAAGATGTAGTCCTTTGAGAGGTGGATAAAGGATGTTGTAATGCTTTTAATAGCATGCACATTATATTGATAAATAGTTGTGGGGATTCAAAAGAATAATTGAATTGGTGTAAAAAATCACACATGTTAGAATTTTATATTCATGGTGGTTGTATTTTTTCATAGGTGGTGTAATTTTTTTAATTGTATTGGAATGTTTCATAGGATAGTGATGTTTTTCACTAGGATTCCTTTTAGAGAGTGTAGAGGTATTTGGGGTGTGGTTTCCAAATAAGTTTTTCTAAAATATATTCCAATTCAAGAATTTTACATAATTTTTTAATATATAATTATTATTTATGTTTTTAGAGCTTCCCCATGGTTTTTATAATCCACTACAATTGATGTTTTTCCCTTGTTAATTATCTTCTTGTTGATTCAGTTTTATCTTCTTGAATTTTTCTTCCATTATTTTGGGGGTTGAAACAAATATTTTTCAATAGATTTTATTCCTATTATCATGAATCTTTTAAATAGTGGTATTAGAGATGATGGGTTAATATTCTAAAATTTCATGTGAGTTATGGAAGTTTATTAGGTATTGAAGGTATATTCACAAACTAGGTTGGTTTAATCAATTTTTAGGACTCAGGTAAATCCTTCTGGTGTATATAATGTATTCATGAAGAGGGATTCATCCTTTTGAAGAAACGATCATCTCACAAGTGTGAAAGAGTATTGAATAGGATAAATAAATTTTTTAAGAAAAAGTAGGTTGAGGGTGGTGTCTCAATTCATAGAACCAATTCACTTTCCCCAGAGAGTTCTACTTGTATAGAAATAATTCAAATTGAAAATTTAGGCAATGTGCTATTACTTTGAGATGGTGACAATGATATTTTTTCTTGATGGATATTGAGTAGGTGGAGAGTAATTTCTAAGGGTTTTCCAAATTTTGTAGTGATAAATATTATGGTGGGTCCATATGTTATTTGTTGGATTCTTGTTCTGTAAGATAGTGTGGACACATAAAGAGTACTTTGGTATTTAGATTTCTTTTTTAGGAGGAGCAATTGATTTTTTATCAGTATTGTAAAAGTGAATCAATAGATTTTATGTATAAGATTATAGTTGGAAAGATAACAACTAGTTTTTAATTTGACTGCTTTTTTGGATGAAATCCTATTCTTTGAGGGTCAAAGAGGAAGGTTGATCGGTTTTGGTCTAATTTTTTAAAAATTTATAGCTTAAAAAATAATTTTTTTCAAAAATAGGTGGGCCACATGAATTGCTTTAAATTGAGATAAGATTTTTTTAGAATACATTATTTTCTGTTTGAAAATGATTTAAATGACAAGAGGGATTTGATGGTGTGGACAACATCTCCTTAGATTCCTTTATGTTTTATAATTGGAGAAAAATCTAGTGGAGAGAAATATTGGGATTTTGTTAGGGGTTAGTCTATTGAATGGAGGACTAAGGGAGATACCACATTTGGGCTATCATGTGTGGTACATTGTTAAGAAGCAGTGATGAGACAGATTTTCAATGAAGTTGGGGTGATATCAATACAAAACCCACTTTTATCAGAACTAGAAATTTTCTTTATCAGTACTAATAAATGTTTGTTGTTGTTAGTGATGATAAATGGGGTTTTTATCACAGATTTATTCAGAATAGAAAAATTTTCCATTTCTCAGCATGTTTTTAGTTACAATAAATAAATTCATTATCATCGTTAATTTATGAAACTAATAAAAACTCAAAAGTATTTTTAAAATATTATTTTTCTAGAATGGATCCTTTTATGTATGCTAATTAACCCATTTTATCAATTTTAATTCCAGGAAACTTGTTCACACACACATTTTTATCATTTCTAATTCACTCATTCATTTTCACTCACCATAAACACCACTCTAATCACACCCTCTCTCAAATATAATTTGTCGTCATAGGGATTTGATCTCATGCCCTAGAGAAATCAAACCAGGAATTCCCCAAACTCACCCGAGTGCATGTCTAGTTTTTTACGATATATATATATGTATATATATTTAATATAATCTATTATATATGATATAATATAGTTATTGTATATATATTTTCTTATATAGTATGATATAATATATTTATATAATTATTTGTATATAATTTATTCCTTATATATATAACGTATTTAATATATATAACTTTTAGATGTAATATATATAATATATATAATATAATTATATAGTATAAATAAATTTCTATATATAATATACTATAATATTTATATTTATAAAATTATTTTCTTATCCTTATATGTATAATGTATTTATAAATTTAAAATATTAATATAAACAGATTTACTTATATATTAAATTTATAAATACATCTATATAATGTTATAATGTAATAATGTTGTTATTATTACTAATTATGATTTTTAATATTATTAACCCTAGATCATGAGAAAGTATGCTAGTGGCAGTGAACCATGCCTCACTGACTGACAATCCAGGTTCGAGTCTTCTTATCAGTAGGTCATAGTCATATCAATTTTTCTTGATTGAACAATACTCTATGCATCATGGGGTGTCAACATTAATCGAGTCTTTGTGGGGTCCCACACCTTTTTCTCATTTTCAAGTGCTTTAGTAGAATTATCTCATTCCTTGATTACTAAGGTTCTTGGTTTGAGTCCTTTTATTAGTAGGTCATACCACTAGTATAAAAAAGGCCTTTAACAAATGCCAAAAGTCATTACTAAAGTATTAAAACAACCTCCCAACGACTATGAAATGTCAGATTATTTTGAAATTTTGAAATTTAATATAGTGAATACCAATTGGTGTTCCATATATGCTAGATTAGAGAAACATATAGTGACCACCATTTGGTGGCTGCTATATGTGGGAACTATAGCGACGACCACATAGTGGCTGCTAAAGGATGGCATGGCCAGGCTTATATCAACATCCATTTAGAGGCCTTTAAAGGCCACCCATACCTAACCTATAATGAATTACCTAGGGAAACTGGTAAAGATTTTTTTTAATGTAGACAATAATTTTAAATACCACCAAAAATAATTATAATTCCTAAATTCAATTTATATATCCATGATATGTCAAATCACAGACTCAAAAATACCTTTTTCCAATCATCATCTATGATCTACACCCATCATCGAACAAAACTGAATATAAAAAACTAGTGTATTAAAAAATCATAAAAAATAAACTAATAATTGAACTGTTGTATCATATTATAATTACAATTTTACACAATAGTCAGAGGTCATTTGATTTTGAATATATTAATAGTTTTTTAAAAATTTAAAACCGTATATTCTATCATTTTGGAGAGATCACACAAGTAATTGAAGTTCATTTTTCTTTTACACATCTAAAATAATAATATATTTATATTCCTATGATTTAACATCATTTATAACTCTTCTACTAAGGATATGATATTTAAAAACACATTTTTGAATTTTACAACAATAAAATATTATTTCATTTCATCCCTCAAAAAATTCACCCTAGATTGATGTTTTGTCTTCTAAACAATTTCATAATTGAATATACAGTTGTTTTATTCATGTTTCATGTAATTATATGTTTTTTCAATTGGTTTTTACCCTTAGATACAAGCTCTTAAAGAGAAAAAAACCGTTATGAACTGCATATTCGATCATTCTGGGAAGACTGCACATATGATTGATGTTTCATATACCCAAACACATAATAAATAATAATAATTATTTTCTTATGATTACATATTATTTAGATATCAATTTCTATAGATCAGAAGGTTAAACAAATGTTTTGACATTTCAAAACAATAAAAGAGCATATCAGGTTATCCTATGAAAATGACACCTTGAATTGACATTCACTCTAATAGAGAATTTCACAATTTAATGTCCAGTTCTTTTCATTTGATTTCATGGAATTGATAGGTCATTTTATTGGTTATGAACATCAAAAACACATTTAGAAAGGATGAAAAACCTATAAAAACCTCTTATTTGGTCAATCTATGTAGACCGCACATCCTATTGACATGATTTCTTCTCATAAATTTCAAAAAATAATAATAATATGGTTTTTTGATGATTTCACATTATTATAAGCTCATTTCTTATGTATTTTTTCATTAAATACATGTTTTTAAATTTTAAAACAACAAAAACTGGGTTTTAGGCCATTCTAGGAAAATGACACTTAGAATTGGTATTTCCTATACTTGACCATTTTAAAATTTAATCCACATTTGTAGTCTTATTATTTTAATACATTTTTATGTCTTTCGATTGGTTTTGAGCCTTAGACGTATGCTTTTAATGCACATTGCACCCTTAAAACTACATATTTGGTCATTTTGAGTAGATCTCACCTATGATTGACATTTAGTCTTTTCAAACACATTAAAAATAATAATAACATGGTATCACTATGATTTCAATTCATTTTAAGATTTTTTTCTATGTATTTGATCCTTAAATGAATATTTTGGTGTTCTAAAATTATAAAAGTGTGTTTTGGTTCTTCCAAAGAAAACTACACCTTATATAGGAGTTCCTTATACTAAATAATTTCAAAATTCATTATACATTTGTTACTGTCTGATTTCATGGAAGTTAGAGGTCATTCAATTGGTTTTGACCTTCAAATGCATGTTTTTAATGTGAATCAAATCTTTAAAAGTTTTATATTCCGAAATTTCAAAAATATCATACATTTGATTAACATGTTGTATACTCAAAAATGTAAAAATTAATAATAATATGGTTTTCTTATGATTCCATATCATTCATATCTCATTTTATAAGTATCTAACTATTAAACACGAGTTTTGTTCATTTTAAATAAATGAAAGATTGTTTTGTTTTATCAAATTAAAATGAAACCTTGGATTTATGTTCTTTCTACTTGAACATTTAATAATTTATTTTACAAAAAATTTCATCAGATTTCATGGAATTCAAAGGTTGTTCAGTTGGTTTTGACACCTGTATAAACATTTTTTAAGAGTTTCAAACCATTCAAGACCCCATATTCGATCGATCTGGGTGGACCACACATCTGATTGATCATCCATTTACTCATACACATCAAAAATATTTGTAAGACAGTTGTCTTATGATTTTACATCATTATAAACTTGTTTTTTATCTATCAAACTGCTAAACACATTTTTTTTCCTTTAAAAATAATAAATGTCTCTTTCAGGTCATCTAAGGAAAATATCACCATAGATTGAAATTTCTTCTGCTCAACCATTTCTAACTTTTTTTGTACAATATTTTTTCTATGATTTTATGGAATTTGGTGCTCGTTTGGTTGGTTTTTATAAACGAACACACTTTTTTAAAGGGATTCAAAACATTATCAACCACATATTTTTTCATTTTATGAAGAACACACATACGATTGTTGTTTCATCTTCTCATACCAATAAAAAAGAATAATAATATGAATTATTATGATTTAATGTCATTTAGAGATTCTTTTTTATGGATCTAAATGTTAAATAAAGATTTTGGGATTTTCAAACAACAAATATTTGCTTCCGGTCATCCTAGATGAATAAAAAACATTTAGTGATGTTCCTTATACTCAATAATTTCAATATTAATTATACGGTTGTTGTGATTGGATTGTATGACATTCATAGATAATTTTCATTGTTTTTAACCTCATATGAACATTTTTAAAGAGCATCAAAACCTGAAAAACATCATATTTAGTCATTATGGACCAATTTCATGTCTAATTGACATGTCTTCTACTCTAAAACATCAAAACAAATAACAATTTTTTCCTATAATTACATGTAATTATTTTCTATTTTTCTATATATTTTATTGTTAAACACATGTTTTGGTGCTTTAAAACAATAAAAGTTCATTTTAGGTCATCTTGGGTAAATGACACCTTAGACTGATGTTTAATTTTCTTGATTGTTTCATAAATCACTATATGGTATCTATTTTATAATTATATTACATTTATAGGTCATTTACTTTTTTTGACCCCTGAAGACATGTTATTTAAGGGAACCAAGACTTTTGAAACTTCAAATTTTTTTTCTCCAGGATAACCATGCATCTGATTGATGTGTCTTATCTTAATACATGTAAAAAATATTATTAAAAAAATTCATATGATTTCACATCATTCTAGTCTCATTTATTATGTATCTAATCGTTAAACAGACATTTTGGCATTTTAAAACAACCAAATTCCATTTCATGACATCCAGAGAAAATGACACCTCATATTGACATTCTTTGTACTCTCCCATTTCAAAATTTATTGTATAGTTTTTTTTCTATGATTCTAAAAAATTCAACAATCGTTTTGATTGTTTTGACCCATTTGCATACATTTTAAAGGGTGTCAAGCCCTTAAACATCACATATTCCGTCATTCTTGGAGGACCATGAATCAAATTGTTGTACCATCTACTCATAACTTTCACAAATAATAATAACAATTTTTATATTATTTCACATGATTGCAATAACATTTTTAATTTATCTGATCATTAAACACAATTTTTGGAGTTATAAAACAACAAAAGTGTGTTTCGGGTCATCTGAAAAAAACAACACCTTAGATTGAGATTATGTTTAATCGATCATTTAAAAATTAATTATATGGTTTTTTTGTATAAATTAAGATCATTTAGAGGTTATTCAGTTGGTTCTGACCCTCAAAGACAAATTTTTAAAGGGTGTTAATCCTTTAAAAAACGCATATGCAGTTGTTCTGGACAGACAGAACTTCTGATTGAAATGTTTTCTACTAACATGCATCAAAAATAATAATAACATATTTTTCTTATCATTCCAGATCATTAAAAGAATGTATTTTATTTATCTGAACATTAAATGCACATTTTGGAATTTGAAAACAATGAAAGAGTGTTTCGGGTCATCCCAAGAAAACGAAACCTCAAATAAATATTTCATCTTCTAGAAAATTTCAAAATTCATTGTACGGTTTTTGTTATATAATTTTATGGTATTCGAATATTGTTCAGTTGGTTTTGACCATCAAACACATGTTTTTAAAGGGAATTAATCCTTAAAAATGCATATTTTGTAGGTCTGGGATGATATTGTGTCTGATTGATGTGTCAACTAGTCATACATGTACAAAATATTAACAACAATGTTATCTTAATATTTTATATCATTATGATATTAATTTTAAAGTATCTAGATGTCAAATGTTGGTTTTGGGGTTTTTAAATAACAAAAGTGTGTCACTGGTCATCTTTAGAAAATGACATCTTGGATTGATATTCCATTTACTTGGTAATTTAACAATTTATTGTATTGTTTTTTTTCTATGATTTAATGACATTCAAAGGTTTTTTGGATGGTTTTGACCCACCCCCCTCAGAAATATGTTTTTAGAGATAATAAAACCTTTAAAACCGAATATTTTTTCGTTTTGGGAATTCTACACTTCTAATTCTAATTTAGTTTTCTCGTACACATCAAAAATAACAACAAAAATATTTTATTATTATTTCATTTCCTTGAG
Organism: Viscum album; assembly: GCA_963277665.1. NCBI lineage: Eukaryota > Viridiplantae > Streptophyta > Magnoliopsida > Santalales > Viscaceae > Viscum > Viscum album. Next base: position 1,209,679,341 of record OY728165.1, on the reverse strand, counting down.
AGCTAATAGTTTCTCAAAATGACCATTAAGTGCACATTTATGGAATTTTAAAATAATAAAAATCCATTTGGGACTTCCAGGGAAAATGAAAACTTGTATTAACATTACTTTTAGTCGAACATTTTAAAATTCAATGAACAATTTTTTTCCTAATTTCACCGAATTGGGAGGTCATTTTGTTGGTTTTGACCACCAAATTTTTTTAAAGGGTATCAAACCATAAAAAACCAGATATTTTTTATTCTAGGATGTCCACATGTCTAATTTATATTCCCTTTAAAAATAATAAAAAAATAATATGATTTCATATCATTCTAAACTTGTTCTCTATGTATCAAACCATTAATCACATGTTTTTCCATTTTGAAACAACATAATTTCATATTGGGTTATCTCAGAAAACTGATAACACAATTTGACATTTAATTTACTCAACCATTCCAAAAATCACAATACATTTTTTGTCATCTGATATCACTCCATTTAGTGGTCATTCAGTTCATTTTGACCCCCACATGCAAACTTTTTAAGGGCGCCAAACCCTTAAAAGCCCATATTCTGTTATTTCGTGAAAACCACATGTCTGATTGACATAACCTAAACTTTTACACATAAAAGGTAATAATAACATAGTTTTCCTATGAATTCATGTCACTATGCACATTTTTTGTGTGGATTTGACCGTTAAACGCGTGTTTTAGAATTATAAAACAAAAAAATTGTGTTTTCAGTCATCCTAGTCAAACGAAACCTTAAATTGACATTTTTATACCCAGACATTTAAAACCTCACTAATTTTATTTTTATTCTATTTTCATGAGATTCTAAGATCATTTGGTTATTTGGACCCCATGGGCACACATTTTTAGGGGAATATAACGCTTGAGAATAGCATATTTCATCATTTTGGGAAAACCATAAATCTTATTGACATTTTTTCCACTCATACATATCAAAAATAATAATAATAAAATTTTAGTTTCATTTCTAATCATTTTGATCTCATTTTATATGTATCTAACCATTAAATACATTTTTTTGGCATTTTAAAATAAAAAAAAATTGTTTCCATTCATCCTAAGAAAACAACACTTTGGATTGATGTTCCATCTACTCAACTATTTCACAATTCACTATAGGATAGTTATCGTATGACTTTATGGAATTAAGAGGTAGTTCAGTTGGATTTGACCCCCTATACACACCTTTTTAAAGGGTTTTAACCCATAAAAATTCATATTTGATCATTCTATGAGGACCATACACCAGATTGCTTTTTTTCTACTCATACACAAGAAAATATGATGTCTTTATATAATTTCCCATCATTCTGAGCTTGTTTGTAATGGATCATTCCATTAAATGCACATTTTTACATTTTAAAATAATAAAAGTGTTTTCTAGGTCACATAGGGAATATGGAAACTCATATTGAAATTATGTTTCATAGAAAATTTCAAAATTCACTATCTAGTTTATTTTTCCTTATTTTATGGAATTCAAAGGTCTTTAGGTTGGTTTTGACCTCTGTAAAAAATATTTTTAAGGGTTTCAAACCCCTAAGAATAACATATTGGGTTTTAATGAGAATTATCATGCATCCAATTGATGTTTCTTCTTATAATATAGGTTAAAAATAATAATAATAACATTTTTTTATGCTTTCAATTCATTTAGAGCTCTTTTTCTATGTATTATACTATTAAATTCATGTTTAATAAATTTAAAAGAAAAAAATTTCATTTTGTGATTTTGGGAAATTACTCCTCCAATTGATATTTTGTTTACCCGAAAATTTCAAAATTCAATTTAAGGTTTTTGAAATCTGATTTCATGGAATTCAGAGGTCATTTGGTGGGTTTTAACCTCGAGATATACATTTTTAAAGAGTTCCAAACCTTTAAAAACAACACATTCAGCGGTTCTAGGAACATTGTATGTATGATTTACATTTCATCTACTCATAAACATCATAAAGAATAATAAAACTTCATTCCTATGATTTCACCATAGTCCAAGTTCATTTGTTTTGGATCTAACCATTAACGCATTTTTTTTGTTTTGAAACAACCAAAGTGAATTTCGGGTTATCCAAGGAAAATAACACATCATATTGACGTTCTGTCTACAAAACCATTTCACAATTAAAAAAATGTTTGGTGTTCTCTAATTTCATGACATTCAAGGATTTATTGTTTGATTTTGGACCCCCTAACTCGTGTTTGTAAAGCTCATAAAACCTTAAGAATATTCATATCTGGTCATTTAGATAAAACCACTTGTTATATTGAAATTATTTCAACTTGTACACATAAATAATAATAAGATAGTTTCCATGTGATTTCATAAAATTATGATGTTGTTTTATTTGGATCTCACCCTTAAAACACATTTTGGTTATTTAAATTTTTAAATGTGTTTTTTTCTATCATTCCAAGAAAATGAAACCTCAGATTTATTTTCTTTCTACTCAATAATTTAAAATATCATTTTACGGTTGTTTCTATTTGATTTCACGGAATTTATAGACCATTCAATTGGTTTTTACCCTAGACACATTTTTCAAGGGTTTTTTCACCTTTAAAAACTAATTATTTACTTGGTACAATCATAACTTATCTCTGATTTATGTGTATTCTTCTCATACCCATCAAAAACAATACTAACATGGTCGTCCAATGATTTGACATATTTTTTATGCCATTTTCTATAGATTTAGTCGTTAAATGCATGTTTTGTTATTTGAAAATATTAAGTGTTTTTCAGTCATCCTAGACAAACAATGCCTCAGATTTATATTTTTTATACTCAATCATTTCAAATATCTCCATGTTGTTTTTAATATGATTTGAGGACATTTGCAGGGAGTTCAGTTGGTTTTGACCCCCTAACGTGTGTTTTTAATGGAGGCAACCATAAAAAACTACATATTCAGTTATTCTAGGAACACCACAACTAATATTTATACTTTGTATAGTTTTAGATATCGTAAATATTACTAAGGATGTTTTACTATTATTTCACATCATTTTGAGGTCATTCTCTACAGATATAACCATTGAAGGCACATCTTGTTGGTTTAGAACAATAAATGTGTGTTGTTGGTCATCATAGACAAATGAAAAATTCTATTGATTTTCCATATTTTTAAATATTTCTAAAATCTCTCTTAAGTTGTTTATGTTTGATTTCACATTACTCAGAGGTCATTTGGTTTGTTTTTACCCCCTAACAAACATTTTTATAGGGCTCCAAACCTTTCAAAACTATTTATTCGGTCGTTCTAGGTAAATTTTCCATCCTATTGATGTGTCATATACATGTACACATAAAAAATAAGACTAATGTGGTTTTAAAAAATATTTCATGTCATTTTGAGGTTGTTCAGTATGAATATTACAGTTAATTTTTTGTTTTGGGGTTTTAAAACAATTAAATGCGTGCTTCTGGTCATCCTAAGAAACCGAAACCATATATTGAAAAATCATATAATAGACCATTTTATAAATCATTGTATTGTTTTTGTTTTCCGAATTAACCCCATTTAGAGGTTTTTTTCTATGATTTTGATAGTTAAGTATATTTTTTAGTGTTTTATGACACTAATTGTTTGTTTTTTGTCATCCTAAGAAAATGACACCTCTGATTGATGTTCCGCCAGTTTAATCATTTCAAAAATTACTGTATGGTTTTTTTGTATGGATTCCTAGTAATTTCAGATCATCTATTGAGGTTTTACTATGAGACTTGGATGTAGGGAATATTTTTTCCTTTTAATAAATTTAGAAACAAAAAAATAAAATTTAATTTATTCATTTAAAATAAAAAATTACTTATTTAAATGGTATTGTAAATTTCTTCATGCATGAGGTGATTCCTCATCTAAATCACCATTGAAATCATGATTATGTACACTAGTTGTATATATGGGCAACAAAATATATTACAATTATGTATCTTAATCATAGCAATAAATGTCAATATGAGTACATTTTATTCTCTTTATTACCCATGAAACCACTTGTATACAATCAACAAGATGTTGTGTGTTCACTTCATCTATATGTACTAAAAATAAAAAATGAATAAAAATATCACTTTAACCCCTTTCATATTCTTCATCTATTGTACTGGGTAAAATAAATATTCAAACATATACATTCTTTTGTATATGATTTTATCAAGTGAATAATGTAAGAAATAAATTATTTCGTATTATCGGAAAAATTTGAGAATGAGTAGTTCTTTATAACCATTAAAATATAAGCATAATACATGAAAAGGAAATAACCTTTTATTTATGATTCTCTTGGAAAATGTAAAGGACCATCCATTCGAGGAAATTCCTACAAATGAAATGGATTTAAAAACCTCACAATATATTCAATTCCTATAAACATTACCGATATTATGCCAGAGACGCGAACAATAGCAGCAAGCTTGTAACTATAAGAATAAACTTTTGTCCTAAATAAAGGAACACAAACTTTAGGAACCGTTAAATATAATATAAATTTTTTTGAGAAATAGAGCTTATGTATATAATTTAATAAATAAATATAGTAAAGGTATATCTTTCAATATAATCATCTCATCAAATGGTTCAAAATATTTAATTAATGGATATAAAAAAATTTAGAACACGGAAAAAATAAACAATTTTATACATTAAATATTCCTAATATAATATAAATAATATAGTTATGGTGTTAATGATAAATTATTTGAGTAAGTATCATCGGTTGTAGGAAATCCTACTATAATGGAGGGGTTGGTATTTTCATCCAAGTCATTAGAGGAACCCTAAATAATTATAAAATATATATTTCATTAATTAATTAATTAATGTATCGGGAAAATAATTTTTTACAAAATGAACTAAATAAAATATATTTAATTTGTTTGAACACTCTCTAATGACACGTTAATCAGTTTTCTAACTACAATATACAGAATTAGAGTTTATCATCTGGTGAGTAGATTTAAAATTTGTTTATTATGTAAGATAATAATATCACAATGAATCACATATTCAATGAAAGATACAAATAAAATTGAAAGAACAAAATTATAAATGTTAATAATATGTGGTTAAACATTATTTCAAAAATGCTGGAAAGAAAATATATGATGAGGATAACTACAACTAAAGATAATAAAGACAATAAATGAAAAAAAATCGCAAAATTTTTAATGATCCAATGGAGATAATATTTTGATTAAACATCAGTAATGTAGAACTCAATCTTATATTGAGAATAAGAAAACTATAATGATATAAATTAAAGTAATGTTAGTAAATTTTACCATGTAATTTAGGTACTAAAAATGAATCAATGCTAATCATAATGTATTACCTTTTTTTAATTTTTCCCAATAGGTAGATTCACCACAACACTTATATTCCAAAATCGTTATTATAAGCACTAAATGTATTGGATATAATAGTTTTAGGGGTTAAATAAAAAAGAATATTCATCAAATCAACAAACCTGAATGATAAAAATTTTAATCATGTTATGATGATAAAATAGTCAAAATAATTTAGAACATTAACTTTTATAGTCTATTAAATAGAAGAATAACATATTTCTATATTCTTCTCATTCAAGAATAAAATAATATGATATAAACAATACTAGTTATAGATATTTAATTGAACATGCCCATTAATAATTCAAATATCATGTTTCTACATTGATAAATAAGAAATAATATAATTACATAATTGTGTAAAGAAATTATTTAACAATATAATATTGAAATTAATTGTAAGCTATTATAGTGATCTATAATTAGGTAGGGATAACACACATTTAATGTAGAGTTATCTACTATATATTGAGACTAAAAAAAATTGAGAAATTATAAATCATGTAATTTTGGAAAAAGTCTAGCTAAGACTATTAATTTTTATAAATTTTAATAGAAACCCGAAAGAACCCATTATTACAACGAAATTTATAAAAACTACTTCTATTTTAACGGTGAAATTTATTCACATAGTGAAAATAATATTCTATTGGAAACTTAATTATAAAGGGATGATATGAATAATATTCATAAAAAATGTGAGTCATTATACATTCATTCATCCCACATAACAGGCATTTTTTTATAATCCCCTATTAGAATTAAACATCAATCTATGAAAAATAATTTAAAAAATACATACCTATATACTATATAAATCGGAGAGGTGTTTTTTTTCTGAAAAATGAATAAAAATATAGAGACACATAAATCAACCCTAAAAAGGTTATAAATATGAAACACCCATTATGATTTGAGGTTTTTGTGAATCCATGTAAATAATGAAAAAATGACATTTAGCGTCGTATGGTGAGAATGTGAGTCACCTTAAGATTTAGGAATTTATACTAATCACAGTTGATAGTAGCTAATGAAATTAGGGGTAGGGAGTCATGGGGGGGAGGTAATGTGGCAATGATAGGGTCAGTGGTCAGGGGGCTCGATGATGGGAGAGGGTTTATGGCCTACAAGGGGCTCCATAGTGAGGGGGGTCAGCATGTTGGGGGTCGGACGTGGATGAGGTGATAGGGGCTCAATTGCAGGTGGATATGTGGGATGGTGGCTTGATCGACAGGTGACGTAGGGAAGATGGATGGGGGCATGATAGTGGGGGGATGGGTGGGATAGGGGATCGATGGGGGTGGCATGACATCCCGACCTTGGAAAATATGGTGGTGGTGGTGAGGGGATCGAAGTAGTACTGGGCATGGTGGGAGCTACCAAAATAAGGTAGCGGAGTGAAAAGCTCAGTGATCCTCATTTGAAAGTCAGTAATTAGGTCAATAGTGACCAACAATTTTTGGTCTCCTGAATATTTTATTCTCCCAAACCCATATTTCTAAAACTATACTCATAAAAAAAAAATTTGACCAAACAATCTCTTCTGAAACTTAGGGAGTGTGCGTCAACTGCATCCTAGTGCGGAACTGCAACACTATTTATAGGAAAGTGGTAGTGGATCGAAGCCTTCATGATATCGTTCTATATTCTAGTTCAAATATCAAACATTATTATTAATATAGATGTTGTTTAATGAACAGTCCCATGTGTATCATAGGGTGTGTTCTTCGACTAGGCCCCAGTGGGGGCCCAATCCTTTCTGTGGTCCAAATCCAAATCACTGCTCTACATTACTCCCATTTAATTGTCCCAAATATAAATTAAAATACCATTTCATTGGTGGAAGGATGTCCCTGAAGTGTGGCATGCTTGGATTCATTGTGGATACCCACATTCAATGAAAATTTGGGGGATTTATTTGGTTTTGAGGTAGGTGTGATCCCTTTTCACCATGGTGTTGTCTTTGGAAGCCACAATCTGGTCCCATAATTTTTTATGGTAAGTTATGCATCGAAATATATGTTGACGTATGTTGAAAAAAAAGTTGATTCTTGGGTGTGTGGGGTGAGTGTTTTCCCTTCTCACCATTGCGTGGTCCTTGGAGTCCATGGTGTGGTCCCCTGCTAGTATCGGTGTAGGAATCAGTTAGTGGTGTGGGATGATTTATCTCAGTGGGAAGATGAATTAGAGTCCATGGGAAGCTCATGTGGAAGATTTATAAGGTGGTTTATGTATGTAGACACAAGTGTAAGAATGGGTGCAGAAATCATTGGGTGAACCATGGTGTGGTTGCATGTGGACATTAATGTGGTGAATTCATATCGACAAAACATCATGGAATCTTGGGAGACATGCCATGGTGCAAGAGCTGTGGGATTTTAGGATACTATTTTATTGGATAATAAACTCATATTTTCTTGGATGACACTAACCTTTAACTAACACAATAGATGCTCTAAATTTTCAAATGAAGTTTTCTTAACATGTATCGATTCAGAGGCTTGGGTGGAATCTAAATAACCAAATTTTCAGTTTTTTATTTTTATGTATTTTTTTAATTTTTTGGTGTGTGATTGTATTTTTATAAATAGATTTTTGGTGTGTGTATTATAAAATAATCTGATAATTCTAATAAAATATGGTTTCCTATTGCTATTATTTTTCTTATGGAATCAAATCCAGTTATCTAAATTGGCTTCTACTATTGTGTTAGCCACTTCTAAATCCACCATTAGTGGTATCACATGGATTTCAGGGTGTTTCATTTAATTTTATGGTAGTTAAATCAGATATTCTCCCAAACTGCTATAGTGGCTAAATTAAGAATATGGTAAATAGGGAATCCTTCAATCCCGCTGGTATTTTTCTTTCTCATTTTTTAATAAAGTAATGGTGGAAATTTGATAATGCGGGATTCTTGTCTCTTAATATTCCTCCTTTTCCCTCCCCATTTATTATTGTGAAAACTTTTTTTCCCACTCATATTCTTTGTATACACGTTCATCTCTCTCAAAATTTAAAAGAAATCCACTCATCTTTTCTTTTTCCGCCTCCAATCATCAAGTATCCCTTATTGAAATTTAATTAAAATAGGAATTATTTTATCAACTTACCTATTCTCATTTCCCCTCTTAACTAAAAAAAAATTAACCATTCAATTGTATTGCAAAAAAAATATGTCAGTGATTAAGAAAAAAATTGTTATATATACTTCAAGATATCGGTATCTTTCATTTTCCAATAATTATTTTTTTTCTCCAAGACGAATTAAATTGCATAAGAATTGGTATAAAATATTTTGAAAAATATTTATGAATATTGGTGCATCAAAATTCAAGTGCCCCTTGGCAACCAAGATTTCATCGAAATTATGGAGGATAGATACACCGTGTAGAAATCCAAAGCATCAAAGGATACTCATAAAATGTTAAAAAGGTTACTCTTTGGGTGGAATGAAAGGAGGAATACAAGGGAAAATACTTCATTTATCAATGCCTTAAAAAATTAGCTTCTATAATAATAACGTCATCAAAATCATCAAAGGATATCTAGGATAATCTTTGAAAATCATTCAAAGGAGCCAAAAATGTTATGAATATAAGACTTACATCTCAATGAGGTGAGTTTGAATCATTTTTTATGACATATTATGAATCCTTTTTCAAGTATGTTACTCGTGTAATGGTTGTGGTGAACCAATAGTGAATAAATGGGTTAAATATTTAAAATAAGCTGGTATTTGAGAAAATTTGGTGGTACCTTGAGCAAATATTGATTGCATAGTAATTTCCATTGAAGAAACTAAATACCTCTAGATTATTTCTATATAAGAACTCATGGGATACCTACAAGTCCAAAAAATTATTTTGAATGGATAGAGTGAAACTATTGGAGGGGATCAAACCCTACAATCAAAGCTATATCATAACTACTCTGAAAATGGGAATGGGGGACATCTCGGAGAACCCCAGGATGAGGCTTTTATGGAAACGAATTTGATCTAAGAATAGAAGGATTCAGTAAAGGAATCCCAAATTGATAATGTCATGGATATCGATACTATATTCTATGAGAACAATGATGAGGAAGAATAGGAGTATTCTACCATTATCGATTGGAAAAATAAAATGTTCAATGATATAATTTTTAAAAATATAGATATTTTATCCATTAATGTTATATTAAGAGACCCATGGACAATCACATAGAGGAGTGAAATATCACTAAATTAAGAGATACATTTGATGTGTCCCATGTATTGATGGAACAAACATTAACACAGTATCAACGAATTTTGTATCTTGAATTCAGAGCTAAAAACTACTTATAAGGTTACAAACCCTTGTATATAAACCTGGATTATATGGTTCGAGGAGATATTTTATTTTTTTACATCTCAATAATATTTTTTTATGGAATAATAGATATTCAGGTCAAGAAAAAATTTGGCAATCATTATTTCATCTCCAATGTCTATTATGTACCCTACATGAAGAACAACATCTTGAGTGTTGGGAGGTTGGTTGGAAAAGATTTCATAAAATCCTTCAAATAAACTATAGTAATTGATGATAATAAATAAATATTTTTCAGACAAGTAAGGATAGTGAATAAACCCATTTTTATACTTATGATCCATCCCAATGAACCCTAATGTTTGATGATGGTACGTGATGGAATCTAAGGTTCAAGAATTTAAACATTAAATGTTTCAGATTATTAGGGAGAAACAAGATGGTATACTGGATTCCTATCAATGAAAACCCAAATAAAATATTTGAAAAATGTGTTCTAAGCAAACAACATAGAAATATCATTTTAGATAAGGCCAACTAGAAAGATGTTGTGCCACTCGAGCTAGTTCACACTTATGTGTGCTGCCCAGAGAATCCAAAATAAAATGGCCAAAGGATTCATTTTCTAATATTTATTGAAAATTATTGCAAGAAAACATGGATATATTTTCTCCAGATAAAGTCATAAGTGTTTGGATTCTTTAAAGAATTCGCATCACTGGTGGAAAATTAAATTAAACATCGCATATAATCATTGTGATCTGATCGATGTGGGGATTATACCAATGAATTTTTTAAATAGTACCATAAGAATCATGGAATTTAGATCTAGATGAAACCTACATACACACACCAACTCAATAAAGTAGATGAAATGAAAAATATAACTATTCACAACATGGCATGAAGCATGTTGAAAGGTAGATAAGTGTCCATAAATTTTTAGGATGAATCACCTCTGTATTCAATGAATATACTCAATAGATTCTGAACCAACAATCTTAATGTATAAATTCCACATAAAACATAGAGTACTCACATGAAAAGTGAAATTTATCATTGATTTTTTGGTTGAATTGTCTATGTTAGTATCCTAGAGGTAAAATGAACAGATCTCATGGAAAAAAGAGTGAAGTGTGTCCTTATGGGATACAGAGACTGAAAAATGGTTTTTTTATAAACCTATCAACAAGAAGCTTATATTCAGAATATATGTTATCTTGGATGAAAATAATACATAGAAATATAATCAATATGATAATTCTAGTGAGGTGAAACTCACTCTAGAAGATGAAGAAATTGTTGAAGAGGAACGAGGAATTGAATAACGAATGATGCAGCCACCAAATACTTCTATATTTGGAGACATGGAATGATAAATTTCTCATATTCATCCCCAAAACATTCCAATACTTTCATATATATGTGAGAGAAGAAAACTAATGGATGAGTATTTGAATTTGTATTGTATCTTATCTAATTATAGTATAGTTCACTTTGAAGAATTTAAAACTAATTAAATATGGAAGAATGTGACAGATGAAAAAACATATTCAATCAATTTCATCAATGGATACAAGAAAAATGAAGGCTTTGAATATCATGAAGTCATTTCACCTCTTGATAAACCACATAGAAATGTTTTAAATTCATGGGATATAAGAAAAACGAGTTTAAGGGTGGATGTTTGATAATAAACTCATACTTCCCTAGATGGTTCCAACATTCTACTATAGATATTATTTGTTTATTTTTTTCAAATGAATGATTTTTGATATGTGTGTCATTTGAGGCTTGGGAATAAACTACAACACCAAATTAGAAGACTTTTATTTTTATCTATTTTCCCATTTATTTTGGTGTGTGATTTTACTCCTCTAAATATATGTTTGTTGTTTGGTTTGTAAGATAATATGACTTATAAATAAAACCTGGTTTCCCATTTATTCTTATTTTGAAATCATTTCTAGTGATCTGTATCTTCTTATGATATTATGTTAGTGACTACTAAATCCACCTTCACATTCATGGTACTTCTAGCCATTCAATGTTAGGAAATTGATTCTAATTATCATGGAGTTTTGAACCATTAATTTTTGAGACTCCATTCAACAAAATATGTAATAAAATAGGTATAGTAGGTTATTATCATTCATTATAAGGAGATTTTATGTTTGACCCAGTGAGGTGTTTGATTGTGTGTATGTTTTCGGTTTATAATCCCCTCAACCTAATAAACATTACTAAAACTATTTGAGGTTTTATATATTCTATACATTTATTAACTAAATTTCTCTTATCTATAATTTTATATACATTTGTATGATTACTTATATTATACATATATATTATATTAAAAAAATTATATTAAATATATATGTGTAAAATATATTATATATTTATGTATGTAATTATTTACATTTATATAAAATAAGTATTGGTCGGAATGGATACTCAAGAGCGGGGTGAATTGACTTCTAATTAAAAATTTCTGATTAAACATATTTCTATTAAAAAACCCCAAATTTAACAAACAAGTTAAACTGCAGTGAATTTATAATGATTGTAAGTGTTTGGTTAGTTTCTCAAAGATTGATTATTTCCCAGCTAACTTAATCTGAATATTAAGTTAGCTTTTGAAACTAATTTACTAGCTATTAATATTTACAAACACTTTCTAGTTCAACTATCAGAGTTACTTTAAAACAGAGTTGTATTTCAAAGTAATTAGTTGGGGAATATTGAAATTAGTTTAAACTGAAATAAGATGCACAACAATTTTAATGAAGAGGTTTAGTCTCAATCTGAGACTTAGTCCTCTCAAATAGTTTATATAAAACTTTTATCCTCACCCTGTATTGGGGTTTATAATAGTACTCAGACTGTCTAGGTCCTGAATCCTCAACCACACTTCTACGTGGGAAAGCACCAACAACAACACATGGGTTTTCCATGTCCATAGACCTCTTCCCCAGTTCTATGTGGAATACACAAAGGTGTAAAGAGTTTGGTGTGAGGATTTCAGAATCCTCCATTTCAGCTTATGAGTCAGTGTGTGTTCAAACTGAAGCTTTGAGTTATTTTCTAGAAGTTTTCTGGAAAATAGAGAGTGATGATTTTGTTCCTTCTTCAGCTTCAAGGAGAGAGTATTCCTTGCATCACTTGAACCTCCTCTTGAACTACTATTCTTGATGTGTATCTCTATGTGCACTTTCTTGAGTAACTCGATATTCCTTTTATTACTAGATCTCCGGTAATGGAAATGATTACCTTTTATAGGTACGAAGTACAGTTTTCTAAAATCCAAAAAACATCATTAATTAGTATCTGACATAACGAGTGATTACTTCTGTAGGTATGAGGTACGGTTTCCTGATATCTAACAGACATCATTAATTAATTTTTGTTTCATTAAAAGAACCAAATATGGCCGTTTCTAATAAACAAATAGAGAGACAGAGTTTAAAGAAATAGTGACTCGTTTCCATCAGTAGCTCCTTGTACCAGTGAACTTGTAGCAGTGGACTTCTAATGGTAGTTCTCGCATCGGTATCTGTTACTCTCTATAACAGTAGCTTGCTTATATCAGTAGTTGTTTCTGTAGCGGTAGCACCTTGTATCGGTGAACTTCTGTCGGTAGCTCTTCCTCGCTATCAGTATCTGTTATCATTTCTAGCGGTATCTCTCTCTATCAGTAGTTTCCTCTATCGGTAGCTTGTATCGGTGACCTTGTCTATCAGTAGACTTAGTCTATCGGTGACCTTTGTTTATCGGTAACTCCTTCTGTACTCGAATGCTCATAAAGTATCTGTTCTAGGCATTTCATTTCTTGATTGAGTTAGTATCAAGATTAATCATTGTTAAATATCTATAATCACAAATAAACATTGAATAACATATTCTAATGATATGATATGATCATGATGTCATAATTAGATATTATAATTAATATATAGATAGACATTATTTGGGATTACCAAATCATATCTAAACATAATTGAGATTATCAAAATAGGTGAGTCCAACAATCTCCCCCATTTTTATAATCACAAATTACGGCATCATAATCTAGAATAAACATTAATTAAGTAGAGTAAAATACATCTAATGGAATTTCTCAGTGTGTTCAAATCATAACTCTCAAATGTATCAGTGTTAAACTATCGACAAACATAAGAGTAAAAAATAAACATATATTTTCCCCCAAGATACATATTATAAATTCCTCCCCCTTAGTGTAATGTCTACCAATATTATAATATTTCTCCCCATTTGTGATTAACAAAAAGAGAAAACCAATGGTTCAGCGTATAAAATAAGAAGAGGGAAAACAGATATTTTCATTTTACATGACAAAGTTACATGAGATACTTAAAATGAAATACAAAGATTCCTATCAAATTTTTTAGCCACTAATAATTCAACCTCCTCAATAGGTAATTTGGATTTGTCTTTAAGATCAGAATATAATTCAGGATTGGTAGGCGTGGGTGAAGGCTTGGGAACACCAGTGATGATCAAAGGTGGTTGAGCTACTGAAACACTACCAGGTCGGTAATTAGTACTCCTCTGGGTGATAATAGGAGTCAGACTTCTGATTGCCTAAGTAGGAGTCATGTGAGGTGTGGAATCAGTAGAACCAGTGGCAGCTAAGGCAGGAGGCACGATAATAGGTGTATTTTCCACTTGAAGGAATGGTAGTAATAGATTCCTGAAATCTATAATGATGCCTCCTCCTCTTTTCACAGTAGATATAAAATCATCCTTGTTCATCATAAATTTATCCAAAGTAGGAGTCAACTCCCTAATATTACTAACTTGTTCTTTGAAGTCTTGAGTAACTGGGGGTAGTTTCAAATTCTCTAATAGTAGATTGAAATGGTTAGTTAGCTGATGCTTGGTGTACACTCATTGAAAATTGTAATCAATTTTGTCTTTGGTTTCCTTCTAGCTTGCAGTAGAATCTCTCATATAATCTTGGATGATTTTTCTGAAATCCATTGTTGTAGTAATCAACTGAGAATCAGATGAGCTACTGGTACTAACTTGAACAAGTTCTTCTTTTAGCACAAGCCTGAATTGTTCAACATCAATTGAAACTCTAGACATAGCAACAGGTGCCACAGTAAAAGCTATTGATTCTTTGAAAGACTGAGTCAACTTACTTATCAAAATTTTCACAACAAAATCCTGATCACTGACATGAATTTTTACGGTCTTCTTAAAATCTTCAAACACATCCACAAATAGTTTTACTACACCTCTAATGTAGTTGATGTTAGTATCAACATGAGATTTAGAACTCATGAAGATGTCAAATGAGGAAATAGATTACTTCAATGAAATAACATACTCTGTCAAACTTTAAACTTGATTTTCACATTCATTTAATTCGTCCAACAATTTCGTCCCAACATATGACATAACACTTCTCAAATAAGATACCAACGAACATTCCATCTTACATATCCCTTCAATAAAACAGGTTTTAAAATCTGATTCCAGTGCTTCAAGATCTCATTTTCTTACAATGTCTTCAGGTAGTGCTAGAGGAGCTACTGGTTGAGCGGTATCTTCCTCTGAGAAAATATCATAAGTCATATGATGTCTTCTAATGGATGTCTCATCCTCATAATTAAGGTAATATAGACCCAAAACAACAAATCATGGATCCAAAGACCAATATTCCACTTCAAATTTCACAGAAACTGATCTTGTCCTTACATGTTGCTCCCTCTAAACCTGATCTTCCATCACTATATAAGAAACATTAGCAGCAGCATTGGGTACTTCCTCTTCAGAAGCATCATCTACAACCAAATTCATATCCAAACCAGGTTGCACAGGTTGGGGTATTTTAGCAATAGGTACTATTCTGTCCACTAAAATAATATCCTCAACATGCATAATAGAGCTCTCAATAAGAGGAATGAGACTCAAACAGATCCATTCTCAGATCCTATTTCTTCTTCTTCATAATCACTATTTTTGTAAACTAGAGAAGTCCAATTATGAACTGGTCTTGGTGGGTATTCCTCATTTACAAAGATTTATTCAACAGTTTCTCCATGAACAACTTCTTTCACAGGTGGAATTACCATTCCATAATATACCTTTTCATCAGTTGGGCTTAAGGGTAGATCAGGATCCCCTCAATATTCTAGATTGGTATCCTTATTAGCGTCATCATCACTGTATTGAGGTTCCTCCTTGTCAGGTCCTAGACCTAGATCCCTCACATCCTTTGGTCTGGAAGGATGGTCCTCAAGATTGAACTTTTCAAACAACTTCCCTTCATCATAGACCCATTCTCTTCTCCACGGGTTCTAGTTAATCTTCATGTGATTGAAAATAGATTTTGGGATACAGTAGCTGTCCTTCATCACTACAGTCTCATCTTGGCATCTAGCTATTCCCTTTACTTTAAGAATTAAAGATATCAACTTGGAAAAGAACAAGGCATTTGTTTTTGATCTTGTCCTAGACATATCTTCCATCTGATCCATTAGAATAATACAAAAATTTACTTTGACACCATGCCTTAGCAGATACAACAAGAATATATTGTGGAATCTGAGGTTTTCAAAGTCCCCTCTCCTTGGACTTAACACATGCTGGATAAATTTGAACAGGAACCAATTATTTCCATCCATTTTGGTATAAACTACTTTTCTTTGTGTTCCATCTCTAGTGAGCTCTTCTAAGGCATCTTCATACTCAAAAATGTCACTTGTAGTGGGTACAGACATTGAATATAAATTGATGATACCTTCATGGGGTACCCTCAGACAATCATCCAATTCCACTGAGAATGAAACTTCGTTTCCATTAACAAATGAAAAGACCTGATTCTCATTATCTAGTTTTTCTTATTTGAGAAACTCATAGAAGGATTTAACCAATTTATGATGATGTGGTCTATTGTTGTTTGAGAAGGATTCAACCCATTCATGCTTTTCATGTACCCTCAAAATTAATGACTTACTGGTCATCAACCATTTCACGCATAGCTTTTTCTCAACTACTATTTCCCTTTTCATGAGATTCGGGTTTACAGGTTTCTTCACTTCACGGTCACCACAAAACTCTCCTTTGAGTCTCTTGGAATTCAGCTCATCATCCTCTTTACTGATAGTCAGTCTCTTCACTCCTGCCATTATTCGAATCGTGAGGTTTAGGGTTCGAGAGAAGCGAAGGTTCGGGAGCTAAGGTTTGAAGGTCATGGGTTTGAGGTGGATTGAGATGATGTTAAGACTAATGTTTTATCAATTATGAATCAATAAATAAATAAATGAAACATAATAAATATAATACAAATATACATATTTTGGGGGCTAAAAATAAAAACACGAAGTTTAAAATAGTGCAAACTAGCAGTGACACATACCGGTGAGGATTCCTAAAAGTGAGGTCCACTAACAGTGAGGTTATAATGGTGAGGTTCATATCAGTGAGGTATAATAGTGTGGTTCATACTCGTGAGGTATAACGTTGATGTTAATACCAGTGAGGTGTAGCGGTGAGGTTCATATCAGGGAGGTATAACGGTGAGGTTCATACAAGAGAGGTATAATAGTGAGGTTCATACCAGTGAGGTATAATAGTGAGGTTCATACCAGTGAGGTATAACGGGGAGGTTCATACCAGTGAGGTATAATGGTGAGGTTCAAGGAAATTTTATCATTCTAAACTCATGTCTAATTTATCATAACCTATCTGAAATTAAAGGCTTGGTTAATATGTCAGCTAATTGATGTTCAGTCCCTATAAATTCAAGAGTAATATCACCCTTTTGATAATGATCCCTCAAAAAGTGATGCCTTACATCAATGTAATTAGTACTAGAGTGAGATATAGGATTCTTGGAGATATTGATCGCACTAGTTTTGTCACCATTTATAGATACATGTTTGAATTGATATCCATAGTCCAATAAAGTGTGTTTCATCAACATAATTGGTGCACAACAACGAAGAGCAGCTATGTACTCTGCTTCAGTAGTAGGAAATGCAACAGAATTCTGCTTCTTACTACACAAATATACTTCGGACATACTTAAAATATGACATGTTCCAGAAGTGATCTTCTTATCTAACTTGAAACCAACAAAGTCAGCATCTGAATAACCTGTTAAATCGAATGATTGTCGTTTTAGATAAAATAATCCAAAATCAATAGTATTTTTTGAGATATTTGAAAATCATTTTAACAGAAAGAAAGTGTGACTCTTTTGGATTAGCTTAAAATCTTGCACACATACACACACTAAACATAATATCCGGTCGACTAGTAAAAAGATAAATTAACTCCCAATCATTCCTCTATAATTGGTTTGTTCCACAGGTTTCGTTGTTTCATCTACATCTAATTTAAATGTTGTACTCATAGGTGTATCACTTTCCTTATAACTATACAGACCAAAAAATATTAAAATATCCTTTTTATATTTACATTGATTTAAAATAATACCATTTTCATTTTGAAAAACATGAAATCCAAGAAAATATTTGTTTTCTCCCATTGAAATCATTTTAAATTCACTTTTTATACACTTTGAAAATTCTAGACATAAACCATTTTTAGAATATCCAAAAATAATATCATCTATATAGATTTGTACAATCAAAACATATTTGAAATAATTTTGATAAAAAGAGTTGGATTAACAATCCCTTTAATAAAACCTTTGGAAATAAGAAAATTTCTAAGTCTATCATACCAAGCTCGTGGAGCTTTCTATAAACCATACAAAGCTTTAGATTGTTTAAAAACTTGATATAGACAATGTGGATTAGTAAATCCTGGTGTTTGTTCAACGAAAACATCTTCAATTTTAAAACCATTTATAAAAGCACTTTTATCATCCATTTGATATAACATGAAATTAAAATGAGCAGCATAAGAAAGTAGATTTTCAATAGCTTCGATCCAAGCTATTGGTGCAATGGTTTCCTCATAGTCTATTACTTATTTTTGACTATATCCTTGTGCAACTAATCTAGCATTGTTCCTAACTATATTTCCAGACTCATAAAATTTATTTCAAAAAACCCATTTAGTGCCTATGGTCAAGATGTCCCTAGGTCTATCTAATAATTCCCATAAATTTTTTCATTAAAATTGATTTAACTCTTCTTTCATAGCCATTACCCAAAATTTATCTTTGATAGAAAAATTGAAATTTTAAGGTTCTGACTATGAAACAAAGGCATAATGTTCAACCTGATTTTATATAAATGTTCTAGTTTGTGTTACTCTATCAAAATATCCAAAAACAGCATCTAAATGATGGTTTTTAAGGGTCCTAGTTGGTCTAGAAAAAGTAGGTGTAGAAATTTCAGGTTCGTTTATAGGTTCAGGTTCAACAGATGTAGGTTCTGGGAAATTCCTAGAACTGGTTGTCTTAACAACAGGTTCACTATTTTTGTCATTAATTTTTAGAATGGACACGTCTTCTTCATGATTTTCAAGGGGGGTCTTAGGTTCATGTGGATCAGTTTCATCAAATTTTATGTGTACAGATTCTTCCAAACATTTGGTCCTCTTATTAAATGCTCTATAAGATTTAATAGATATAGAATAAACTAGAAAGATTCCTCCATCACATTTTGATGAAAACTTATCATGAATTTCATTAGTATTGAGAATAAAGACATTTCAAACAAAGAATCTAAAGTAACTAACTTCAGGCTTCCTATTATTCCATAGTTCATAAGGGTTCTATTTAAGTGCAGGTCTAACCAAGACTCTAATTATAATATAACAAGCCATTTTCAGAACACCCGCCCAGAAGTAAATAAGTAATTCATACTCATAGAGCATATTTCTTGAAATTTCCTAAAGGGTTCTATTCCTTCTTTCTACTACACCATTCTGTGGAGGTGTCCTAGGGGTAGAGAAGTTGTGACTTTATCCGTTGTGTGAGAAATAGGTTTCAAAGTCATGATTTTCAAACTCATGACCATGGTCACTTCTCAAGGTCTTAATCTTAGGTCTGCTAAGTTTTACTACATACTTGGAGTATTTAATGAAATTGGAACATGTTTTACATTTGTGAGAAAGAATGTATACCAAAGTGTATCTAGAAAAGTCATCTACTAGAACATAGACATAGTGCTTACCATTTAAACTACAAACTATCGATGTTCCAAATAAAACTATATGAAGAAACTTGAGAGGTTGATAAGTTGATTCTTATTTTTTTGATTTGAAAGAAACTTTATGTTTCTTTCCCTTTTGATATGGATTACAAACTTTTTCTGTTGAGAATTTTAGTTTGGGTAGATCTCTAAAGAAACCTTTCCTTGTCAGTTTATTAAGTGAATGAACATTGCAGGGTCCTAATATTCTTTGCCACAGCCAATACTCTTTATGAAAACAATTTAAACAATCAACCATTTGTTTATCTAAAGAAATCAGATCTACAACATATTTATTTTCATTTCTTAATGCTGTAAATACCAAAATATTTTGATAATTAAATACATTGTAAGCATCATTTTCAAATTTAACATTGAAACCATCATCACACAACTAAGAAATGCCTAACATGTTTTATTTTAGTCCATCAACAATTAATACTTAGAAATTAATATTGAATCATTGTTACTAATCTGGCCTAAGCCGATGATCTTTCCTTTTTAGTTATCACCAAAGTTGGCATGTCCTCCATAAACATTGATTAGGCTCTTAAATCGTGAGTAGTCTCCTGTCATATGCCTTCAACATCCACTATCCAAGTACCATATCTTCTTACAGGAACTTTTCAAGCAAGTTTCCTACAAAACATATTTAGACAGAAGATAACTATGGTACCCAAATTTTCTTGTGTCTAGAAGGGTTAGCAGGTAAAGCTTTAGGCACCCATATATGTCCAATGGATTTCATATAATTAACTGATTCAGTTGATTTTGATAAATAAACATTGTTTTCTCTATAAGAAATTGAATAGATAGATAAATCATAAGAATTTACAGAACCTGAACTAGCAGCATACTGTCTATATTTTGGAATAAATTTAGTCTTAATAATCTGTCTCTGTCTAGGATGTAATCCAAAACCAATAGTATACTTTGGTGAATATTTTTTTCCATGAATTTGAATGATAGTATTCTTTCCATTTGTGAACTTTTCTAAGTCTTTTCTAAGTTTCTCATTAGATAGTTTAGGTTTAGTATTCTATATTAACAGTTGATATTTCTTTTCTTTTTATATACTAATATCTGATTTAACAATACCAATCAATGAATACTCTTTCTTCAGTGATTTGTACTTATCTTTTAGATAATTACAAGTATCTTCCAACATATTATAGTATTCAAATAATTCAGCTTTAGACATAATCTCTTCATTATTTGAAACAATTTCATTCCCAGAAAAATAATCAATTTGAATAGGGAAATTAAGTGTTACCGTAGATGATTTAGTCATGAAACACATGTTGGTATGATTCTTTTCTTCAGAATCGGAAGCCTCAAATCCACTTGAGCTCTCTTCATAAGCATTCCATGTTTCCTTCATAACTTTCTTATATTTTTTCCCTTGAAATCATATTTCTTCTTAAACTTCAATTTTGGACAGTCATCCTTAACATTTCCTTTCCTTTTAAATTAATAACAGACTATCTCATCAACTTTATCGGCATTCCTCCAATCTATCATCCAATTACCTTGTTGGTCATACCTACCCTTAAAATTTGATTTTATGAAAAAATTATTCTTCCTATATAATTTCTTGAATCTCTTGCTATATGAGAAATATCTTCATCAGTGTCTGAGTCAGGATTTTCACTAGTTGAGCTTTCGACAGGTATGTGAACCTTCTCTTTGTCCTTTATTTTTCATGCTGCAGACTTAAATGCCTTTGACTTCTTCTAAGGTTCATATTCTTCCTTTGTGTTTAACTTTATCTCTTCTATATACATCATCAACTTACTAATCTTCTCATGGACAGGTAGCTTTCCAATGTCACATTATTCTCGTATAGAGACAGAGGTTCCTCTCTATCTGTCTGGTAGGCATCTCAATATCAACATGATTTGCTCTTTTGCTGGAATAGCTTTTCCGAGTGAGCTCATTGTATTAACTATCTCATTAAAATGATGATACATATCAGAAATAGATTAATCAGATTTCATTTTAAAATTATCATACTTAATAGTGTATGTATTTTGTCTTATTTCATTAACATTGGTTGTTCCCTCATGAGAAATAGCCAATGTATCCCAAATTTCATTAGAAGTCTTATAAGAAGATATTAGATTAAATTATTCAACTCCTAAAGCACAATAAAGATCATTCATTTCTTAACAATTATTATTGTAAGAAGAATTTGTTGGTTCATCCCATGTAGTTCTAACAGTTTCTGGAATCATATACTGAGTCTCTATAGCAGTCCAGATGTCAAATCCCATACTTTCTAAATGGATTTTCATTTTGATTTTCTATTGGGCCTAATTGAAACCATTAAATAAAGGTGTCATGTTGGTAGCTACACCTTCTAATTTGTTATCCATAAAAACTATGTTTTAAAATGATATATAATGATTAAAAATTTATAATTAACAGAAATTTTGAGATCTTTAAGATACAACTAAAATCACATTTGAAAAAATTTATAAACCTTCCTCTAATAAAAAATTCTGTTCGGAGTGGATACTCAAGAGGGGATAAATTGAGATCCAATTAAAGATTTCTGATTGAAAAGATTTCTATTAAAACCCCTAAATTTAACAAACAAGTTAAACTGTAGTGAATTTATAAAGATTGTATGTGTTTGGTTAGTTTCTCAAAGATTGATTATTTATCAGCTAACATGATCTGAAGATTAGATTATCTTTTGAAACTAATTTACTAGGTAACAATATTAACAAACACCTACTATTTCAAATATCATATTTACTTTAAAACGTAGTTATATTTCAAAGTAATTAGAAGTAGAATGTTGAAATTAGTTTAAACAAAAATAAGATGCACAGTAGTTTTAATCAAGAGGTTCAGTCTCAAGCTGAGACTTGGTCCTCTCAAATAGTTTATATAAAATTTTGATCCACACCCTGGATTGGGGTTTACAATAGTACTCAGAAATTCCAGGTCCTCAGGCATCTACCACATATCTACATGGGAAAGAAACAACAACAACACATGGGTTTCCCCTGTCATCAGACCTCTTCCATAGTTCTACATGGGAGACAAAAAGGTGTAAAGAGTTTTGTGTGAGGATTTTAGTATCCTCCAGTTCAGCATAAGAGTCAGTGTGTGTGTCCAAACAGACAGAAGCACACACATTGATCGTAATGTAATAAAAGTGATCACAGTAGAGAAATAATTTGGAGATGATTTTAAAATGATCTTGTGTGATATCAATTTATCTATGGACTCATTTGGATTGAATCAGATGAATCTTTGAGTTCCTTTCTGGATGTTGTCTGCAAAACCGAGTGTCGTGATTTTGTTCCTTATTCAGCTTGATGAGGTAGTATTCTTTGTAGCACTTGAACCACCTCCTGAACTTCAGTTCTTGATGTGTATATCTATCTGCACTTTCTCCAGTGGCTAGATATTTCTTTTTTTACTTGATCTCTGGAAATGGGAATGAAAACCTTTAACAGGTATGATGTATGGTTTCTTGATATCCAACAAACATCATTAATTAGTATCTGACATAAGGAGTGATTACTTTTAAAGGTATGAGGTACGGTTTCCTGATATCCAAAAGGCGTCATTAATTAATTTTAGTTGCATTAAAAGCACCAAATATGACTATCACTAGTAAACTAACAGAGAGATAGAGTTTAGAGAAATAGAGACCGGTTTCCATCGGTAGCTCCTTGTATCAATGAACTTGTAGCGGTGGGCTTGTAAGGGTAGTTCTTGCATCGGTAGCTATTACTCTCTATAATGGTATCTTGCTTGTATCATTAGCTGTTTGTGTAGAGGTAGCTCCTTTTATTGGTGAACTTTTGTCGGTAGCTCTTCCTTGCTATCAGTAGCTATTAACTTTGGTAGCGGTAGCTCTCTCTTTTAGTAGCTACCTATATCAATAGCTTGTATTAGTGACCTTTTTTATCAGTAGACATAGTCTATCAGTGACCTTTGTTTGTCGGTAACTCTGTCTATACTCGAATGATTATAAAGTATCTGATCTAGGCATTTCATTTCTAGAATGAGTTAGTATCCAGAAAAGTCTTCGTTAAACATCTATAATCTTAAATAATCATTGAATAACATATTTTAATGATATGATATGATCATGATTTCATAATTAGATAGTATAATTATTTTATAGATAGACATTATTTTGGATTATCAAACCATATCTAAACATAATTGAGATTATCAAAACAGGTGAGTCCAACAATCTCCCCCTTTTTGATAATCACAAATTATGGCATTATAATATAGAATAATCTTTAATGAAGCAGAGTAAAATACATCAAATGGAATTTCTCAGTGTGTTCAGATCATAACTCTCAAATGTATCAGAGTTAATCTATGGAAAAACATAAGAGTAAAAAGAAATATATATTTTCCCCTAACATACATATGTTAAATTCCTCCCCCTTAGTGAAATGTCTCCCTATATTATAATCTTTCTCCCCATCTATGATTAACATAAAGATAAAATTAGTGGTTCAGATTATAAAAGATGAAGAGAGAAAACAAAAGTTTTCATTTCACATGAAAAAGATACATGGGATATACAAATGAAATACAAATATTCATATCAAATGTTTTATCCACTAATCAATCAACCTCTTTAATAGGTAATTTGTATTTTTCATTGGGATCGGATGAGGATTCAGGCTTGGTAGGTGTAGGTGAAGACTTGGGAACAAAAGTGATGATGAAAGGTGGTTGATCTACTGAAACACTATTAGGTTTGTAATTAGTACTCTTCTGGGTGATCATAGGAGTCAGGATTCTGATTGCCTGAGTAGGAGTCATGTGAGGTGTGGAATCAGTAGAACCAGTGGTAGGTAAGGAAGGAGTCATGATAATAGGTGTACTGTCCACATGCAGGAATGGAAGTAAGTGATTCTAGAAATCCATAATGATACCTCCTCTTCTTTCCATAGAAGATATAAAATTATCCTTGTTATCCATAAACCTGTCCAAAGAAAGTGTCAACTCCCTGAGCTTTCTAACTTGTTCTTTCAAGACTTGAGTAACTAGGGGCAGTTTCAGATTCTCTAACAGCAGCTTGAAATGGTTGGTTAGCTGATGCTTGGTGTACAATCATTGAAAATAGTAATTACTTTTTTCTTTGATTTCTTTCTGGCTTGCAATATCATCTCTCATATAATCATGGATGATTTCTCTAATATCCATGGTTGTAGTAATCACCTGAGAATCAGATGATCTACTAGTACTAACTTGACCAAGTTCTTCTTTCAGCACAGACCCGAATTTTTCAACATCAACAGAAACTTTGGATGCTGTAATAGGTTCCATAGTAATGGCTACAATTTCTTTGAAAGACTGAGTCAAATTAATTATCAAATTTTTCACAAGAATATCCTAAGTACTGACATGCGTTTTTTGGTCTTCTTAAATTCTTCAAACCCATCCAAAAAACTGTTTTACTAAACCTAGTAAGTAGTTGATGTCAGTATCAACATGAGATTTAGAACCCATGAAGATGTCAAATGAGGAAACAGGTTGCTTTAAAAAATCATTAGACTCTTTAAAACTATTAAATTTATTTTCACATTCTTTTACTTCATCCAACACTTCTATCATAACACTTGACACAACACTTCCCAGAGAAGATACCAAAGAACGTTACATCTTACTTATCTCTTCAACAAAATAGTTTTTCAAATATGATTTTAGTGCTTCAAGATATCTTTTTTTGACAATGTCTTCAAGCAGAGCTAGAGGAGCTACTAGTTTAGCAGTAACTTCCACTGATAAAATATCATAAGACATGGTATGTCTTCTATTCGATGTATCATCGTCAAAATCGGGATAATCTAAACCCAAAACAACAAATATTGGATCCGCATACCAATATCCCACTTCATAGGTCAAAAAAATGATCAGGTCCGTACATTTTGTCCCCCTAAACATGAGCTTCCATCAATATATCTGCAGTAGCATAAGTAGCAGCATTGGGTACTTCCCCATCAGAAGAGTCATCTACAACTAAATTCATATCCAAACTAGGTTTCACGGGTTAGGGTATGTCCGCAATAGGTATTGGTCTATCCACTACAATAATCTCCTCAACTGTCATAATAGAGCTCTCAATATAGTGTCCTGAGCTTTTTACATAAAACATTTCATGATTTAAAGCATAATTAATCATCAGATTATAAGCCAATGATCGTTAAGTCTAGTGTCTTGGAAGACTAAGTACATATATCATAAAACATGGAAAAAAACTTGTTTATTTAATCTCCATAAAGAGATTCAAACTTCCTTTGAGCCCTTACATCTGAATAGGGTACCCTGGGGAACACATGAACAAAGGGATGAGCTAAACATCCCAGTAAGGGAATGAACATAAGGATACCTCTGAAGCACCTAAGTTAGGAGGCATGACATAAGGATATCCAAAGCATGAAACTTATAAAAATAATTTAATATAATCATGGTATCATATAAACATGGAATCATATAATTATTGAAGAATCATAAATCATATCTTTAGTATGGGTCAAGGATAACTGCCAATCCCGTTTCCCATTTTAGTACGGGTCAAGGCTAACCGCCAATCCCGTTTCACATCGCATATCATGAGACTTAACCATACCTAATCCATTGAAGCACTATATGGGTGCACCCATCTCAACATTTTCATTAATATTCTTCCCACATAAATATTCTTACCACATATACAATTATATATAATCAACCATACACAAACATAAGGGTACACATGGAAATAATTGGGTACCACAATCATGACATAAATCATAACCAAAGGGTGTATCATGAAAGTGTCCATGAATGGAATGAATTAGAAAAAAATTGGACGTTCAAAGGGTAAAATATGCATATAACATGGTAAGTGGTGTCAAACATATGTGACAACATATGAGAAATGTATTTTAGAAACATTATAATTAAAAACAATTGTGTGTTTTTAAGGAAAATAATATAGAGATTTAAAATAGTAAATAAGATATTCTTTTATATAAAACCAGAATTAAACCAAGAAGGTTTTCATTATAAAAATAAATTATTTACCAAGATTATGGTGTCTTAAAATAGAATATAAAGTTCACTTGAAATTGGGTAAAAGTTCAGGAAGTTCTTTTAAAACAAGGGTGCTTATTGGGAAGTACTGAAGAGAGATTCACTTAAAAGCATGTATATCGACGAAAGAGAATGAGAGATGGATTGTGGAACATGAGTTTGGAGCATATAAACAGAATTTTGATGTTTTACATAAAATAAATGACAAAAAAATTTAATAAAAAGAAATATAGAGCAACCTGAAGGAATAAAGGATGTTCGGGTAGAATCCATCAGGGTTTATTGGCAGTGTATCGGGTGTAACTAAGAGGGCTTGATGGGAGATATATGGGGTTTCTCATCACTTATAAAACATTATGGAAGTATTTGGATGGTGTATAAATATACCCCATCACTTGGTATTACACAAAAGGTCCTAGCATAGAGAACAATCTTGAAAAAGAGTAAAAAGGGGAGGACCCCTTACCTAAAATCTGTTGGTGTTCTACACTAGTTAATAACGACCTGAATAAACAAATTAGTCTCATTAATTAATAACTCAAGAACCTCTACTATATTGAATTTATTTCTTAAAACCCTTTTTAGTTCATTCAAATCCTTTTTGATTAGTTACAGGATTCAATATTATTGTTCGGGCTCATTTGTTAACTTGGCTTTAGAAGATCGGTTCACTTATACTCAAGTTTGGATTATATGAAAGATGAAAGTGGTTGTACAGAATTGATGTTATATTCATTAGTTATAATCCAGGAGATTACATGGTTGTAATTTTAATTTGTTTACTTAGAGTGAAGTAAAATTATTGTATATATAACCATAGTGATAACCATTTTTTGTAGATCGGTGGATTTGATTACAAAGAATGTGTTTCGCCTAATAACTTAATTCCATTTGTACCAAAGGATTACAGAACCAAAAATAGGTTATATTCCATATATAATAATATGGTTCAACCATAACATAAATGGTTTCATTTATATAATCAAATATAATAATAGAAATTAATAAGTCGTTATCCTTGAATGTGCTAAATTAGCAAATCTCAAACGGTGCTTTCATTTATTTCAAATAAACGGGTGGGGAAAGGAGAGAAGACAATGAAATATACCAATAGCATGAGGAAATAATAGAACATGTATGTTATTGTATATATCATACTATTATGGTGAATTTAGGTGAGGAATGAAATAAAAAATAAAATAACTTCAAAGGAAAGAAGAAATTGGGAAGAGAAATTTACCTCTTGAGACTTCCTCCTTTGAGAACCTCTTAAGGGGAGAGGTTTTGGTATTTTGGAGAGGATGAGAGCTTTTGGACGTGGGGGAGGACCTTCAGGAGAGATTTAGGCAGAATATTGGCAAGGAACAAGGCTTGAGAGGAGTGGAGATAAGATAGAGTGAAGGGGGGTTTTATAGTGGAGGAGATGGGGGATTTCATAATATTATAATCATTAATTTATTATTTCTTACCAAGACAAGGAATAGTATGTATTCCATGACCAAGAATAGAAAATGGGACATGTGAATTATAACCATGGGTGGTGACATCTGCCATGATGCTAGGAATAGTCTATTTATCTTATAATGTATATATACGGTAAATTATCGTATTTTACTATTCATCAAAATTTCCAGTATTTCAGAAAAATCCCAAAATTTCACCCTAACCATTTTTCGATTTGTCGAATCGTAAAATGAATTCCATTTTTCAAAAATAATTTTATAAATAAGATTATTTAAATATTCAATTAAAATCATAATTTATTATCAAAAAGTAGTTTTATAACACTCATTAACTCATTCTAAAATATAGGTATATCATACATCCAACATGAATATTAATTTTATACCACCATAGGTGAGGTTTCTATTTATTAAGGAATATAACTATTCATAAGGGTATGTTACTATTCATAAGGGTAGGTTACTATTTAGAAAAAAAATATTTCTATTTTATTAGACTCCAAAAAACATCTTGAATGCAATCGTGTATGTCAGATTTTCAAAATTGAAAACATATAAGTGACAAAATTATGTTTAAAGGTCACTAATCACTTAGTAGTTCATTATGTTGTGTTTTCAAGTGATTTTATGACATATTTATAAGAAGGTAATTTCCATTAAAAACATTGGGTCATTACATTCTTCTCCCCTTATGAAATTTCACCCTCGAAATTTCATTTTGCAATCTATGCCAAAAAAGGTGTGGGTACTTTTCGTTCATTGCCTCCTCTGGTTCCCAAGTTGCTTCCTCAAACTTATGGTTCCTCCACAACACTTTGACAAGATGGGTTGTCTTGTTGCGTAGAAAATTATCTCTCTGATCCAGAGTCTTTACTGGATGCTCCTCATAGGAGAGATCATCTTCTAACTGCGCTGCCACTGAGTTTAGTACAAGTGAGGGATTAGGTATGTACTTCCTCAAGAGTGATACGTGAAAAACATCATGAACTCGAGCCATGTTTGGTGGAAGTGCAAGCTAATAGGCCTTGGCTCCTATGTGGTCAAGAATCTCAAAGCGTCCAATATACCTTGGGCTTAGGTTCACTTTCTTCCTGAATCGCATGACTCTCTTCCATTGTGATATTCAAAGGAAGACTTTATCTCCAACATCAAACTCCAAGTCCATTAGGTGGCTGTCAGCATAGCTCTTTTTCTGACTTTGAGCATCTTTGATGTGTTTCTGGATGACCTGAACCTTCTCTGTCATCTCTGGAACAGGATTGGGTCCAAGTAGCTTTCTTTCTCCAACTTCATCCCAACAGGTTGGAATTCTACATCACTTTCCATATAGAGTTTCATATGGATCCATCTGAATACTCGAGTTGAAGTTGTTGTTGTATAGGAACTCAACCAATGGAAGATGCTGATCCCATCCACCTTTGAATTATATAGAGCAGGCTCTAAGCATATATTCAAGTTTCTGCATAGTTCTTTTAGAATAGCCATCAGTTTGGGGGTGATTGGCTGTGCTGAAATTTAATTCAGTACTCAAAGAATGTTGAATGCTCCTCCAGAATTTAGATACGACCCCTGGATCACGGTCTAAGACAACTGAGAGTGGATCACCGTGCAGTCTCACCACTTCTTTCACATATATCTTTGCAAGTTTTTCAAACAAGAGATCTTCCCAAATAGCGATGAAATGGGATTTATTGGTGAGTCGGTCAACCACAACCCATATCACATTATTTCCCTTCGACGACTTTGGGAGACCTATGACAAGGTCCATAGTAACATTTTCTCATTTCCACATGGTTATAGGCAATGGCTGCATCATACCTTTGGACTTTTTTCACTCAGCTTTAACGTGCTGACATACCAAGCACCTTGATATATATTCCGCAATATCCTTCTTCATGTTATCCCACCAGAAGTGTTCTCAGAGATCACAGTACATTTTGGTACTCCCATGATGGATAGAGAAGGTCAAGCTATGTACATCATTTAATAGATCCATCATTATCTCTGGATAAGATGGTATACATAATCATGTCCCAAATCATACAACTCCTTCCTCATCAATTTTGAAATCAGAGGATTTCCCATTTTTTACAGCTTCCACCCTTTTCTGAATTTCCACATCCTTTCTTTTAGCATCCTTTATTTTCTCCAAGAGGGATGGTTGATCAATAATTTGAGAAAGGATTGATTATGTTCCTCCCTTAATTATTCCCATGTCCATCCATTACAAATCTAAGAAGATCGGATCCTATTCAATTCTCATCATTGATAAAGATGCAGGATCCTTTCTACTTAGATCATATGCCACCTTGTTTGCCTTACCGGGATGGTAGTGGATTGAGCATTCATAATACTTTATGATCTATATCCATCTTCACTGGCACATATTATTCTCTTTCTGTGTGAATATATATTTGATACTCTTATGGTCATTATATATCTCACATTTTTTCCCATAGAGATAATGCCGCCAAATTTTCAACGCAAAGATCACAGCCACCAACTCTAGATCATGTGTGTGATAGTTTTTCTCAGGGATTTTCCACTTCCTTTAGGAATAGGCTATAACATTATCATTTTTCAATATTACACAACCTAATCCATTCTTAGAAGCATCACTATACACCACAAAGAGTTATCCACTTGAAGGGAGTGTGAGTATCGGTGCAGTGATAAGCCTCTTTTTCAACTCCTTAAAACAGTCTTCATCTTCTTGTGTCCAGTCGAACTTTACTCCCTTCCATGTCAGCTTGGTCATTGAGTTTGAAAATCGTGAAAAGTTCTCCACGAATCGTCGATAATACCCAGCTGGACTTAAAAAGCTGCGAATCTCCATTGCAGAGGTTGGCCTCAGCCACTCTTCAATGGCCTTCATCTTGGAAGGGTCCACAAATACCCCTTTCCTGGTGATGACATTCCCTAAGAATGATACTTCCTCCATCCAGAACTCACATTTACTATACATTTCATACAACTTCTCCCTTCACAAAGTCTTTAACACAGTTTCCAAATGCTCCTCATGTTACTCCTTTCTCTAGGAGTATATAGGAATATCATCAATAAAGAACACCACAAATTTTTCAAGGTAAT
Organism: Viscum album; assembly: GCA_963277665.1. Classification (NCBI taxonomy): domain Eukaryota; kingdom Viridiplantae; phylum Streptophyta; class Magnoliopsida; order Santalales; family Viscaceae; genus Viscum; species Viscum album. The sequence goes on along the minus strand of OY728165.1, from coordinate 1,209,647,919 downwards.
CTATAAAGACTCTATTCATTAAATCTATGAATATTTTTGGAGTATTAGTGAGCCTGAAGGGCATCACTATGAAATCATAGTGTCCATACCTCATTCAAAAGGCAGTCTAGGGATTATCTTCCTTCCTCACATTTAGTTGGTGATATCCTGACTGAAGGTCCATCTTAGAGAAATAACTTGCACCACGAAGATGATCGAACAAGTTATCTATCCGTGGAAGGGGATACTTGTTCTTTATAGTGATTTTATTGAGCTTCCTAAAATCAATGAAGAGGCGCATTGATCTATCCTTCTTCTTAACAAAGAGGAATGGATCACCCCACGGTGAAGCACTTGGGTGTATAAAACCCTTCTCCATATTCTCCTATAACAACTTCTTCAGCTCTCTTAGCTCTACAGTGGCCATTCTGTAAGGTGTCATTGAGATTTACAGAGATCCAGGGATAAGTTCAATTGATAACTCAACCTCTCCATCATGAGGAAGACCAGGAAACTCTTCATGGAATACATCAGTGTAATCCCTCATGATGGGCATGTCTTCAAGAAAGATTCAATCCCTTGTCCCAATCATTTGATCTAGATATTCTTCCTCATAGGGAAGTAGTATCCAAACTTGAGACAAAGATTCTAAAGGAGACTCATCTTCTTCCTTACACTTGTAAAGAATCGGAGGATTCTTAGGGATGAGAAAATTGATCTCTATTTCCCAACAATTGATGTTGGCCTTGTACAAAGATAGCCAATCCATGCCCATGATAACGTCGAACTCCACTAAAGGAAGTATGACAAGATTTTCCGGGAGTTTCAGTCCACAAATATTAACCAGTGTAGAGTTATAAACCATGGATTCAATAATTTCCCCATTATCTGTTCTCACATATAATGTTTCCTCCAAATTTTGAGGTGGTGTTTGAATAGTTCTAATAACATTCAAGATATGAAGGAATGCGTAGAACTAGAATCCAATAGTATGTTCGCTATTCTTGAATGAATAACAAGCATACCTATCACCACATCATTTTCCGGGTCCACCTCAGTAGTAGTGATAGCATAAGCCCTTATTTGTTGCCTTGGAGGTTATTGCTAATTGCCACAGACAACCCTCGTCTTAGGGAAATTGTTCACATAATGCCTAAGCTCCTTGTAGTTACAACACTGCACTGTATGCTGAGTATTGATCTGAACATTCCTATCTTCTTCAACATTCGCGGGATTTTTCATATCCCTCCACCAGTTCTTGTCCAGATGACCAAACTTTTTTCATTTGAAGTAATTCTTTGTTCCCTTCTGACAGTCACCAGGATGCTTTTTCCCATAATTTTTGAGAAGAGGAAAGTGAGGCTTCTTTCCATAATGGGATTTGTTTTATGAACCACCCATGTTGTTCTCAATTTTCCACTTCATTCTACTAGGCCCATGAGACAACTGAGAGTCTGCAATCTCTATTTCATCCTTGAGGTCACAAAGGAAAATCTTCTCATAGCTGTCAAAGTCTCGATTCACCAACAATTTTCGTACACTCGGCTTCAGTCCGCTAAAGATGTGTTCCACCTTGATTTCAGTGTTCATAACAAAGATAGAGGCGTACCTTATTGGCCTTGTAAACTTCACTTCATACACCCAGATAGACTCATCTTCCTTCTGCTTGAGTCCAAGTAACTCTCTTTCCATAATGATATGGAGGGTTCGAGGAAAATATTTGTTGAAAAACATCCTCTTGAATTCATCCTAATCTATGGAATCAATTTCCTCATGGGACATTGTATTCTTGATCAGTTTCCACCACTGATCAGCTTCCCCATCAAAACGATAGACTTCTAGTACAACCTTCTCTTCTTCCGAGCACTGGAGGACAGAGAAAATATTTTCAATGGAGTTAATACATTGTTCTTCAAGGAGGGGATCAGAAGACCCACTAAACATGGGAGGCCTTTGTTGCATGAAGGATTCTACATAAACTTTATCTTACCTAGGAGGAAGGGGATGTTCCACCGGATTCAAGTTATTATTCATAACTCGAGAAATCTGAGCAAGTACTTCCATGAATTTTTGAGCACCCGCTTCCGTCACATTAGGCATTTCATTAGGGAAATCATCACATTGCCTATCGCATTTGTTGTTGGAACGTGTTCTTCTATTTCTAACCATTAACTAAGAAAAATATCGTATATTTGTAGGTCTTGAAAACATAGCTACTTATCATAAAAAGAAACTTTTATCATAAAAGTATGAACATATAAAGAAGAAGTATATCCTGACTTGTAATTCCTTAGGTTTAAATCTAGGTTATCCTCGATCTATTTCGTAACTTATATTCTCATGGGATTCTTTTTGTCCCTTAATAATGGTTTGAACTAAGCTCTTGAATCTACCAATGCATATCCCACGAGTGTGTCATATGCAAGAGTGCAGCAAGTCCCTTTATTGTGCACCAGTTCCCATTCGAGTCTAGCTCAAAGCGGTGTTTTTGGGTTTTACCCCTAGATACATCTAAGCCAGATCTGCCTCTACCTGCTCATATTCATACAAGGATGTATTTTCTTGATAATCCACTTACTCTATACTCACCAAAATTTATGAATATTTTCTTATACATAGTCTCATCCATAAGGTTATCACTAAGGTGTTATATTCCTAATCTCCAAAAATAACTATACCATTTCCTGATACCAACTATAGCAACCCCAGCCTTTTACATAAAACATTTCATGATTTTAAGCATAATTAATCATCAGAATACAAGCCATGGATCGTTAAGTCTAGTGTCCTGGAAGACTAGGTATATATATTCTAAAACATGGGTAAACAAAATTCTTTATTTAATCTACATAAAGAGCATCTAACTTCACATGAGCCCTTACATTTGTATAGTTTACCCTGGGGAACACATGAAAAAAGTGATGAGTTAAAAATCCTAGTAAGGGAATGAACATAAGGATACATCTCAAGCACATGAGTTAAGTGGAATGGCATAATGATATCCAAAGCATGAAACATATAAAAATAATTTATTATAATCATGGGATCATATAAACATGGAATCATATAAATGTGGCAGAATCAAAAATCATATCTTTAGTACGGGTAAAGGCTAACCGCCAATCATGTTTCCCATTTTAGTACGGGTCAAGGCTAACTGCCAATCCCTATTCACATCGCATCTCATGAGACATAACCTTACCCAATTCATTGGAGCTCTATCTGGGCACACCCATCTCAAAATTTTCAGGAATATTCTTTCCACATAAATATTCTTACCACATATAAAATCATACATAATCAAACATAAACAAACATAAGGGTACCCATGGAATGAATTGGGTACCACAATGATGACATAAATCATAACCAATGGGCATATCATGAAAGTGTCCATGTAAGGAAAGAATTAGAAAACACATGGATGTTCATAGGGTAAAATAGGCATATAACTTGGTAAGTTTTTTCAAACATAAGTGAAAACATATGAGAAATTTATTTTAGAAACATTAGCAGTAAAACATTTTTTTGCGGTTTTAAGTAAAATACTATAGAGCTATTAAAATAGTAAAGAAGAAATTTTTTTATATAATACCAGAATTAAACAAATAAGTTTTTATTAATAAAAATACATAATTTACCAAGATTTTGGTGTCTTAAAAAAAAGATAGATTGAACATGCAATTGGTTTAATGTTTGGGAAGTTCCTTTTAAACGAGTGTGCTAATTGGGAAGTGTCGAAGAGAGATTCACATAAAAGCATGTATATCCCCGAAAGGGAATGAGAGATGGATCTTGAAACATGAGTTTGGAGCATATAAACAGAATGTTGATGTTTTACATAAAAGAAAAGACAACAACATTTTGGTAAAAATAAAGATAGAGCAACTTGAAGGAATAAAGGATGTTCGGGTAGAATCCCTCATGGTTTATGGCATGGTATCAGATGTAAATAAGAGTGCATGATGAGAGAGATAAGGGGTTTATCATCACTTATAAAACATTAGGGTAGTATGGGGAAGGTGTATAAATATTCCCCATCACCTGGTATTACACAAAATTTCATATCATAGAGAACAATCTTGATTAAGAGTAAAAAGGGGGGATCCCTTACCATAAATCTATTGGTGTTCTCCTCCTTTGATTAGCGACCTGAATAAAAAATTAGGCTTCTTAAATAATAAGTAAATAACCTCATCTATATTAAATTTATTTATTAAAACCCTTTTTAGTTCATTCAAAGCCATTTTGATTAGTTACAAGGTTCAATTCATAGTTCGGGCTCGTTTGTTTACTTGGCTTTAAAAGATTAGTTCACTTATATTCATGTTTGGATTATATGCAAGATGAAAGTGGTTTTCCATAATTGAAGTTATATTCATTATATAATATCTAGGAGATTACATGGATTTAATTTTAATTATGTTAATTAATGTGAAGTAGAATTATTATATATATAACCATAGTGATAACCGTTTTTTTAATCAGTGGATTTGATTACAAAGAATGTGTTTCCTTTATAACTTAATTCCATTTCTACCAATGGATTACAGAACCCAAAATAGGATATATTACATATATAATAATCTGTTTCAACCAAAATAAAAATTGTTTCATGACCATAATTAAAGATAACAATACAAATTGGTAAGTCGTTGTCCTAGAATGTGATAAATTAGTACATCTCAAATAGTGCTTTCATTTCATTCATATAAAAGGGTGGGGAATGGAGAGAATACAATGAAATATAACACTAGAATAAAGAAAATTCTAGTAAAAGTATGTTACAGGATTTATCATACTATTATGGAGAAGGGAGGTGAGAAAGAAATAAAAAAGAAATGGACTTAAAAGAAAAGAAGAAATTGGGAAGAAGAATTTACCTCTTGAGACTTCTTCCTTTGAGAACCTCTTAATGAGAGAGATTTTGGTTTTTTTATGTGGATGAGAGCTTTTGGACGTGGGGTAGGACCATGGGGAGAGACTTGGGAATAATAATGGCAAGGAACAAGTCTTGAGAGGAGTGGAGAGAAGAGGGAGTGAAGAAGGGTTTTTATCGTGGAGGAGAGGAGGGATTTCATAATATTATAATCATTAATTTTTTATTTCTTCCCAAGATAAGGAATAGTATGTATTCCATGACCAAGAATATTAAATGGGTCAAGTGAATTTGAACCATGGGTGGTGACATCATCCATGATGCTAGGAATACTCTATTTATCTTATAATGTATATATACTGTAAATTACCTTATATAACTATTCATCAAAATTTCATGTATTTAAGAAAAATCCCAAAATTTCACCCTGACCATTTTTCGACGTGTAGAATCAAAAAATGAAGTCCATTTTTAAAAATTCATTTTCTAAATATGATTATTTTAATTTTTAATTAAAATCATAATTTATTATCAAAAACTAGTTTTAAAACACTCATTAACTCATTCTAAAATATAGGCATATCGTACTTACAACTTGAATATTATTTTAATACTACCATAGGTGAGGTTACTATTCATTAAGGTATATCACTATTCATAAGGGTAAGTTACCATTCATAAGGGTATGTTACTATTCACCAAAAGTTATTTTTGTTTTATTAGACTCTAAAAAACATCTTATACACAACCTTGTATGTCAGATTTTCAAAATTTCAAACACAGAAGTGACATACTTATGTTTAAATGTCACTTATCACTTAGTAGTTCATTATGTGGTGTTTTCATGTGATCTTATGACATATTTATAAGAAGGTAATTTTCATTAAAAACATTGGGTCATTACACTCAATCTGAGTACTGAGACTCAAACAGCTACATCCATTCTAAGATCATGTTTCTTCTTCTTCATCTTCACTATTTTTGGAAACTAGAGCAGTATCCTTATAAACTGATTTAGGTGGGTCTTTCTCATTTATAGATATTTCTTCAACAGTTTCTCCTTGAACTACTTATTTCACTGGTGGACTTTCCTTTCCATAAGATACCTTTTCAGCAGCTGGTCTTGGATGCAAATCAAGATCCCCTCTATCTTTTATTGAGGTATCCTCCTCTGCATCATCATCACTATGTTGAGGTTCCTCCTCGTTAGGTCCTAGACCTGGATCCCTCACATCCTTCGGTCTAGAAGGATGGTCCACAGGATTGAACTTTCTATACAACATCCCTTCATCACTGACCCATTCTTTTCTCCCCGGGTTCCAATTAATCTTCATGTATTTTCTAACAATTTTGGTGATACAGTAGTTTCTCATCACCACTACAGTCTCATCTTGGGATCCTGTTATTCCCTTGACTTTAAGCATTAAAGATATCAACTTGAAAAATAACGAGGCATTTGTTTTTTGATTTCATCCTAGTAATATCATCAATCTGAACCATTAGATTCCTGCACAAATTTACTTTGACACTATGCCTTAGCAGATACCACAAGAATATATCTTGGAATTTGAGGTTTTCAAAGTCCCCTATTCTTAGACATAACACATGGTGGATAAATGTGAGCAGCAACCGGTTCTCTCCATCCATTATGGTAGCAACTACTTTTCTTAGTGTTCTATCTCTAGTGATCTCTTCTAAGGAATCTTTATACTCAAAAATGTCACTAGTAGGGGGTACAGACTTTGAATATAAATTGAATATACCTTCATGGGGTACCCTCATACAATCAGCCAATTCCACTGAGGAGAATAAAAATTCCTTTCAACTACCAAATGAGAAGTCCTGATTCTCATTATCTGGTTTTCCAAATTTGAGAAACGCATAGAAATCTTTTACCAATTTACGATAATGCGGTCCATTGTTGTTTGAGATTCATTCAACCCATTCATGATTTTCATGTACTCTAAGAATTAATGACTTACTGGCCATCAACCATTCAGTGAATTATCTTTTTATCAACTACTATTTCCCTTTTCATGAGATGTATGTTTACTGGTTTCTTCGCTTCACTATCACCACAAGACTCTCCTTTGAGTATCTTAGCATTCAGCCCATCACCCTCTTTACTCACATTTGGTCTCTTCACTCAAGCCATTCTGCGAATCGTAAGGTTTAGGGTTCGAGAGAAATGAATGTTTAGGAGCCAATGTTTAATGGTCAAGGGTTCGAGGTGGATTAAGATGAGATTAAGACTACAGTTTTATCATTTAAGAATCAAGAAATAAATTAATAAAACATAATAAATATAATTCAAATGATACAGATTTCAGGGGATAAAAAACACGAAGTATAAAACAGCACAAACTAGCGGTTACACATATCGGTGAGGATACCTAAAATTGAGGTCCACTAACAGTGAGGTTATAATGGTGAGGTTCATAACGGTGATGTATAACGGTGATGTTCATACCAGTGAGGAATAATAGTGAGGTTGATACTAGTGAGGTGTAACGGTGAGGTTCATACCAGTGAGGTATAACGGTGAGGTTCATACAAGTGAATTATAATGGTGAGGTTCATACGAGTGAGGTATAAAGGTGAGGTTTATACCAGTGAGGTATAAAGGTGAGGATCATACCAGTGAGGTATAACAGTGAGGTTCATAGCAGTGAGGTATAACGATGACGTTTAAGGAAATTTTATCATTCTTAACTCATGTTTAATGTAACTTAACCTATTTAAACTTAAAGGCTTGGTGAATATGTCATCTAATTGAAGTTTAGTCCATATAAATTCAGGAGTAATATCTCCCTTTTGATAATTATTTCTCAAAAAGTGATGCCTTACAACAATGTGCTTAGTCATAGAGTGAGATATAGGATTCTTAGAGATATTTATCACAATTCTGTTGTCACAGTTTATAGATACATGTTTGAATTGATATCCATAGTCCAATAAAGTGTGTTTCATCCACAAAATTGGTGCACAACAACTACCATCAGCTATGTACTATGATTCAGCAGTAGACAATGCAACAGAATTCTACTTCTTACTACACAAATACACTAAGTAATTTCCTATAATATGACATGTTCCCAAAGTGCTCTTCCTATCTAACTTGCAACAAGCAAAGTCAGCAACTGAATAACATGTTAAATCAAATGATTGTACTTTTGGATAAAATAATCCTAAATGAGTAGTATTTTTATGGTTTTTGAAAATCCTTTTAACAGTAAGAATGTGTGACTCTTTTGGATTAGCTTGAAATCTTGCACACATTCACACACTAATCATTATATCTGGTCGACTAGCAGTAAGATAATGTAAACTCGTAATTATAGATCTATAATCGGTTTGATACACTGGTTTCCTAGTTTCATCTACATCCAATATACATGTGGTACTCATAGGTGTATCACTTTCCTTGTTACTATCCAAACCAAAACTTTTTAAAAGATCCTTGGTATATTTATTTTGATTTAAAATAATACAATTTTCATTTTGAAAAACTTGAAATCCAAGAAAATATTTGATTTCACCCATTAAACTCATTTCAAATTCACTATTCACACTCTTTGAAAAATCAATACATAATACATTTTTAGAAGATCCAATAATAATATCATCAACCTAGAATTGTACTATCAAAACACCTCTGGAAATCCTTTTGATAAAAAAAGTTGGATCAGAAATCCCTTTAATAAAATCTTTGTAAATAAGAAAATTACTATGTCTATCATACCAAGATCACTGAGTTTTCTTGAAACCATACAATGATTTACAATGTTTATACACTCAATTTGGAAAATGTGGATTAGTAAATCCTGGTGGTTTTTTAATGAAAACATCTTCAATTATAAAACCATTTAGAAAATACCTTTTAACATCCATTTGATATAACTTGAAATTAATATGAGCAGCATAAGCAGGTATAATTTTAATAGCTTCTAACCTTACTACTAGTGCAAAGGTTTCCTCATATTATATTCCTTCTTCTTGACTATATCCTTGTGAAACTAATCTAGCTTTGTTCCTAACTATATTTCCAAAGTCATCAACATTACTTCTAAAAACCCATTTAGTGCCTATGGTCAAGATGTCCTTAGGTCTGTCTACTAATTCCCATACATTGTTTCTTTCAAATATATTTAACTCTTCTTGTATATACATTACCCAAAATTCATCATTGATAGCGTCATTGATATTTTTATGTTCTGACATTGAATGAAAGGCTGGATGTTAAACTTGATTTCTTAGAGAAGCTCTAGTTTGTGTTACTCTATCTAAATCTCCTATAACAACATATAAAGGATGGTTTTTAAGGAACCTAATTTCTCTATAAAAATTAGGGATTGAAATTTTAGGTTCATTTACAGTTCAGGATCAATAGAAGTAGGTTCTGGGAAATTCCCAGAACAGGTTTCCTTAAAAACATGTTCACTATTTTTTCATTATGTTTTAGAATGGACAGGTCTTCTTGAATATTTTCAAGTGTGGGCTTAGGTTCATGTGGATCAGTTTTATCAAATTTTATGTTTACAGATTCTTCCACACAATTGTTCCTCTTATTAAATACTCTATAATCATTACTAGATGTAGAATAACCTCGAATGATAACTTCATCGCTTTTAGATGCAAACTTATCATGATTTTCTTTAGTATTGAGAATAAAAACTTTGCAACCAATGACTCTAAAGTAACTAACTTTAGGCTTCCTATTTTTCCATAGATCATAAGGGGTATTTTTCAAAGAAAGTATAACAAGGACTCTATTTATAATATAAAAAGTTGTATTCACAACTTCAGCCGAGAAGTAAACAAGTGAGTCATAATTATTGAGCATATTTCTTGCAATTTCCTAAAGGGTTCTATTCCTTATTTCTACTACACCATTCTGTGGAGGAGTCCAAGGGGCAGTGAAGTTGTGACTGTAGCCATTATGTGAGCAATAGGTTTCAAACACATGATTTTCAAACTCAAGACCATGATCACTTCTCAGGGTCTTAATATTAAGTCCAGTAAGGTTTTCTACAGACATGGAGTATTTAATGAAATAGGAACAAGATTCACTTTTGTGAGAAAGAATGTACACCCCAGTGTATCTAGAAAATTCATCTACTAGAACATAGACTTTGTGCTTCCCATTAAAACTAGAAAATCTAGATGGTCCAAATAAATCCATATGAAACAACTCAAGAGGTTGAGAAGTTGAAACTTTTTTCTTTTAATTGAAAGAATCTTTATGTTGATTTCCCTTTTGACAGGGATTACAAACTTTTCCTGTTGGGAATTTTAGTTTTGGTAGATCTCTAACTAAACCTTTCTTAGTCAGTTTCATAAGTGAATGAACATTACAATGCCTTAATATTCTGTTCCACAGCCAAGATTCTTTATGAAAATCATTTAAACAAGAAACCATTTGTTTTGATAAATAATTCATATCCACAACATATACATTTTTATTTCTTAATGCAGTAAATACCAAAATATTTTTATAATTAAATAAATTTCAAGCATCATTGAAAAATTTAACATTGAATCCATCATCACACAACTGAGAAATTCATAAATGGTTGTATTTTATTCCATCAAAAAATAATTCTTTAGAAATTAATATTGAATCATTGTTACCAATCTGGCCAAAGCCGGTGATATTTATTTTTGACTTATCACCAAAGGTGAGATGTCCCCCATCAAATTTGATTAAGCTCTTAATGAATGAGTAGTCTCATGTCATATTCCTTGAACATACACTATCAATTTACCATATCTTCTTGTAGGAACATTTCAAGCAAGTTTCCGACAAAACAGATTTAGACAGAAGATAACTTTGATACCCAGATTTTCTGGGGTCCAAAAAGGATAGTAAGTAAAACATTAGGCACCGATATTTATCTAATGGATTTCGTATATTTAACAGATTCAAATGATTTTTATAAATAAAATTTGTTTGTTCTGTAATAATTTTAATAGATTGATAATGATTAAGAATTCCCAGAACATGAACTAGCAGCATACTGTCCATATTTTTGAATAAATTTATTCTTAACAATCTGTCTCTGTCCATGTTGGTATCCTAAACCATAAGTATACATTAGTGAACTTGTTTTCTATGAATTTGAGTGAGATTATTCATTCCATTGTTGAACATTTATATGTCTTTTCTAGGTTTCTCATTAGATAGTTTAATTTCAGTATTCTCTTTTTATAGTTGAGAATTCATTTATTTTTCTATACTAAGATCTAATTTAACAGTATTAGTCAAGGCATGTTGTTTCTTCAATGATTTGTACTTATCTTTCAGCTCATTACAAGTATCTTCCAACATATTACGGTATTCAAATAATTCATATTTACACATAATATCATCATTATTTGAAGAACTTTCGTTCCCAGAATAATAATGATTTTTCATAGGGGAATTAAGTGTTACCTTAGATGATTCAGTCAGAAAACACATGTTGGCATGATTCTTTTCTTCAGAAATAGAAGCCTCAGATCCAATTGAGCTTTCTTCAGAATCACTCCATGTTGTATTTATAACATTCTTATATTTTTTATCCTTAAAATCATATTTATTCTTGAACTTCAATTTTCGATAGTCAGCATTAACATGTCCTTTCCGATATCACTTTCAATTACCTCATTGGTCATACTTACCCTTATAATTTTATTTTCTGAAAAATTTCTTCTTCTTATAGAATTTCTTGAATATTCTGGCTATATAATCCATCTCTTCATAACTGTCAGAGTCATAGTTTTAACTAGTTGAGCTTTCGACAGGTATGTGAACCTTCTCTTTGTCCTTGGTTTTTGAAGTAGTGGACTTAAATTTCATTGACTTTTTATTAGGTTCATCTTCTTCTTCTATGTTTACCTTTATCTCTTCTTCATACATCATAAACATACCAATAAACTCCTTGACTGGTAGCCTTCCAATGTCAGAAGATTTTAATATAGAGACAGAGGCTCATCTCCATCTGCCTGGTTGGGATCTCAATATCCTCTTGATTTGCTCTTTTGCTGGATCAACTTTTCCTAGTGAGCTCATTGTATTAACAATATCATTAAACATGAGATACATATCATAAATTTAGTCATGAGATTTCATTTTAAAATTATCATAATTAATAGTGTATGTATTTAGTTTCATTTCCATAACATTGGTTGTTCCCTAATGAGAAACCGCAAAAGTATCCCAAATTTCATAAGAAGTCTTCAAAGAAGATATTCAATTATATTTTTCATCTCCTAAAGAACAATTAAGTGCATTAATTGATTTACAATTATTATTGTAATCAGCTTTCGTTGCTTTATCCCAAGTAGTTCTAACAGTTTATAGAATCATATACTGAGTCTCTATAGCAGTCCAGATGTCAAATCCCATACTTTCTAAATGGATTTTCATTTTGATTTTCCATTTGGCATAATTTACCCCTTTAAAGAAAGGTGCACTGGTGGTAGCTACACCTTCTAATCTATTATCCATAATAACTATGTTTTAAAAGGATATATAAAGATATATAAATTTATAATTAAAAGAAATATTGAGATCTTTAAGATACAACTAAAATCAGAGTTGAAAACATTTATAAACCTTCCTCTGATAAAAAATGTTGGTCAGAGTGGATACTCAAGATGGGGGGTGGGGGTGAATTGAGTTCTAATTAAAAATTTCTGATTAAAAATATTTCTATTAAAAACCAAAAATTTAACAAAAAATATAAACTGTAGTGAATTTATAAAGATTGTAAGTGTTTAGTTAGCTTCTAAAAGATTGATTATTTCTCAGTTAATATAATCTGAAGATTAATTTATCCTTTGTAACTAATTTACTAGCTAAAAATATTTATAAACACTTGATAGTTCAACTATTAGAGTTTCTTCAAAACAGAGTTGTATTTCAAACTAATTAGCAGTGGAATATTGAAATTAGTTTAAACTGAGATAAGATGCACAATAGTTTTAATCAAGAGTTTCAGTATCAAGATGAGACTTTGTCCTCTCAAAATGTTTATATAAAACATTGATCTACACCCTGGATCGGGATTTACAATAGTTCTCAGTCATTCCATGTCCTCGGACCTCTACCACACTTCTACATGAGAAAGCAACAACAACAGCACATGGGTTGTACATGTCCTCAGACCTCTTCCACAGTTCTATATGGGCTACAAAATGATGTAAAGAGTTTGGTGTGAGGATTTCAGTATCCTCTAGTTCATCTTAGGAGTCAGTGTGTGTGTCCAAACAGACAGAAGCACACACACTGATCGTAAGGTAATAAAAGTGATCATAGTAGAGAAATAATATGGTATGAGTTTAGAATGCTCTTGTGTGATATCAATTCAGCTCTGTACTCCTTTGTATTGAATCAGATGAAGTGTTGAGTTCTTTTATGGAAGTTGTCTGGAAAAAAGAGTGTCGTGATTTTTTTCCTTCTTCAGCTTGATTAAGAGAGTATTCCATGTAGCACTTGAACCTCCTCCTGAACATCTGTTCTTGAAGTGTATCACTATCCGCACTTTCTTCAATAGCTTGATATTCCTTTTATTACGTGATCTCCAGCAGTGGGAATGATTACCTTTTAGTGGTATAAGGTATGGTTTCCTGATATCCAACAAACACAATTAATTAGTATCCGACATAAGTAGTGATTAATTTTGCAGGTATGAGGTACAGTGTCATGATATCCAATAGAAATCATTAATTAATTTCAGTTGCATTAAAATCACAAAATATAACAATTTCTAATAAACAAAAATAGAGATAGAGTTTAGAGAAATATAGACTGGTTTCCATCGGCAACTCCTTATATCAGTGAACCTGTAGCGGTGGACTTGTAACAGTGGGTCTTGCATCGGTAGCTGTTACTCTCTGTAACGTTATCTTGCTTGTTTCGGTAGTTTTTTGTGTAGCGGTAGCTCCTTATATCGGTGAACTTCGGTTGGTAGATCTTCTGTAACACCCCAAGATAGCATAGTGTGTTATTTCTTCAAAATAATTAAATAACTTGCACTACACGCAACACCGAGTTCAAGCGCACTATGAATTACCAAACAAGCCGTTCAAAAGAGGTTATAAATAGTATTAACTAAATTTTGAACCTTATATAATACTTATAATTTTAGAATCCTTATTATTAGTTTCTTAGACATAATGTAAGAACAATTTTTTTTAAATAAAAGAAGTATTTTTCAAAAATGGACTTTTACCAACTTTAATAGTGAACCTATTTTAAATCCAATATTTTAAACTTTTATATATTCAATTTGACTAAATAAATTTATTCTTTAGAATGGGGTCATAAAAAAATTTTACAATGTAACACCCCAAGCTTCCACGGGAACCTTCTCTTTGAATAATACAGTAGCTTGTATTGTACGCAACATGGAGTTCTAACACACACCACAACCAATCAAACTAGCCGTTATGAATAGTAATACATAATTTTTGAAATTATATATATTTTATATTTCAAAATGAAATTTATTTTTGTATTCGGAATATCGAATTTATCCTGGGTGAAATTTTGGAACTTTTCGGATAACACTTATATTTTGATGAATAGTGAAAATTACTAAATTTTAATTAAAAAAAACTTTTTTAATCGAAATAATTTTTATTGATAAATTATGAATTTGAGTGGTTTTAAATTATATTTAGAATATTTTTTTTACCATTTAATGTAATGTCAGTCATTGTACATAATTTTACAATTTAACAGGACATAAACAAGTGTCAATCTTTTGATAGTTATTATCTCTTAAAAACACGTTTTTTGTTTTAACAGCGGGAATTAATTTTAAATTAATTTATGCCACTTATGTGTTTTGAATTTGGAAAAATGGATTCCATATTTGGAATCAGGATTTTCATATTGTGTAAATAGGTAACTTTTATTTTTATACATTTTGTATAATTACTTCGGTAAATATTTTATTTACCATGATTAAGTGTAAATCCGGTAAATAAGGGTTAAATAATAATATTATAATAATACTAAATTACGATAAAATGAGTCCTAAACTTATTCTTGGGTACATTTCCGACTATGGGCATCATTGGGGCGATTTTGGGACCCCATGGAACCACTTGTAGATGATAGGGACACTTTATTTTAATTAAATTAAAATAAGTACAAAAATGACATAAGCATATATCTTTTAGGAAAACAATTTTTACAAGGGGTTATATATGTTCATATTTTCGACTATAAATATTCATTAGAAAGATAAAATGATTTCCTACATAATAATATTTTATTTATAATTTTTATACATTAAATAATTTAATTTATTTATGACACAATGATGATGTAGTAATTACCATAATAGTGAAAAATTAAACTAATTGATATTATAAATACCCAAATAAATATAATTTGAGACTATTTATGAATTAAACTAATTTTATTGGTTAATATGACATGTTAATATTGATTTAATTAAATTTTTTCAAAATAATCATTCTTTTATGACTTTTTTACAAAATTCTATTGTTGAATAGTGTCAAAATTGACATAAAAGAGTTTTTAAAACAAATATTATATTATTAATTGATATTAAATTCCAAAAATTCTAGGGTTCGGCCAAGAGACTTATATCATGATAGGTTAATTATTAATGGACCAGTTTGCAGTCTCTTGGATGTATATGGTATGTTTATTAACCATATAATATAAAAATACAAACAGACATTATAAAAGTGAAACTAATTAACTAAGAGTTAATACTTAAAGACAAGGATTATATAATGACCCAAACCTATATAAATTCTATTGGTTGAGTGGGTTTAGACCCATCCCCGCCTTAAACTTTAAATAATAAACTTTTGAGCCATTATAAACCAAATATGAATTTATTATAAATTAATATTTCTAGCTTTTCCAAAGGTTCCCCTCACCCCTCTTATAAAAGGGCACTCCCCCTTCTCATTACTTCACATCTTCAAAGCCTTTGGGTTCAGCCAACCCCTACCCAAATACTCTCACTTATTCAATCACTACAACCTAGAGACCTTAGTTTGATCAAAAAGCCAACTTAAGGATCACTTTTGATCAAATCAAAAGGAAGAACCCGAAGAAGAGGTAATGATTTCACCACCCTTTTTCTAGTTCCTTTCTTCTTCCACTTCTTCTTCCATTATTGTTACCATTCTAAAATAATAAATCCAGTATAATATATATACTGTGATGTTATTATAAATATGGTACAACCATATTCACTATTCTATCGGTCCTTTGAATAACATGTCACCATACGTGTGTACGTACGGCTTACCGTCTCCACGTCGTGGTGTAATTGTTATTCAATAAATTATTATTTGGATGGGTATAATAATGATGTGTAACTCATGTAAACAATAAATATAACATTATAATGATTCTGTATATATGATATAACATCCAATTATATATTATTTTAATATCAAAAGAAAGATATTGTCGCTCATGCGTACGTACGGACTTCTGTCTCCACGAACGCGATGAGATTCATTCTCCATCGTATCCATTCAAGTATAATTATCATTTGTTGATTAATAATAGTATCTGAGGACTTGATATCATTCTGGATATTATTAAGATACAATCTATCCATTACAAACATGGCTTACGTAATAAAACATATAAAAGAAAATGAGTAAGTTAACACCCGAAACAACGATAATACTAAGATATTATTAGCAAATCAATGTTAAAAGATCATATATGATAACATATTAATGTATATGATTATTGTATAATTTAATAACAATTATTTCACTATTATACTGGAGTTTAACATACCCCAACCAATGAAAAGTAAAAGATAAGGGTTATTTCACAATATCTTCATTATCCGAGGTTGTTTATACGTAATAATCTACTGGGATCTCTTTATCATCCACATCCATGTTTCTTAAAAATTTATTTCAAAACGTTTTTACTATTTAAAATAATATGGCTTAAAGTCATTTACACCCTTGTTTGACTTTTTATAAGAGTTTTATAAATGAATCTTTCTGTCGTTTTCCAAACAAGGTGCTTTTAACCTTTTCGACAGAATTAAGGTAAGAATGTTTTTTTAACTTATACGGCGGGTGCGGCTATTTTCCGCCATTATAAATTCGTCGAAGCTTCCATTACAAGCTTATAAGAATACTTTCAAAGAAAATGTTTCATTTTATATGAATCTTAAATTATTTCAAAATAAAAAGAGATATTTCTCTAAAATGATTTTTGATTTCATCTATGTCAACATCATTTGATGGATTTTAAGCTTATTTGGAGATGATTTATTATGAAACAAAACTTCTATATTATATTGAAGGTTTTGTGATATTTTTGACTATGGATATGTTATTTTCATGGTTTATGGATGAAGTATTTACATTTCGTATGCTAGTTTCAATATGAATATTTATGTTATGTTTAAACCTTTTCATATGGGAATGCATTGGACTTAATATGTGACGGGTGGAGCCCGCTATAGCTCCTCGATGCATCGGTAGGTCTCATGAGACAAGCTAGTGTCTTGGCATAAGGCCTTAGAAAAATCTTATCTGTAGTCATGGCATGAGGCCTTGGCTAAGTGGTTATGATAGTCTGGCATTATGAATTCCATCATTATGAAAGTGGTTATTGATATTGCATGTGATTTTTCTATTAGTAGAATATCCATGTGAATAAGTAAATGGCATTATTTCATTTTACTTTTTCACTAATATGTTGAATTTCAAGTTTAATAGGCTTTTCTTTTAGTTATACATTACCTTAAATGTTTATTCATATTTTTTAAAGTTTCCGCTATATTTTTATCCTTACTGGGCATTTGAGCTCACCCCTTTTCTATGTTTTATTTTTCCCAGGATGTGAAGAAGTAAGTTATGAATGACCTGCAGGGATAGTATGTGGGGATATGAGTGTGGAATATGGAGACTATGTTTTTGTTGTAGTTTTTTTACTTTTTGATGTAATGTAAAACTTTATAAATATATCTACTGTTTCCAAGGCTACTAAACCAATCGGTCATTCAAGATTTGATAATTCTTTTGATCATGCCAATGTAATGTAATAATGCACCGACTCTGGGTGACTAGGGTCAGGGTGTTACAGTTGGTATCAGAGGAAGTTTATTACAAACCTTGGAAGCTAGATTTAGATAAACCTTGATTAAAGAACATAGATTTAAGATAGACCTTGAAGTTTAGTATAGAAGAACTTCCAAGAATTTTGGTATTGTAGAGATTTTGTGAGTTTTCCGAGCAATACATCCATGTGTGGATACGAGCAGGTAGAGGTGGCTCTGGAACAGATGTACCTAGGGGTAAAACCCAAAAACACCACTTTGAGCTGGACTCGAACGGGAACTGGGGCACGACAATGGGCCTTGCTGCACTCTTGGTTACGACACTCCTGGGGGGTATGCTTAGGATAATTCTCATTTTCTTTAAAAACCATTATGAAGGGTTTATGAGTATATACGTCCTCAAAAGAGACATTTTTATGATTATGGATTATATCCATAAACTATTTAATTTATGTTATGTGTTTTACAAGTTTGGGATTAGGTATTGTTATTCATAATCTAATCTAGTGTATGACATTGTTTAGAAATCGTTCCCAGTAGAAGGAATGAGAACTCCAGCCATGCACATGATCCAAAGAGAAAGAAGGGTCATATCTTTCATGGTCTGAAGTCATAATTTTAAGAGAAATAGTCTCTCATATATTATCATCATATGAAGAAATAATATCATGTCTTGATAAGATAAGTGAAGAGTTTACTGAGTCCTATGGCTTTGAAGTGTAGCAAGAGAAGAAAAAGATGGAAGAGAGAAAGATGGATAAGGGGGAGATGGAAAAGAAGAATTTTCCCATATATGATAACATGGGGATGAAACACCCGGAAACATTCCTGAAAGGAATGAGAGTTTGTTATAAGTGTAGAGGAAAAGGGCACAAAGTACATGACTGCAAGGGTAAGAAAATGGTTTCAAATGTACAATGCTTCATTTGAAAGGAGTTTGGACACCATGCGAACCTATGTCCTAGTCATCAGACTATGCTGCAAATGATGCTATTGGATAATAATCATGTTATGATACTACCAAATATGAATAGGAATGATTAGAGTTCTTATGTTGATTATGTAATTTGAGCGTTGTATCAACAATGTACTTGTTATAATAATTATGGAGTATATAAGGATTTTACTACAGTACTATTTCATTAAGGACTTGAGATTGTGCAGTACAAAGAAAAGTTTCTGAACAGCAGGATAAATTTTTGGAAAATATATTGTTGAGGGAATGATAAACCATAATATAGTTCTGATACCGAGGTAGTGATTTTGGAATAATACATGATTGATTTGGATAAATTATTTTGTATATTCTTGACTACCTTGAAACTGATTAATGATTTCTATATTCCATCATTGTTGGGGTTTAAAACATTTTTTTATTGAATGAGTATATCTATTATTATTTAAGGAATAAGGGATCATGAATGTAATCAATAAGGTTTTATGGTAATTCAGGATGTTGTAGTGTTTTAAAAGAATACATGATGAAGGTGTTCAAATGTTATTACACAGAAAAAAAGGATCTTTATTTTGTTTACATTCTTTATAAATTTTGGAATGATGTATTTTGGATAGTTCTATTTTGGATTATTTTGGATTGCAATAAAAGGACAACCTAGAGGTCAGGAGGCAACCCGTCGCGTCTGGCAAGGCCGCGAGACGTGAACCCACAACCGAAGGGCGACAAGGGTGTATCACCTACCACTGGCCCACGTGATGTCCTGGATTGAATAATGTCATTTTTTCTAATGGTTCTGCTATATGAATTATAAATTCATTTTTAACCCTATACGAATAGGATAAATAGAATATTATTTTTAAGTTCTATTATCTTTTATAGTGAAAGATGAGTCTGTGGTAGAAATTAGTTAAAGGATGGAACTATACTTTTCAAGAATATATTTTTCTTCTTCTCTTATTCTATGAAGAAATAAATTCTTATACATTATTTAAGGAATCCTAATTCCAAAAATGTTTTATCCTAATACCCTATGTTTTGTTGAACCGATGGTATTTCAAATCATCATAGATTGATTAATTTAAGGACCTCAATTTTATACTTGTTTGTGATTGATGACCACAATCACTACCAATAAATATTTATGTTTTTCCTCCAATTATATGTCTCTAATTTCCACCAATGTTCTCCTAATCGAGATCATAATTGGGTGGTGACCCTTTCATTTCTCTTTTCCTCATATTAAGACTAAATTTTAGTAACACAATTTCCAATGTGGGTTTTCCCACAAAGATATTTTCTATTTTCAACCTTTTATTTTCTAAGAACAATTTCAAATTGAGAGGATTCATTTTATTTAAGGAGGGGAGAATGTAACACCCCAAGATTTCATAGTGTGTTATTTCTTTAAAATAATTCAATAACTTGCACTACACGCAACACCCAGTTCAAGCGCATTATGACTTACCAAACAAGCCGTTCAAAAGAGGTTATGAATAGTATTAACTAAATTTTGAACCTTATATAATACTTATAATTGTATAATCCATATTATTATTTTCTTAGACATAATGTAAGAACAAATTCATTTTTTCAGATAAAAGAAGTATTTTTCAAAAATGCACTTTTACCAACTTTAATAGTGATCCCTTTTAAATCCAATATTTTAAAAATTTATATATTCAATTTGACTAAATAAATATATTCTTTATAATGGGGACATAAAAAAATTACAATTTAACACCCCAAGCTTCCACGGTATCCTTCTCTTTGAAGAATACAGTAGCGTGTGTTGTACGCAACTTCGAGTTATAACACACACCACAACCAATCAAACTAGCCGTTATGAATAGTAATATCTAATTTTTTAAATTATATATATTTTATATTTCAAAATTGACTTCATTTTTGGATTCGGAATATCTAATTTAGCCTAGGGTGAAATTTTTGAACTTTTCGGATAACACCTATATTTTGATGAATAGTGAAAATTACTAAATTTTAATTAAAAACATCTTTTTTAATCGAAATAATTTATATTGATAAATTATGAATTTGAGTGGTTTTAAAGTATATTTAGAATATATTTTTACCATTTAATGTAATTTTGGTCATTGTACATAATTTTACAATTAAACAGGACATAAACAGGAGTCAATCTTTTGATAGTAATTATCTCTTAAAAACATGCTTTTTGTT
This sequence comes from Viscum album, assembly GCA_963277665.1. NCBI lineage: Eukaryota > Viridiplantae > Streptophyta > Magnoliopsida > Santalales > Viscaceae > Viscum > Viscum album. Next base: position 1,209,626,837 of record OY728165.1, on the reverse strand, counting down.
TTAACAACGGGAATTAATTTTAAATTAATTTCTGCCACTTATGTGTTTTGAATTTGGAAAAATGGATTCCATATTTGGAATCAGGATGTTCATATTGTGTAAATAGGTATCTTTTATTTTTATACATTTTGAATAATTACTTCGGTAAATATTTTATTTACCATTGTTAAGGGTAAATCCGGTAAATAAGGGTTAAAAAATAATATTATAATAATACTAAATTACCATAAAACGTGTCCTAACCATATTGGTGGATTCATGTCCGACAATGTTCATCTTTGGGTTGATTTTGGGACCCCATGGAGCCACTTGTAGGTGATAGGGATACTTTATTTTAATTAAGTTAAAATAAGTACAAAAATGAAATAAGCATATATCTTTTAGAAAAACAATGTTTTCAAAGGGTTATATATGTTGTATTTTAGACTATAAATATTAATTAGAAAGATAAAAAGATTTCCTTAATTATAATAGTTTTTTATAATTTTTAGACATTAAATAATTTAATTTATTTATGACACAATGATGATGCAGTAATTACCATAATAGTGAAAAATTAAACTAATTGATATTATAAATACCCAAATAAATATAATTTGAGACTTTTTATGAATTAAAATAATTTTCTAGGTTAATATGACATGTTATTATTTATTTAATTAACTTTGTTTGAATTAATCATTCTGTTATGATTTTTTTACAAAAAATCAATTATTGAATAGTATCAAAATTGACATAAAAGAGTTTTTAAAAAAGATATTATATTATTAATTGATATTAAATTCCTAAAAATCTATGGTTCGGCCAAGAGACCTATATCATGATAGGTGAATCATTAATGGAACACTTGGGGGTCGCTTGGATGTATATGGTATGTTTATTAACCATATAATATAAAAATACAAAGAGAAATTGGAAAAGAGAAACTAATTAACTAAGAGTTAATACTTAAAGATAAGGTTAATATAATGAACCAAACCTATCTAAATTATATTGGTTGAGTGTTTTTAGACCCATACCCACCTTAAACGTTAAATACTAAACTTTGTAGGCATTATAAATAGAATATGAATTTATTATAAATTAATATTTATAGCTTTTCCAAAGGTGCCCCTCACCCCTCTTATAAAAGGGAACTCCCCCTTCTCATTACTTCACACCTTCAAAGCATTTGGGTTCGGAAAACCCCTGCCCAAATACTCTCTCAACTTCCTTCAATACAACCTAGAGGCCTTAGTTTGATCAGAAAGCCAACCTAAGGATCCATTTTGATCAAATCAAAAGGAAGAACCCAAAGAAGAGGTAATGATTTCACCACCCTTTTTCAAGTTCCTTTCTTCTTCCACTTCTTCTTCCTTTATTGTTACTGTTATAAAATAATAACTCCCGTATCATATATATACTGTGATGTTATTATAAATATGGTACAACCATATTCACTATTCTATCCATCCATTGAATAACATGTCACCATACGTGTGTACGTACGGCTTACCGTCTCCACGTCGTGGTGTAATTGTTATTCAATAAATTATTATTTGGATGGATATAATAATGATGTGTAACTAATGTAAATAATAAATATAACATGATAATGATTCTTTATATATGATATACCATCCAATTATATATTATTTTAATATCAAAAGAAAGATATTGCCGCTTGTGCGTACATATGGACTACCGTCTCCACGAACGCGATGAGATTCATTCTCCATCGTATCCATTCAATTATAATTCTCATTTGTTGATTAATAATAGTATCAATGGACTTGATATCATTCTGTATATTATTAAGATACAACCTATCCATTACAAACATAGCTTATGTAATAAAACATATAAAAGAAAACGAGTAAGTTAACACCCGAAACAACGATAATATTAAGATATTATTAACAAATCAATGTTAAAAGATAATATATGATATCATATTAATGTATATGATTTTTGTATAATTTAATAACAATTATTTAACCATTATACAGGAGGTTAACCTACTCTAACCAAAGAAATGTAAAAGGTAAGGGTTATTTCACAATCTCTTCATTATCTGAGGTTTTTATACGTAATAATCTACTGGGATCTCTTTATCATCCACATCCATGTTTCTTAAAAATGTATTTCAAAACATTTTTACTATTTTAAATAATATGGGTTAAAGTCATTTATACCCTTGTTTGAATTTTTATAAGAGTTTTATAAATTAATCTTTCTGTAGTTTTCCAAACAAGTTGCTTTTAACCATTTCGACAGAATTAAGGTAAGAATGTTTTTTTTAACTTATACGGTGGGTGCGACTATTTTCCGCCGTTATAAAATAATCGAAGCTTCCCTTACAATATTATAAGAATACTTTCAAAGAAAATGTTTCATTTTATATGACTCTTAAATGATTTCAAAATAAAACGAGATATTTCTCTAAAAAGATTTTTGATTTCATCTATGTCAACATCCTTTGATAGATTTTAAGCTTATTTGGAGATGATTTATTATTAAACAAAACTTCCATATTGTATTGAAGGTTTTGTGATATGTCTGACTATGAATATGTTATTTTCATGGTTTATGGATGAAGTATTTACAATTCATATTCTATTTTTAATAGTAATGTTTATGTTATGTTTAAACCTTTTCATATGGGAATGCATTGGACTTAATATGTCAAGGGTGGAGCCCGCTATAGCTCCTCGATGCATTGGTAGGTCTCATGAGACAATCTAGTGTCTTGGCACAAGGCCTTGGAAAAATCTTATTTGTAGTCTTGGCACGATGCCTTGGCTATGTGTTTATGATAGTCTGGCATTATGCATTCCATCATTATGAAAGTGGTTATTGATATTTGTTGGAATCACCTGTTTTGATAATCCCAAATCATGCTTAAACATTGATTATGATGTATTAAAACCTTGCATTAATCTTATTATTCTATTCTTAAACGTATTTTATTCTAAACAGTTCATATTCTTACTCTCATAACTTTACTGTAACAGCTTACAGTAGTATTTACATAAGTTTAGTATTGTTAGCTAACAGTCAGAGCTTTCTTTTCAAAGTCACAGTTACAGCTAACTGTCACCTTAAGTTACTGTTGCAATAAGTTCACAGTTACAATGTTACAGTCGAAGACTAATACAAGATTACAGTCACGAGTCTACCGCTATCTATTGTCAAAGCTCACAGACGAAGGTCACAGTTACAAGACTTCTGTTCAAAGTTTTCTCTGCTCAAGTTCACAGTCGAACAAGCCTACAGTCATAAGTCTACAGTCAAGGTTACAGTTAGACAGCTTCTGTCGACTAAGTCTACTGATGATCGAGGTCTACAGTTGACAAAGGTTACAGTTCTACAAATTTGATATTACAAGTATACAGTTAGAGAGGCTACAGTTACATGGAGTAAAAGCTACCATTTCAAGCCTACAGACAGCAAGCCTGTTGTTGAAGTCAGCATTCAGAAGGAAGTCCACAGTTGGAAGACCACAGTTGAAGTCCACAGTGACATACATTCTCGATCAGTTTATTATTATTATATTTCTACTTTTTTTCATTACCAATTTGTTTAATACTAATCTAACGGTCATGTCTAGACAAATTGATACACCTAACATTATTTATTTATATTTTCAGACATATCAAGAAATAATACAATGTACGAGGAAGATCGCACGTGCAACTCCAGACTATTTATCTTGTCGGCCTCGAGTGAACAAATAGGGTATATATGGAGGAGTATAAAAAGAAGAGAGAAGCATTCAAGAAAAAAAATTGAATGAATGAATGAAACAGTTACACAAAGTCTAACATCTACAACTGAGAAGGAGATACGCATATACACAAAAAGAAGAACTCTCGAGCATTCATTCTGAAGAACAAAAGAGTCTCAAGTGAACCGACTGAAAGAACAGTCTCCTAAAAGCCATGCTGTGAAGTACTCAAACTCAAAGAAGCTGATCACTTGAACATCTGGAAGTCTGGAAATCACGACACTCTGTTTTAGTGTCAACTTACAGAAAAAGGACCAAAAGCTTCAAGTCACTCATTCCTACGAGTCCAGAACTGATCTGCCAACACTATAGAGCACTCTAAACCTTCTTCTCTATATCTCTTGCTCTACTGTGTTTAAGTGTTTTACATTTGTGAGCAGTGTGTTAGTATTACACACACTGTCTCCTGTGCTTAAACTGAGGGATACTGAAAATCCCTATCCCAAACCCTTTTACACTTCATTTCCCACTGTGGATAGTGGTAGAGGTCTTGTGACCTGGACAGCTGGCTGCTGTTGTTTGTTTTCCCACGAAGAACTGTGGTAGAGGTCTTGTGACCTGGACAGTGTGTTCACTGTTGTTAACCCCGATCCAGGGTGTGGATCATTTTTATATAAACTTTTGAGAGGACTACGTCTCGGCTTGAGACTGAACCTCTTGGTTAATTCTCTGTGTTTGTAGTTATACTCTATATCCATACTATACATATTTACTTCATATTCCGCTGCTATTACTTTGAAATATAATCTATCTTCAAAGCTACTTTGATAATTAAATTCGCAAGTGTTTATATTTGTTATAAATCAGTAAGTTAGTTTCAAAAGTTAATTTAATCATAAGATTAATTTAACTGAGAATTAATCAATCTTTGAGAAACTAATTGAACCTTTATAATCTATATTAATTCACTACAGTTTAACTTGTTGTGAAATTGGGGTATTTTAATAGAAATTGTTTTTAACAGAAATTTTAATTGGAACTCAATTCACCCCCCCTCTTGAGTGTCCACTCCGACCAACATTTGGTATCAGAGGTTGTGTTTATCTCTGTTATAATTGCTCAAAGTTTTACTCTCTGTTTTTAAACTGTGATTGTAGTTTTATCTAAAAGATCTTAAATTTCTGTTAGTTCTAAATTTTATCTCTTTAAAACATTTTCTAAAATTTCCTTATGGATAATAGACTAGAAGGTGCTGCTACTAACAGGCCACCCTTCTTTAATGGTGTGAATTATGCCCAATGGAAGCTCAAAATGAAAATTCATTTGGAAAGTATGGGTTTTGATATTTGGACTGCTATAGAGTCTCAATACAAGATTCCAGAAACTGAAAGAATAACTTGGGACGAACCTACTAAGGTAGCTTACAATAATAATTGTAAGGCTGTGAATGCTCTCTACTGTGCTCTAGGAGATGAGGAATTCAATAGAATTTCTGCATGTAAAACTGCTTTTGAAATCTGGGACACCTTAGCTGTTTCTCATGAAGGAACAACTAATGTCAAGGAAATGCGGTTAAATACTTATACTATCAAATATGATAACTTTAAGATGAAATCTGATGAACCTATTTCTGATATGTATCTCAGGTTTAATGAGATAGTCATCACAATGAGCTCACTCGGAAAGATTGTTCCAACAAAGGAGCAAATCATGAGATTATTGAGATGTCTGCCTGACAGATGGATAGGCACATCCGTTTCAAATAGAGAATCATGTGATATTGGAACTTTGCCTGTCAAGGAGTTAATTGGTAAGCTGATGATGTACGAAGAAGAGCTCAAGGTAAATAAAGAGGAAGATGAGGAACCAAAACGAAAATCTGTAGCTTTTAAGTCTACTGCATCAAAGATCAAAGACAAGGAGAAAGTGCATATACCAACTGAAAGCTCATCTAGTGAAGACTTAGATTCTGACAGTGATGCCGAGATGGCACAGATAGCAAGGAGATTCAAGAAGTTCTATAGGAAGAAGAAGTTCTTCAGAAAACCAAACTACAAGGGTAAGTATGATAGACAAGGTAAGTGGAAGAAAGATTGGAAGAAAACTGATAAAGAAGAAGACATAGTTTTCTATGAATGTAAAAGGAAAGGACACATCAAAGCTGACTGTCCTAAGTTAAAATTCAAGAAGAAATATGAGTACAAGGACAAGAATTATAAGAAAGCTATGAAGGCCACCTGGAGTGCTTCAGAAGACAGCACAAGTGAATCAGAATCCAGTGATTCTGAAAGAAATCGTGCTAATATGTGTTTCATGACAAACACATCTGAGGTAACCTTAGACACTCCCACTTTAAACTCTTATTATTCTGAAGGTGAAGCAGAATCTGGTTCTGATTCTGAAAATATGTCTAAAGATGAATTGATTGAATACTGTAATATGCTGGAAGAAACGTGTAATGAACTAAAGGATAAATATAAGTCTTTAAAGAAACAGAATGCTCTTACTGCAAGTGTCAAGTCTGCACTTGATGTAGAAAAAGAGAAAAATGTTCAATTATTAAAGGAGAATACAGAACTGAAACTATCTAATGAACAACTTAGAAAGGACTTAGAAACATTCACAAATGGAAAAGATACTCTAACCCAACTGCTAGGAAAGCAAGTTGCACCTAAGTATGCTACTGGCTTGGGATACCAACCTGGACAAAGACAGTTTACTAAAACCCGATTTATTCCCAAGTCTGAAAAAAATCCTGCTAGTTCCAGTTTTGGAAATTCGTATGCCTCAACTGGTTATTTAAATAGTTGCAGATCAAATAAAGTATATCTCTCTAAATCTGTTGCATCTATTAATTGTATGGGACCCATAAAACAAATCTGGGTACCTAAATCCTTGATTGCTAACATATCTGGACCCAAGAAAATCTGGGTACCAAAGTCATTTCCTGTCAAATCTGTTTTGTAGGAAATCTGTTTGAAGAGAAATTACAAGAAGGTATGGTACTTAGACAGTGGATGTTCAAGACACATGTCGGGGGACTATTCGTGCTTCAAAAGCTTAATAAAGGTTGATGGAGGATATGTCACTTTTGGTGATAACTCAAAAGGAAAAATCATCGGCTTAGGCAAGATTGGTAACACTGACTCAGTATTAATTTCCAAAGTTTTATTTGTTGATGGACTTAAGTACAACCTACTTAGCATTTCTCAATTGTGTGATGATGGTTTTAATGTCAAGTTTGAAAACAATTATTGTGATGTTTATAATTCCAAAAATGCTTTAATATTTTCTGCCTTAAGAAATGAAAATGTTTATGTTGTTGACTTAAACACTTTAGCTAAACATAATGTTACTTGCTTAAATGCTTTTCATAAAGAGTCTTGGCTGTGGCATAGGAGATTAGGACACTGCAACATTCACTCACTTAGAAAACTCTCTAAGAAACACCTAGTTAGAGACTTACCTAAGCTTGAATTCCCAAATGACAAAGTGTGTAATCCCTGTCAAAAGGGAAAACAACACAAAGTTTCTTTTAAACCAAAGAAAGAAGTTTCAACTTCTCAACCACTTGAACTGGTTCACATGGATTTGTTTGGACCATCAAGAATTTCAAGTCTAAATGGGAAGCACTATGTTTATGTTCTTGTAGATGAATTTTCTAGATATACTTGGGTATACTTTCTAGCTCACAAAAGTGAAGCCTGCTCTTCCTTTGTTAAATACTCTAAGTCTGTAGAAAATCTTAGTGGACTTAAGATTAAGACCTTGAGGAGTGATCATGGCCGTGAGTTTGAGAATCAAGAATTTGAATCTTACTGCTCACACAATGGCTATGCTCACAATTTTTCTGCTCCTAGGACACCTCAACAGAATGGTGTAGTGGAAAGAAGAAACCGAACCCTGCAAGAAATTGCAAGGACTATGCTTAATGAATATGACCTGCCTGTTTACTTTTGGGTTGAAGCTGTAAACACAGGCTGCTATGTTATTAATAGAGTCTTGATTAGACCGATTCTTAAGAAAACCCCTTATGAGTTGTGGAATAATAGGAAGCCTAAGGTTAATTACTTTAGAGTTTTTGGTTGCAAAGTCTTTATTCTGAATACTAAAGATAATCTTGATAAATTTGCTCCAAAAAGTGATGAAGGAATTTTCCTGGGTTACTCTATGTCTAGTAAAGCCTATAGAGTGTTCAATAAGAAAACCAAATGTGTGGAAGAATCTGTTCACATCATGTTTGATGAGACTGATCCACATGAGTCTAAAACTTCTCTTGAAGATGTTGAAGAAGACTTATCTGTTCTGGACCTAAATGACAAATCTAAAGAACCTGTAATAAAAACATCCAGTTCTGGACTTTTTCCAGAATCTTCCTCTGTGGAACCCGAACCTATAAATGAACCTGAAATCTCTAGTCCAACCTTTACCAAATCAACTAGGATTCTAAAGAATCATCCTTTAGATGCTGTTGTTGGTAATCTTGACAGAGGAACACAAACTAGAGCTTCTCTAAGAAATCAGGTTGAACATCAAGCTTTTCTTTCATAGCTTGAACCCAAAAATGTCAATGATGCTATCAGTGATGAATTCTGGGTAATGGCTATGCAAGAAGAACTAAATCAGTTTGAAAGAAACAAAGTTTGGGAATTAGTGGAAAGACCTAAAGACACTCTTACCATAGGCACTAAATGGGTGTTTAGAAACAAAGTGGATGAGTTTGGTAATATAATCAGAAACAAAGCTAGGCTAGTTGCACAAGGGTATAGTCAGGAAGAAGGAATAGACTATGAGAAAACCTTTGCACCCGTGGCTAGACTAGAGGCCATTAGGATATTACTTGCTTATGCTGCTCATCTGAATTTCAAACTATATCAAATGGATGTTAAAACTGCTTTTCTAAATGGATATATAATTGAGGATGTATTTGTGGAACAACCTCCTGGTTTTACAAATCCCCATTTTTCTAATCATGTTTTTAAACTATCTAAAGCTTTATATGGTTTAAAGCAAGCTCCAAGAGCTTGGTATGATAGGCTCAGCTCTTTTCTTATTTTGAAAGGATTTACTAAAGGGATAGCTGATCCTACTCTTTTTATTAAATGGATTTCTAAAGATGTCTTAATAGTACAAATTTATGTGGATGATATTATTTTTGGATCTTCTAAAAATTCTTTATGTGTTGATTTTTCAAAAATAATGCAAAATGAGTTTGAAATGAGTTTAATGGGAGAACTCAAATTTTTCCTTGGATTTCAGATCATTCAAAATAAAAATGGTATTATTTTGAACCAAAGTAAATATATTAAAGATCTTCTAAAACGTTTTTCTTTGGATGGCACCAAAGGCAGTGACACACCTATGAGCACCACTTGCAAGTTGGACAGTGATGAAACTGGTGAACCAGTGGATCAAACCAATTACAGAGGTATGATAGGTAGTCTACTGTACCTTACTGCCAGTAGACCTGACATCATGTTCAGTGTATGCATGTGTGCTCGGTTTCAAGCCAATCCAAAAGAGTCTCATTTGACTGCTGTTAAAAGGATTTTCAAATATCTAAAACATACTCCCAATTTGGGATTATTTTATCCAAAAGGACAATCATTTGATTTATTAAGTTATTCTGATGCTGATTTTGCTGGCTGCAAGTTAGATAGAAAGAGCACCTCTGGAACATGTCACATTTTAGGCAAGTCACTAGTATCTTGGTGTAGTAAGAAGCAGAATTCTGTTGCATTGTCTACTGCCGAAGCTGAGTATATAGCTGCTGGTAGCTGTTGTGCACAAATCTTGTGGATGAAACACAGTTTACTAGACTATGGATATCAATTCAAACATGTCTCTATAAGGTGTGACAATACAAGTGCTATTAAAATTTCTAAAAATCCAGTATCTCATGCTAGGACAAAACATATTGATGTGAGACATCACTTTCTGAGGGATCATTATCAAAAAGGTGATATCACTCTTGAGTTAATTGGCACTGAACATCAATTAGCTGATATTTTTACAAAGCCTTTGAATTCTGAGAGATTAAGCTACATAAAACATGAGTTAGGTATGATTAATTATAGCACAGTTGAAACCTCACAGTTGAAACCTCACAGTTGAAACCTCACAGTTGAAACCTCACAGTTGAAACCTCACAGTTGAAACCTCACAGTTGAAACCTCACAGTTGAAACCTCACAGTTGAAACCTCACAGTTGAAACCTCACAGTTGAAACCTCACAGTTGAAACCTCACAGTTGAAACCTCACAGTTAGACCTCACCGGTGTACCTCACTGTTACATCTCTCTGTAGGCTGTTTCGCTGTTTAACCTTATTTTATTTTTGCGGGAATTCGAACCGTATCCTTTCTTTTTACTTTTATTTCTAAATCCCTAAATTATAAAATGTAGAACATCGAACATATCTCAATCCACTCATCTCGACTCTTGCTCTCTCAAGACCTAAACCCTAAACCTTCAACCGAACCTTGAAACCTCATTCAGTTCCAATGGCCAGAACAAAGCGACCCCCGACTGTCAATGAAGATGCACCAATGCCGAAGAGGACTCAAGTCGAATCCAGTGGCACCAGGAACGCCTCGATAAGACCTGTTAATCCACATCTGACTAAGAGAGAAATAGTTGCTGAGAAGGAGCTAAGTGAAGAGTGGATTTTATCGAGCAGATCATTAGTACTGGCAGTGCTTAATGATCAAGGATGGACCGAATGCTTCGCAAACATTAATGGACCGTACAACCCGAAGCTGGTGAAGGAATTCTATGAATATCTACAGTTCGAGGAAGAGGATGATCTGCATAGACTGGTATCCAGAGTAAACGGCAATGAAGTAAGTTTTTCATCCGTTGAATGGGCTGCATGTTTAAGAGTTCCTCATGAGGGTATTTACAACTACTATTCTGGAACGGCTCCTCCAAATAGTAGAATCTTTGATCATGAGACGGCTCTGGAAGAACTGACAGGCAATGGCACAGTAAGAAAGATTATTGCTGTTGAAATGTGTGGAGAGGACAGGCTTCTGTTTAAGTTTATTCAGCATGTACTGAGTCCTAGAAGAGGAGATTTTGCAACTCTGAATCACCAGGATATTTACTTGATGTACTTATTAAAACATGGAAGGAAGGTCAACCTTTGTAGGTTGCTGATGGCTCAGATGGAGGACATGATAAAGGCAAGCTCAAAATCAAGTGCCTTGTTTCATGCTAAACTCATTTCGGTAATGTTGAAAGTGAAAGGTGCAGCAGGAAGTCAGGAAGAGCTGATAGTGGCAAAGAATAGTGTATGTATCTCGAAAGTAATCTGCAAATTCATGAAGATCAGTTGGAATCCCTGGAAGAAATCATGGGTGAATGATGAGGAGAGAATATATGAGAAATTTAGCCCTTCTAGTCATCCCTCTAGACCGAGAGATAGGAGAGATCCTGGCTTAAAGCCTGATGAGCCTGAACCTGTATACTCAGATGATGAACAGACTGCAGTAGTTGGTGACTCTGCAAGAGAGAACACCCCAATTGATGAAGGGAGTGATCCTGATACTACTCACAGTCCTGTCAGGACAGTGACGTTTGGAGTTGCAAGCCCTCCAAAAGAACTACCTAGTAGAGAACCTGTTCTAAGAGACAGTGAGACTGAGACTACAGAAGAAGAAGAAGAATTTCAATATGTTGTCACGGACACCTTTGACGAGGGTGATACAGTCGAAGCAGAAGAGGCTGGAGCTTCAAATAAAAATCAAGAAACTGTTGCAGAAGATGAAGAGGAAATCAGTGGTGAAGAAACAAAAGAACTTAGTATGAGCCCTCTGATAGGGTATACAGACAAGTCAGTGTCTGACCAGGAAGCAGGAGTGGTCTCTACTAATGTTGTCATGAAAATGGTTGATGACTCAACAGAGAGGGAGGCTAACCTCACTGCTGAACCTACAGAGGAAGCAAGTATGGAACCTGCTAGAGCTACAGAAGAGGACTTAGAGTTACCCAGAGTCGAGCAGATGGTAGAAAATGTTCAGGAAGGAGCTCCAAGTGAGGGGGAGCGTTTTGGTTTAGTCTCTGTACTGTATGATATAGAAGGATGGACCTCAGATCCAAGATACATGGTGTTAGGACTCAATTATTAGGATTCAGATGAGGAAAACCAACTACCAAGAAATCCAGTTATCCTAACTAACAGCTCTCCAGTGTTAGAAACTGAAAGATTGGCCACCAAGGAAGACCTTGAATCCTTAAAGAATGAAATGAAGGAGACCATCAGACAGTCTGTTGCTGAATTGAAAACCAGTCTTTTTGATGAGCTGAAAAATGTAGAACAATCCTTAGAATTATCTCTAGGATGTGTTGTGGGAAGTCCAATCAAAGAAGTGATGGATGAAATGAAAGTGTGCCACACTCAAATTGAAAGTTGGACTGGAGCAGTAGTGGCCCTCAGAAAATCAGTTACTTCTTTAACTGCCCTGAGCAGTTCTCAGACACATGTGGCCAGTGAGATTCGATACATCAAAGAAGTGGTCAAGCAGTTTGTGGAAGTATTTGAGGCTTTCAAGAAATCAGTAATAGAACACTTTAGCAATCAGGAAGTGATTGGCAATCTGACTCAGTCTTTCAAGGAGACAGTGGCATTCTCAGCCAAGTCCCTTCCTTCATCTAGCTCTCCTGTAGACCTTGAGCAGTTTAGAACCCTGCTCAGAGAAGAGATTACTCAGGCCCGTGCAAATGACACATCAGACCTACAGACCCTTGCTACTACAAGAGAAGTCAGTGGCTTTGTTCGTGAGCACCTGCAGGCTGCTACTGCTTCTCAGGAGGCCATCAAAAGTAAAGTGGATTATTACTTTGATCGGATTTTCACCAAGCATCAGTTGAACCATCACTTCAAGCTCATGCTAGAAACTATGAAGCTGCCTCCTGTAACTCAGGCATTCAAAGAACAAGTTAGCAAGATACGAGAATTGACCCCGGCTTTGGATAAATTCTTGGAAATCAAAAATGACTTCTTATCTTCCATGGACATTGGAGGAAACATCATCATGGATTTCAGGAATCTGCTCCTACCTTTTCTTCATGTGGACTGCACACCTGTTATAGTTCCTCCTGCCCTACCTGTCTCCAACTCCAGTGGTTCTTCAGTAATGTCTCCTGCTGATGCCCTCAGAAGCCTTAGACCACTGATACCTCGGCAAGCTACTCACTACAGGCCTTCAGGAGTATCTGTTGCTGCCCCTCCAGACATTCCTGCTACAATTCCTAAGCCTGTTGATCTTTCACCTACTGCTCCATCTTCTTCCTCCAAAGGAAAAGCTCCCTTACCTACAGATGAAGAGGATTGAGTCTGTTTCTGTTTTTTTTATAGGGATCATGTATTCACGTTTTGGGTCATGTACTGTCCTCATTATTAATACACTTTTTATTTTCTCTCTCTCTGAATTTATTTTTGTTAATCACAAAGGGGGAGAAATAGGGAGAAATCGGGAGAAATAGGGAGAAATAGGGAAAACTCGGGGGAGAAATGAACCTACACAAAGAGGGAGAAATCCTTGAGGATTATACCTAATTTTTGTGCTCATATTGCTAATACTGTCTTTTGCACACTTCTCTCTGATACATCTATATTTCATTCCATAACTGACATAATTTGTGATTATCAAAAAGGGGGAGATTGTTGGAATCACCTGTTTTGATAATCCCAAATCATGCTTAAACATTGATTATGATGTATTAAAACCTTGCATTAATCTTATTATTCTATGCTTAAACGTATTTTATTCTAAACAGTTCATATTCTTACTCTCATAACATTACTGTAACAGCTTACAGTAGTATTTACATAAGTTTAGTATTGTTAGCTAACAGTCAGAGCTTTCTTTTCAAAGTCACAGTTACAGCTAACTGTCACCTTAAGTTACTGTTGCAATAAGTTCACAGTTACAAGGTTACAGTCGAAGACTAATACAAGCTTACAGTCACGAGTCTACCGCTATCTATTGTCAAAGCTCACAGACGAAGGTCACAGTTACAAGACTTCTGTTCAAAGTTTTCTCTGCTCAAGTTCACAGTCGAACAAGCCTACAGTCATAAGTCTACAGTCAAGGTTACAGTTAGACAGCTTCTGTCGACTAAGTCTACTGATGATCGAGGTCTACAGTTGACAAAGGTTACAGTTCTACAAATTTGATATTACAAGTCTACAGTTAGAGAGGCTACAGTTACATGGAGTAAAAGCTACCATTGCAAGCCTACAGACAGCAAGCCTGTTGTTGAAGTCAGCATTCAGAAGGAAGTCCACAGTTAGAAGACCACAGTTGAAGTCCACAGTGACATACATTCTCGATCAGTTTATTATTATTATATTTCTACTTTTTTTCATTACCAATTTTTTTAATACTAATCTAACGGTCATGTCTAGACAAATTGATACACCTAACATTATTTATTGATATTTGCAGACATATCAAGAAATAATACAATGTACGAGGAAGATCGCACGTGCAACTCCAGACTATTTATCTTGTCGGCCTCGAGTGAACAAAAAGGGTATATATGGAGGTGTATAAAAAGAAGAGAGAAGCATTCAAGAAAAAAAATGCATGAATGAATGGAACAGTTACACAAAGTCTAACATCTACAACTGAGAAGGAGATACGCATATAGACAAAAAGAATAACTCTCGAGCATTCCTTCTGAAGAACAAAAGAGTCTCATGTGAACCGACTGAAAGAACAGTCTCCTAAAAGCCATGCTGTGAAGTACTCAAACTCAAAGAAGCTGATCACTTGAACATCTGGAAGTCTGGAAATCACGACACTCTGTTTTAGTGTCAACTTACAGAAAAAGGACCAAAAGCTTCAAGTCACTCATTCCTACGAGTCCAGAACTGATCTGCCAACACTATAGAGCACTCTAAACCTTCTTCTCTCTATCTCTTGCTCTACTGTGTTTAAGTGTTTTAAATTTGTGAGTAGTGTGTTAGTATTACACACACTGTCTCTTGTGCTTAAACTGAGGGATACTGAAAATCCCTATCTCAAACCCTTTTACACTTCATTTCCCACTGTGGATAGTGGTAGAGGTCTTGTGACCTGGACAGCTGGCTGCTGTTGTTTGTTTTCCCACGAAGAACTGTGGTAAATGTCTTGTGACCTAGACAGTGTGTTCACTGTTGTTAACCCCGATCCAGGGTGTGGATCATTTTTATATAAACTTTTGAGAGGACTAAGTCTCGGCTTGAGACTGAACCTCTTGGTTAATTCTCTGTGTTTGTAGTTATACTCTATATCCATACTATACATATTTACTTCATATTCCGCTGCTATTACTTTGAAATATAATCTATCTTCAAAGCTACTTTGATAATTAAATTCGCAAGTGTTTATATTTGTTATAAATCAGTAAGTTAGTTTCAAAAGTTAATTTAATCATAAGATTAATTTAACTGAGAATTAATCAATCTTTGAGAAACTAATTGAACCTTTATAATCTATATTAATTCACTACAGTTTAACTTGTTTTGAAATTGGGGGATTTTAATAGAAATTGTTTTTAACAGAAATTTTAATTGGAACTCAATTTACCCCCCCTCTTGAGTGTCCACTCCGACCAACAATATTGCATGTGATTATTCGATTAGTAGAATATCCATGTGAATAAGTAAATAGAAATATTTAATTCTACTTTTGCTATACTATGTTCACGTTCAAGTTTAAAAGGCTTTTGTTTTAGTTATACATTACCTTAAATGTTTATGCATATTTTTGAAAGTTTCCGCTATATTGTTATCCTTACTGGGAATTTGAGCTCACCCATTTTCTATGGTTTATTTTTCCCAGGATGTGAAGAAGTAAGTTATGAATGATCTGCAGGGATAATATGTGGGTATATGAGTGTGGAATATGGAGACTATGTTGTTGTAGTAGTTTTTTTTACTTTATGATGTAATGTAAAACTTGATTAATATATCTAGTGTTTCCAAGGCTACTAAAACAATCTGTCTTTCGAGATTTGATCTTTGTTGTGATCATGCCAATTTAATGTAATAATGCACCGACTCTGTGTAACTAGGGTCGGGGTGTTACATCTTCCTTGCTATCAGTAGCTGTTAACATTGGTTGTGGTTGCTCTCTCTATCAGTAACTGCCTCTATCGGTAGCTTGTATCAGTGACCTTGTCTATCAGTAGACTTAGTTTATTGGTGACCATTGTTTATCAGTAACTGTATCTGTACTCGAATGCTTATAAAGTATTTTTTCTAGGCATTTCATTTCTAGATTGAGTTTGTATCAAGATTAATCATCGTTAAATATCTATAATCATAAATAAACATTGAATAACATATTCTAATGATATGATATGATCATGATGTCATAATTAGAGAGTATAATTAATATATATATAGACATTATTTTCGATTATCAAATCATATAAAAACATAATTGAGATAATCAAAATAGGCGAGTCCAACAATATGTTCATATAATATTATATTACGTTTATATATTATATTCATGACCAAATCCTACTAAATTATATATTTACATATATTTGAATTAATATATTTAATCCTTTATTTATAATTACATTTATATATGTATACGAATATACACATTTTTATATGTTTATAAATATATTTATTTTCAGTATTTATATCTTTAAATACCAAATTATATATATATATACTTATTTGTTTATAGGTTGATTATATAAGTATCAATTAACATGTGTGTGTGTGTGTCTATATATATATATTTGTGTGTGTGCCTCCCTCCCCCTTCCCCTCTATATATATGTTTGTGTCTCTCTATTTATGTGTGTGGTTGTGTGTGTGTGTGTGTATATATATATATAAATCTATATAAACACACACACACACACATATAATTCTAAATATATTCTTATATTTTAATTATGAATTATATAAATATATTGTAATTATATACGTATAATATAAATTATGCAATATGAATATAAATATATAAATCTAAACATGAATTTTATAATGTATTTATAAAATTCCTATTAAATTATTTAATCTATTTATATATTTCATATTATTATATTTACTGTATTTATATATTTATTTATATATTTGATGTCATTAAATTTTATGATATATATTTATATATTTATATATGTTATCATAATTAAATATATAATTATAAATATTTATAAATGAATAAACAAAAGTATATATGTTTAAAAAAATATATTTTTTAAATATATATATATATATATTGATATATAAATATTATTTATGAATTTGAAAATATTTATATATAAAATATATTTGCAAGATACCTTTTATCAATGCCAAAATTGTTCTCATATTGGACACTATTTTATAAGTGCTATAAAATAACAGGTAAATGGTTACCTTTATCAATTAAAAAAATGTATTGAAAAATGATTCCTTTTTAGTGATTTTTTATCCTTGATAAAAGTCTCCTTAATATTCAAATTTTTAGCATAGATAGAGGAGTTATCTTTTTTGTGTTTTTTAGCACTATATTATGTGAATTTATTGTAATCCAACAATGATATGTTTTTGGATATGATCCAGAAAGTGATATCATTTTTTCATAGGTGTGGGTGTTTATCATAGAAGAAAAGTGCTTTTACCCAGGATTGTGAATTTTTTCACCAGAAAAATTTTCATAGAGGCAACATAGGCATTTGGATTATGGTTTTCACAATGGTTTTTAGATGTTGTATTTTAAATTTATGTTTAGAAATTTACTTGAATTTTTTACTCAGTAATTATTACTAAAATTTTTGGAGTTTTTCCATGATTTTTTGATCCTCGATATTTGAGGTTTTTCAATCACTCAAAAAACCATAAGACTATTTTATTTAATATATTAAATTTTTTCTTACATTATATTATTGGGTTTCTCACAAATCTGTAGCACTTAATTTTATTCCAAGGTCTGAAATCTACCCAACACTCATTCCATATTTCTCTTGTTCTGTACATTTCTCCCTCAACAACAGAGAGTAGGGAATTTTCATAATTTTGGAGGATGCAATTCAAGATGAAGTTAGTGATGTAATAGGCCTGGTAGCAGTAGTCCCACATCAAGACTCTCTTATCCTTCCCTAATGTAACCCAATTAAAATCTAGAAGATTGACATGTCATATAATACAATTCTTTATCATCTCAGTGGAAGTGGCGATTCTAGTTGAGGAGGATTCGGTGGTGAGGAAACCAATGAGTCACCTAATTCATAAATTCATAGTTTTAATTCCATCATTGATAGCTTTTTATGGTCTTGTAGGAACTAGGTATTGAGAAAGTCTTTTGGGATCATCATGATAGTGTTCTCCACCTAAGAAAATCATGGTTTAAACAAATTTCTATTTAGTTCTCAAATTAACTAAATATTTTCTATGCTCCTTAATATTTTGGATTATTTATTTTACTATAAATTAGTGTTTGGTTTTCTCCTATTTATATAATTTAGTTTACTACAGAAGTATAAATTAAAACTAATTCCAATGTTTTCTCTTCCATGTGGTCTATCTTTATTTATTTACTCCACACTTCTTATCATTTAATTATAGGGGATTCATAGCTAACATATAATATCAGATAACCAGGGGTATATGTCCCCATGTATACATTGTATGAGGCCAAGAGGAATACCTCATAGTGAGTGAAATCAATAGTATATTGTTCCCTTACATAACATTGTGGGGATAAAGAAGGACATGATGACGTGAACACACCAACACCAAGATTCATCAAAGGATATCATTTTACATATTATAAATTAGAAAACTAAAAAAGAAGTGTTGAATAAGCTCAATGTGATATTTTTCATAGTGTATTATTTCATGAATGCAAGAATAAAAACTCTCAAAAGTAACTTCAATGTACTACACATGAAATGAGATGTGTCACTTGATGTGTTTATAGGGATTTTGAGAATCATGATATGAAATTACCTCATACATTGAACCACTTGTGATGATGTCGCAATAGTCAAGAAATTGTTTGATTCTATTCTAGAAAAATACTACCATGTCATGGATAGTATCGTGATTTTTTTATTTCTAACCATGTTTCCATTGAGGAGGAAATCAACCGACTACTAGAGTATGGGGAGTGAGTTTATCTCCCCAACAAAATCACTAATGATTATATCTAACTTATTATCATTAATTTTTGAGTGAAATATTTTACATAAGGGTAGTAGTTGTGAGTCACCATTTGTTGGAAAATGTTCTATTACTATTACACATGATGGAGGTAGTTGGGGATAGGGTTTAAATCATGGGGGAACTGAAACAAAGGTGGTTTAAACTATACCAATACATCTTGAAAATATGGATCAAATGGTACTAATATTCACAAAATAGATAAGAGTCACATTAATTTTTTTAATTATGATACAATAAGAAACTACACCTATGAGCACAGGAGAGACCAATGTGGTGATTAAGTGAACCTCACCCATGTTTTTGATGAGTAACTATACTTAATTCTCACCATGTATTGGGAGGAGAGATTAAGTATGTATGATTGACATTATATTACCTTTTTCAATTAATGAAAATTATTTTCAGAGATTTACTATACTGATGAGGAACTTATTCATTGTAATGTATGTTTCTTATAAAATAGTGTCAGTAATCACATGACTGTCCATTGTGAAAATCTCCATGATTTGGAAAAAAATTACTCCTAAGGTAAAATATTGAGATGAATCTACCATGAAGATCATTTGGATAGGGGTTTTCAGGTTCTTGTGAAATAATGATGATCAATAAGTCCCCATAATTTTATAAAAGATACCTAGACTTATTAGTAACATTTTAATCCTTTAGAAAATGATGGAATACAGAAATGGGGTGAAAATGACCATCAATCACATGAAGGTGATAAATAATTGAGTATAATTATAATTATAGATATCCATTCATCAAAAAAACGAAATAATATTAATTTGAAAACCTCTAAGCTAGTTTTCCGCTTGGAAGAGATCAAAAACTAGACATGGATTTGGAATGTGTGACTCATGCACATCATATTCCACACCATGAAACTCATGGGAGAAAAATATATGAATATTGGGCTTCCCAATATTACTCACCTCAATGAGTTGTGTGAAGGGTGCCTTATTTCCAAAATGTATAGGCAGTCATTCCCAATCCAAGCAATTTACTGAGTAAAGAAACCACAAGAGTTTTTGTTCTATGAAATGTGTGGACTGATCATCCCAATACCCTCACATGTTATAGCTATTTTATTCTCACTATTAATGATTTTAGTCACTATATGTGGGTCTATATCATCAAAAAAATCAACCAAACTTTAATTTCCAAAACATCAAGATCATGGTCAAGAACTCCTTTGAGTACAAGGTCAATATGTTAAAGAAGACCATAGAGATGTTTTTCATGGATTAATTAACATGTATGTGTGGAGATTTTTGGGTTGAGACACACCACATCACACCATACACTGAAAAAAAAGTATGCAGTGGAGAGGATTATCTAGACAGTCATGGATATGGCAAGGTTGGTGCTAAAGACTATGTAAGTCCCCACCAAATTCTAGTGAGAGGATATAAGGGAAGTAGTGAACTATTGAACCACATTAAAATAAGGGGTCTTGAGGAGTGAACATCATATAAATCCTAAAACAAGATGAAACCTTACCTCTTTATCCTAAGGTTTTTTTGGTGAACAACCCATGAAATGGTGATGGAGAAAAATTGATCATTATGGCATTAAGCTACATCTAATTTGGGTTCTGATTTTCAAAAATATCTGGAGTAGAAATTGAATACAAATGAAAATTAATTTATTGTAAATTTTATAAAATTAAATATTATTGATGATCACTAACATGTGTATATGGAGGGATTTTGTTTTATTTTGGAAGGAACTACAACATCCACTCTGTAAAGTGAAATAAAAATAACGAAAAACCTACTGAAAATCATTGAGTGACAGTGGATGACCAGTTGTTGTGTCTCTTGTTTGGGAAACTCCAATCACCTCTCCAGTTACTACCCTTGATTATAATTCATCCACATCACTTGAAACTAAAAGAACACCATGTTTTTATTATATACTAGTCCAATACCAATATATTGAATAAATTTATGATGAGGATCAGAAAATATAGATCCCATGTGAATTAGACATTTTTGGAGGGTGAGGATATAACTTTTTCCCAGGACTTATATGAAGATACCACATAGAAAGTAACCAAGGTCAAGGATCTCGAGTTAATAGTGAAGAAACATACATGGACACTCATTGAGATTCCACTAACGTAAAACCCCCTTAGATTAAAATGGTTCCATAAATCATACAAGTAATCCATTGGAAATACTGTTAAGTGAAAAAACAAACACTTTTTGTAAAATGGTAAATGCAGCTATAAGGAGTGTATTTTTTAAGATGTGTTTGCACTAATGGATAAACTCTACACAGTACATTTTATTCTTACCTAATTTTCTGACTATGTCAATGGAGTATATCATATATATGTTAAGTTATCATTTATGAATGGAGGTAAGAGGAAAATATTTATGTGACACATCCAGAGGGTTTCATTTTAATAATAAATATTGGTAGGAATATATGTTGAAATAATAACTTTGTGTTCAACAAAAGGCTTAATAATCAATGAATAAAATGCTCGATAGGGGAATCAAATAAATTAATTTCATAAGGGGTTCATAAATTAAGGTTGTGTACATGAAAGGAGATGGGTATTCTTGTATTATTCTTATTTTTTATATTGATGTCCTTTTTTATAGGTATAAGCATCTAGAAGATCAATGTTTTTATAGAATAGATGGTGTCAGAATATGAAATGTGTTATTTGGGACCATTGACGTTTTATCTGGGTATTTTTTTTTATAGTTAAAACACATGAAAACACTCAATTGATTTTCATCTCCGTGAAAGGGGGAAACCAATTGACATGGAAGATTTTATTCCAACAAAATATATCATGGATCCCATGTTGTTTCTGCATAATTATGGTGGAAGAGTATTCTTGAGTGACATTGTATATTTAAAGTTATTGGTTTCTTAATATACCTGTCACATTCAAGAACACATCTATTATCCATATATTTAGAGGGAAATAGATACATAGATAGAACTACTATAATTCCTCATAATGTTATGAAGTATTTTATAAGTTTTATCAAGGTAAAAATAAATTTCATTCTCGTTTACATAATGGGTCATTATGAAAAATAACTTGTAGGCTATATAGATAGTGATTTGGATGGTGGCATTGGTGATAATAAAAGTTTTGGATCTGTGGAATTTTAATTTAATTATAATCTGGTGTCTTATAATTCACAAAAATAGAATATCATTTTATTTTCATTCTACTAATTCATTTTCATTTAATCTACTATTGAATCATGTCATGCATTTTGGCTATAAAGATTGGTAGGAAATTTAATGAGGAGTGAATCGATGATGGTGACCCTATTTAATTAAATCCAATGTGTTATATCATAAATAAATAACCCTGTTTTTCATGGTCATAATAAGTACATAGACACATGTTTCTATTTCATTAATGAATGTGTGGGGAAATGGAAGATTATTATGGATTTTGTCAGCACTGGAGAACAATGAATAGATGCATTGACAAATGCATTGGAATATGTGAAGATTGCAAGGATTAAATATATATTAAGTGATCCTAACCTAGAATCATGCCTATATTGGGGATATTATAGATATAATTATATCATGGATTGTTTCAGTATGTCTTTTAGAGAGAACATTTTTGGAGACTCTTCTGGGAGAACGCCGATTAAGTCCTCCAACCTAGAAAATTTGGGCATTGATGACATTCTATTTTGTTTTCATAATCCCAAAACTAGTGGTATTTTTCCTGTAGACGTAGAAATAAAAAATTTCCCAATTTCATATATTACAAATTATCTATTTTGTTTTATTTCCTCATCTGGGTTGGGTTTCTATTTAGGAAACCATTTTTTGGCCAAGACTTTAGGATAAATGGAATTAGAAGTTCTACTGGCCTAATGTCCAATGGTCTTGATGAAGATGGTGGAAACTAAATCAATAATTCTTTAATTATGAATAAATGATGAATAAAATTTATATGAATGGAGTCTGATGGATAGTACAACTGGGAGGAGGCAGTGCAATAAAACGAATGTTGAGATTTAGACATCAAATGAGATCTTTAAAAGATGGAATAAAACACCATAAGGGGAGGTTAAGATGGTTGGAGTCATTGAATGAGTTGGGTGTTTATCTGTGATGATATGAATAGGTTGAATTGAACCCATGAATATATGATGGTGGCGATAATCTAGTGATATTGTTGGGATCTACTCAATTAGTAGTGTGTGATCACATTGTGATATATGTACATAGAATGTTGTAATCATACTTCAATTCTCTTGATTATAATTCAATCAGTACCCCCATAGATTAGAGCCCATATCTGAAAAATATAAAATTATTATGTACACGTGCCTTTGAGTATTTTATTTGGATTTTTACTTCTTATAGATGTATATGTTTACTTGTCCAGAGGTTTTTAATTATGGTGTGGTGGCTTGGGTGCATCCATTTTCCATGATTTGGATGGAAAAACATGTGTTTTTATTTTGGTACTTTGTTCCATGAAGTAAATTATATTCAATATAACATCTATTGGTGTTATTATAAAGTTTTCGTGGAATTAAAACATTGTATTGAATTTCATGGTTAGAATTATTAGGATAGATAATCCATTGAGAAGGTGTTTCTGATCATAGATTAGTAGCATTTTTCTGACCTTTTCTTTATAAGATATTATCAATAGTTAGATATTGACCTCTAAATCTACATTTTATAAAATTAGTATGAGTTAAAATTTTATAGAAGAATTACATATGATAATATTATGGTCTAGATAGCGAATTTTAATGGAATGGATTTTGAGTTTTGGAAGATGTAGATAGCAGATTACTTTCTGCAAAAAAAAGACCTTAAACATTCATTGGTTAATTCCAAACCAGAAATGGTGAAAGTTGAACAATGGGATAGTATTAATATGAAAACAAAGTGATTTATTCATATTTTACTCACTCAGAATTTTACATTCAACATATAGTTGGTGAAAACTACTTCATAACTCATGAAGAAACAAGGAGATATATATGAAAAACCAATGATAATTAACAAGGTATTCTTATTAAGGATATTATTTACCAAGTGTCTGTTAGAAGGAATGTATTTTTAAAACAATATTCACAATATTAATTTGGTCCATAATAAGTTGGGTTTAGAAATGGTGAAATTCAGAGATCATGAGTGCATATTTTTGTTACAATCCTCACTCCCTAAGACTTGGGATGTGATTTTGACCATTATGAGTAATTCCATGAGAAATAATGATTTGAAGTTAATGAAAATTTAAGACCTAATAATAAATAAAGAAATTAATTATAATGAGATTAATTTATCTTTTATAAATTCATAAAATATGGAATTAATAAGATGCACTACTTGACCAAAGAATCACTGGATAGGGAAAGTAAGGATGAGTCAGAGCAGGAGTGGTACAATGAACAATGATCCCTTATGATAGAATAATAGGAGAAAAGGTAACCACAAACAGGAACATAGTGAATATATGTATAATATTGGAAATTATGTTACTTTATGTGGATCTATGAACCCTAGGTTAGATTATATGAAAATATTTCTTCTAAATTCTACTATTTGTTTGGGGTATTGGGTGATTTTATCTGAAGAATCATTTATTTATACACCCAATAATTGTATAATGATGAATTATAATTCCTGAAGGTTGGTAAAAATTAATATTTAATAGTAAAGGATATCAATATTGTGAAGTAAATTCAATCTTATGATCCATAGAATGGATGAATGGATGTTAGAGTTTAAGGATGTGTGGAACATACCAGGGTGGAAGAAAAATGTAATTGTACTGGGTCAAATTAATGAGATGGGTTTATATACCATTTCTATGGATTTTGTGTGTAAAATATAACTTATTTCCATGGTTATTAAAAATGGATTAAAGGATGGGAATTTTTTACTTTATATGATCACTGGAAGGAGTGATTAGTGCTGGAGAGTTAAATTATGCGACGTTATGAAACTGTCATCTACGTCATCTCTGTGAGAATTTCATGAATATATTCACTAAAAAAGGATTAATGATAGTAAAAATCATTGAGTATTAAATGTGAAAGAATTGTATCTTTGGGAAGTAGTATAAATTTAAGTTCTAAATGTAATGGAAAATACCACAAAACTGTAGGTTAGATTTGGTTTACACAAATGTTTTTAGCCTAGTTCTTGTGAGTTATCATGAAGAATTACTTTTCCTATGTGTCCTTAATTAGTGATTCTACAAGAGAAGTGTGTGTGTAATTCATATAAAATATATGTCCTTTTAAATATTCATCTATTTGTGGTCCATGGTGTAAAAATATATTGAATGCATGTTTAAATGATAACAATCAATAAATGGTAAGGAGTACAGAAGAATGGATTTCTATAGGTTCTTCTAGTGTTATACGATTAAGTTTGGGAAAACCATTTTACAAAATTTAAATCATAGAGATTTTTCTAAGAGTATAAACCAAAAACTAGTGGATAACTATTGGTTCATGATAATTCATGTGGTTTTCCCTAAGGTTTTATATTAGGAATAATTTAATTTTATAGCTTACATAATCAATCTATGAACTCTAAATCCAATCAGTAAAAAAATATTAGTGATTGGTAGGTTTTAAAGGATTATATATTTATAACCCCTTAAAGTATAAAAGACATTATCCTAAGTTCACATTGATTCCAAGGATATGTAAAAGTTGTAAGATATGTCTCAAATTTTAATGTTATATGATACGAAGATAAATAGTTTGAATTTCTACTCTGGTAAAATGACTCTTGGAAATTCATCTGAATTTGAGATGTGGTCTTCAATGTGGTGAACCTATGGACGGATCATAAACTGGGGAAAACCTCTTTTGAATGAAAGGTATCATTCGAAGTTGAGTTTCACCTAGATGAACCTCTAAATGATGATGATCTAGAAAATTCATGAATCATGGATATTTATGAAACATCATACCATCTAATGTAGTTAATTGTTGAATAAGGTTATATTTTGATAGTGTTTATTATACCATATTTATTGGATATTTCAAGAACCATAGAGGCTAACGAAAATGAAATAAAAGACATTTTTGAACAAGATTTTGTTCGAGATGGTGATAATCCATAGGGTACAATATGTAGATCTAGTATATGTATGTGCCTAATTAAAAGGTATAAAATTTGTTTTCACTATCCACATTTAACTAATAGTTGTGATATAGAATACATAGAAGAGGCAAAGAGTTTTAAGGATATGTAATTGTTGGTTTTATCTAAAAAGGAAGTACTTTATTCCCTTATTGTGTCCAAAACATGGGAGATGATGGAGTTGTCTGTTGGGAAGAAAGTCTTGCAAAAAAATTGGTTTATCGACTAAAGTAATAAGAATATGATATATGGAAGTATAAGTCCATGAAATTTTTGAAAGGTTTTCAAAAAATGAAATTAGTGTATTTCTATTATATTTTCAATTTTATGTTTAATCACCTGACTATATGAATGATGTTAGGTTTGGTTGTGTTCAAAGGGATTCATCTTGAGAAGTCATATATAAAGACAACATTTCTTCATATGTACTTATATGAGGAAATTTACATTGAAACTACATCCTATTTCAATGATTAACTAAATGAGGTACTTGAGTTCTGAATCAAATATATGCTTCAGGGTTTTAAATAAGAATCATGAAATGAGAACATATAATTCCATGACTGCGTAAAGTATAAGAAGTTAATCTATAGAAATGATGGCCATTATTGTCATTGGAAAGAGTATGATGATGCTATTTTAATTATCTTACTTCTCTATATTGATTACATGTTGATTATTTGTCCAAAAATTAAAATACTTGATGATATGAAATATAATATTTTTCAATCTTCAACATGAAGGATCTCATAT
The DNA here is from genome assembly GCA_963277665.1 of Viscum album. Lineage (NCBI taxonomy): Eukaryota > Viridiplantae > Streptophyta > Magnoliopsida > Santalales > Viscaceae > Viscum > Viscum album. Next base: position 1,209,600,103 of record OY728165.1, on the reverse strand, counting down.
TGGTGAAATGGTTTTTGGGGAGGCAGATAGTGAGAGACTTAAGTTATAGTACATTGTAAATGATCTAATCATATTATTTATGAATTTTTTTAACACTTTTGAATGTTGGAGGCAAAGCCTGTTTACATACCCCATAATGGAAACATCATTTTTAGTAAAGAGAAGTCGTAAATATCTAAAGTGGAGGTTGAGTACTTTGTGGTGGTTCCATACATATCAACTATCAAAATTTTAAGGCACACCATGGTATGAACTTGTATAGAAATTAAAAAAGAAATAAATGTTTCTAGTATATTTATGTAAAAAGGAAAAATACAGCACTGGGATGATATGAAATGAATTATCTATCACCTTAAAGGTTTTTAAGATTTGGTAGTTTTATATATAATTAATGGGACATAGAAATGTTTTTCAAGTGCCCAAGTATTTTTTTTAGTTTCCACTCAGGGGGGGTGCATCGATGGTGCCCTCATTTTATGAATTTTCTCTCCTTCTACATTCAACCTCTCAAAATGTTTAAATTTATCAATGCAATCAATTATTTCCCACAACCTCACATTCATGTCTAGTAATAATCAGTAGAGAGTAGAAAATATTATTTACAATGTTTTAAATAAAATAATACTCCTTTATTTGTTGGTTAGACATCCCAATATGTATTTTATTCACTATATCCTTAGATGAATAAAACTGATTAGAAACTCGAGTTACAATATCTCCACAGTTGGTTAGACAGTCCAATTTCATTTATTGTATTGTTCAGTAGATACCACAATCATAATCCTCCAATTTTTGGATAGAAACCGAAGTTACAAGCTTCCTCTTTAGGGTTTATCTTGTTTTAAAAATATCTTCTTCACATATAGTTTTCCCCCATAAGAAAATTGTATGTCTCTAGTGAAATTCCCCCAGGAATTTTAGGAATGGTGTTCTCTATAATCCTTTATAATAAAGAATGATGTGGATTCTCTTCTTCGAATGCTTCCATATATGTAATAACCTTCTTCACGAATTACTCTACCTTATCTCACTCTCAAATTTAGTTCAAGAAAAATGGACAGAATGAGTCTAAATATTTTTTACATTATTATGCATTATAGACATGCAAACATTATATAGAAACAGAACAATAATATTTAATGGGTAATATCTCGTTAATTAAATTATTTAAATTCCATTATTTAAATTCTTATTTTAATTTTACAAGAATAACTCATTTAATTTTCGTCATTTAAAATAAAAATACATGAAAACTATATGGTATTATATTTCTCATTTAAAAAACCCCATATTTTGTGGGTATTATATTTATCATATAAAATACCCCATAATATTAGGTGGGTATTTTTCATCTTCATTCGGTGCTTCTGAAATTACCAAGGGGTTCATGTAATATTCATTTCCTATCATGAATCTAAGTGATCAACCATGGATAAACCTCTACATGAATACATATAGAACACCTAATAAATTTGGGTTTCCTTTTATTCTCATTATCACCCATGACTCACATAGTTTCTTCATAATGTAAATGCACAAATACTCAGAATATGCTTGTTTAGTCATGCATCTTCTTAAATTTGAATAATTGTACCATGCATCTCATATATTCTTTAAATTGTATATTCAAAAAACACCCAAATAATCATAAATATTTTTTATTTTGGTTCTTCTAAATTATTCATGTGAGATATTCATTTTGGAATAACCATGGAATTTCATCATGTGAACCATTCATTAAAATTATATTCATTCAAGTGGAACTGTAAGAATATATTATCTCGATCATACCTATGCATTAAATCTAACTTTTACTTTTTTTTTGAATAACATTTGTTCACCAATATATGACACAGATCAGATTATATAGTTCATCCATGAGAGTTTTCATGGAAACCATGTAAAATGTGTATCCCATACTTATCTAGATCATAAGAGATAGATCAGGCATTCAGTTTGATTCTTGTACATCAAGCTATGAATTATGTGGTTCATCTATGGAGAATTATTCACGTGAGAAGAACCCTCACGTGAGGGTGGATAAAGATAATTTAAAACGTGATCAGATGGTTTGGATTGATCCTGTTGGATGGTTACTCCTTTATGCATATCTTTTTAGTGATGGAAAGATAACTTATGCACTCATCTATACTACATTGAATATCTGTCACTTACCTCTCTCCTATTTATACTTATTCATTCCTTCATCATGATAGAATAATATAATGGGGTCAACTCCCAAAAACCCCTCTGGAACCAACCCATTCTAGCTCTCTCATCCTTTGTGCAACTACACATAGTGGCTCCACCGCTGATCCCATGTACTACATGTGGGCACACAATCCTTCTATCTCTACTATAATTTCCATGCTAGCTAGAGGTTGATCCTAGTTCCCACCTTAGTAGTGGACACACTTGGATCACCTCTATTGTCTTTGGAAGTCGACCTTTATTTTTAATGAAGGTATTTTAAAGTCAGAAGACATATTCTATTATAATATTAATCCAATTTATTTACATAAATATAAAAAAATATTTATAATTTCACACATATTTATTCATTCTTAATGCATGGAATTTCTCTTTGAATGGAACCCACTTAATTCCATTCAATATCCAACATGAATGAAAAAAATGTTTAATAACATTATTTAAATACTCCATGCAACTCCTTTCTCTTTGAATGAAGATTTTCTTCTTTCTTTTAAATAAAATTTTTATGGTCTTCACAAAATGGTAAATAATGTGAAAACACATGAGCACATGTCATTAACATTAGATATCACTTAAATAATCATTACAATTAAATGACAAGGAGAATTTTTTATGTGTGATACCCAATTCCATAATATGAATCAATAATAAATCTCCAAGCATCAAAACTTTATCTTTACTCACATATTGAATCATTGAAAAAAATGAAACAACTGGGCACAATAATCTCCAACTGTGTCTTTTTTTGACAATATCCTCTCACATTATAGAATATAATATGTGGAAACATCAATTATTCCCCCCTTATTAACAATCAAATGAAAAGTATAATTGGGGTGTCCTCTCATCTCATCATTATTCTAAAAAAATATTCAAATATTTTAAAAGAAAGGGATGATAGCACATGATACTTAGAAAAGATCGTTTATCTAATCAACTCTAATTCTATGTGGGATAACTCAGTATTGAAAATAGGAGTTAAATTACCATGGTTTTATAAGATATCCATAAAATATACTCACATGTGATATCAATATTGTAACGCCCCGACCCTAGATACCCGGAGTCGGTGCCTTATTACATAACATTGGCATGATCACAAGAAGGATCATGTCTCGAAAGACCAATTAGTTTAGTATCCTTGGAATAACTAGATACATTAATAAATTTTACATTACATCATAAAATAAAAAATACAACAATATAGTCTCCATAGTCCACACTCTTATCCCCTCATACTATCCCTGCAGGTCATTCATAAATTACTTCTTCACATTCTGGGAAAAATAAAACATAGAAAAGGGGTGAGCTCAAATGCCTAGTAAGGATACAAATATAGAGGAAACATTCATAAATAAGAATAGAAATTTAAGGCAATGTATAACTAAAAAAATCCTTTTAAACTTGAACTTCAACACAGTATGGAAAAAATAAAATGAAATGATGCCATTTACTTATTCGCATGGATATTCTACTAATCGAATAATCACATTAAATATCAATAACTACTTTCATAATGATTAAATGCATAATGCCAGACTATCATAACCACATATCCAAGGCCCCGTGCCAAGACTACAAGTAAGATTTTGTCAAGGCCTTGTGCCAAGACACTAGTTCGTCTCATGAGACCTACCGATGCATTGATGAGCTATAGCGGGCTACACCCGTCACTTATTAAGTCCAATGCATTCCTCATATGAACAGGTTTAAACATAACATAAACTTTCGTATTAAAACTAGCATAAAAAATGTCAATATTTTCTTCATAAACCATGAATGGTATAAAAATAACACATCCACAGTCAAACATATCACAAAACCATCAATACAATATGGATGTTTTTTATCATAATAAATTGACTCAAAATAAACTAAAAATCCATCAAAGGATTTTGACATAGATGAAATCAAAAATCTTTTTAAAGAAATATCTCTTCCTATTTTGAAATCATTTAAGAGTCACATAATTATAAAATAAAAAATTTACTCTGAAAATTTTCTTATAAGCTTGTAAGGGAAGCTTCGAAGATTTTATAATGGCGGAAAATATCCGCACCTGCCGTATAAGTTAAAAAAACATGCTTACCTTATTTCTGTCAAAACGGATAAAAAGCACCTTGTTTGGAAAATGAAGAAATGATTCCTTTATAAACCTATTATAAAAATTCAAACAAGGGTATAAATGACTTTAACCCATATTCTTGAAAATAGTAAGAATGTTTTGAAATACATTTTTATGAAACATGGATGTGGATGATAAAGAGGTCCCATTAGATAATCATGTATAAACATCCTCGGATAATGAAGAGATTGTGAAATAACCCTTACCTTGAACTTTTCCTTGGATGAGTGTAGGTTAACCTCCTATATAATGGTGAAATAATTGTTATTAAATTATAAAAGAATCATATACATTAATATGATATCATATATGATCTTTTAACATTGCTTTGTTAATAATATCTTAGAATTATCGTCGTTTGGGGTGTTAACTTACTCGTTTTATTTTATATATTTTGTTACATATTCCGTGTTTGTTATGGATAGGTTGTATCTTATTAATTTCCAGAATTATATCAATTCCTTAAACATTATTTTTAATCATCAAATGAGAATTATACTTGAATGGATACGATGGAGAATGAATCTCATCGCGTTCGTGGAGACGGTAGTCCTTACGTACGCATGAGCGACAATATCATTCTTTTGATATTAAAATAATATATAATTGGATGTTATATCATATATATAGTATCATTATCATGTTATATTTATTATTTACTTGAATTACACATCATTATTATACCCATAAAAATAATAATTCATTGAATAACAATTACACCACGACGTGGAGATGGTAAGTCGTATGTACGCACGTGTGGTGACATGACATTCAAATGATGGATAGAATAATGAATATGGTTGTACCATATTTATAAAAATATCACAGTATATATATGAAATTGGAGTTATTATTTTAGAATGGTAATAACAAATAATGAATGAGTTCATAAAGAAAGGAACTTGAAATAGGGTGGTGAAAACATTACCTCTTCTTTAGGTCCTTCCTTTTGATTTGATCAAAAGGGCTCTTTAGGTTGGCTTTTTGATAAAACTAAGGCCTCTAGGTTGAATTGAGGGATGTTGGGAGAGTATTTGGGCAGGGTTTGGCTGAGCCAAAAGGCTTTCAATTTGTGAATTAGTGAGAAGGGGGAGTTCCCTTTTATAAGAGGGGTGAGGGGCACCTTTGGAAAAGTGAGAAATATTATTTTATTATAAATTCATATTCGGTTTATAATGGCTCAAAAGTGGATTATTTAAAGGTTAAGGTAGGGATGGGTCAAAAACACTCAACCAATAGAATTTAGAGAGTTTTGGGTCATTATATTAACCTTATCTTTTAGTTTTAAATCTTAGTTAAATAGTTTGACACTTACAATGTCACTTTGTATTTTTTATATTATATAGTTAATAAACTTACTATATACCTCAAAGAGACCCCAAAGTGGGCCATTAATGATACAAATATCATGATATAAGTCTCTTGGCAGAACCATAGATTTTTAGGAATTGAATATCAGTTAATAATATTTTATTTTATTTAAAAACCCTTTTATGTCAATTTTGACACTATTTGGAAAATTGATTTTTGTGAAAATCATAACAGAATTATTATATCGAAGAAAGTTAATTAAATCAATCCTAAAATGTCATATTAACCTATAAAATTAGTATAATTCATAAAAAGTCTCCAATTATATTTATTTGGGTATTAATAATATCAATTATTTTAATTTTTCACTATTATGGTAATTACTGCATCATCATTGTGTCATATGAAAAATTAAATTATTTAAGGTCTAAAAATTATAAATAAAATATCATTATGTATTAAATCTTTTTAGTTTTCTAATTAATATTTACAATCGAATTTATATTATGTATAACCAGATATTAAAAATGTTTTAGTAAATAAACATTGATTTTAACTCTTTTAACTCTTCTTTAAATTAAATAATAATAAATGTCATAATATAATCCAAGTGGACCAAAAAGATTCATATTTTATTCCTAAGATTGTTTTTAGTCGAATTAAGCATATCCAATAGAATTAGGACATGTGTCAGTGTAATATTAATATCATTTTTACCCTTAATTATACTATTTACTTTTAACCGTGGTAAATAAAAGAAAAAGGTACTATTCATCAAAAATTATTTACATCTCATTGAACGACATTTTGCTCCTTCATAATAACAGTGTCTCTCAAAATTTCTAAATTCCAATAACAGAAGCGGTAAAATTAAGTTTTATGAAAAATTCAGTTTTTTAACTACCACTTAGTGGTTTCACTATTCATCAAAAAATGAAGTTTTTCCGAAAAATACCAAAAATTCACCCTTGGAAAATTTTGATATTCCAAATCGAAAAATGAAGTCCATTTTGAAAAATAAATTTTATAAATTTCAAAAATTGGGTATTACTATTCATAACTACTAGTTTGATTGGTTGTGGTGTGTTAGAACTCGATGTTGCGTACAACACACGCTATTGCATTATTCAAAGAGAAGCGTACCGTAGAAGATTGGGGTGTTACATTCTCCCCTACTTCAGATAATTTCGTCCAAAAAATTTCTAGAATACTACCGTATGAAAAGACTCAGGTGGTTCTTCATCATAAATTCCTCAAGTTCCCACGTTTCCTCTTCCATCTTATGGTTTCTTTACAAGACTTTTACCAGACGAGTCGTCTGGTTTCTCAGTAGTTGTTCTCTCGTATCAAGAATCTTGACGGGCTCTTCACAATAAGACAGATCAGGTTCCAGTTTTAATTCCACATAGGTGAGTACATGCGTTGGGTCGGGAAGGTATTTCCTCAACAGAGATACATGGAACACATCGTGAACTTTGGAGAGACTGGGTGGAATTGACAATCGGTAAGCAACAACCCCAATTCGTTCATGAATTTTGAAAGGTCCGATATACCTGGGACTCAATTTACCTTTCTTAACAAAATGTATGACTCCCTTCCATGGAGATACCTTAAAGAAAACATGATCTCCTACCTGAAATTCCAAATCCTTCTTTCGGTTATCGGCATAGCTCTTCTACCTACTTTGAGCAGCTTTGATGTGGTTTTGGATTACCTTCACCTTTTCCATCATTTCCTCCACCAGCTCTGGGACTACAAGTTTTCTTTCACCAACTTCATCCCAATAGGTTGGTGTGTGACATATCTTTCCTTATAATTCTTCATATGGTGCCATCTAAATACTCAAATGGAATCTATTGTTATAGGAAAATTCTACCACAGGTAAATATTGATCCCACATAACATGAAAGTCAAGTGAGAAGGATCTCAACATGTCTTCTAAGGTTTTAATAGTTCGTTCTGATTGTCCATCTGTTTGAGGGTGGTAGGCAGTGCTCAAATGAAGTTCAGTATCCAATGCATTATGAAGACTTTTCCAGAGTCTTGATGTAAAACAAGGATCACGATCAGAAACAATCGATAGGGGTACTCCATGAAGTCTCACAACTTCATCAATATGTAGTCTTTCTAGACGTTCCACTGGTAGATCTTCTCTTATAGAAATAAAATGTTCTGACTTGGTAAGATGATCAACAATAACACATATTGCATCATTACTTCTAGGATTCTTTGGTATCCCGATGACGAAGTCCATTGTAATATTATCCAATTTCCACTCAGGTATAGGAAGAGGTTGCAATCCTCCACCAGGTTGTTGCTTTCCAGCTTTCACTTGTTGATAAACCTTACATCTTGACACAAAATCAGAAATGTCCATCTTTATGTTTTCCCACCAAAATTATTCTTTCAAGTCTCTATACATTTTGGTTCTCCCAGGGCGTATAGAGAAATTGGAACTATGAGTATCATCCAGTAATTCCCTTTTTAGATCAGGTATATCGGGAACACAAATCCTCTTCCCAAATTTCAAAATTCTTTCTTCATACACAAATTCTCTCAATCTCCCATCATTCATAGCTTTAATCTTCTTTGGAAATTCTTCCTCATCAGTCTGATAACTCTTAATACTTTCTAGTAAGGATGGTTTTGCAACCATTTGAAAAAGCATTGACATTTCACCTTCCATGGTTATTCCCATGTCCATATTCACTACATCTATGAAAAATGGATCCATTTCAATTCTCATATTGTTCAAAACACCATGATCTTTTCTGCTAAAAGAATCTACCACCTTGTTTGCCTTTCTGGGGTGGTAGTGTATCATACAATCATAATCCTTGAGTAATTAAAGCCATCTCCTTTGCCTCATGTTGAGTTCTTTTTGTGAGAAAATATACTTCAAACTCTTGTGATCAGTATAAATCTCATATTTATCACCATATAGGTAGTGCCTCCATATCGTGAAAGAAAAGATCACAGCTGCTAACTTGAGATCATGAGTAGGATAGTATTGTTCATGAATTTTCAACTATCGTGATGCATAGCCAAAAAGTCTATCATTCTGCATAAGGACACAACCAAGTCCTTTCTTCGATGCATCACTATAAATAACGAACCCATCATTCCCCGATGGTAGAGTCAATATAGGAGCATTGACTAATATTCTCTTCAGTTCTTAAAAACATTCTTCACACTCTTTTGTCCAAACAAATTTAACCCCTTTACGTGTGAGCTTTGCTAATGGGTTAGCCAACCGGGAAAAATTCTAGACGAAACGTCGATAATAAACAGCTAAACCAATAAAACTACGTACCTCAGTTATACTCATCGGTGCAGGCCATTAATGGATTTCCTTGGACTTAGAAGGATCAACAGAGATTCCATCTTTAGAGACAATATGGCCAAGAAAATAAATCTCCTGAATCCAGAATTCACACTTGCTAAACTTCCCATATAATTCATGTCTTCTCAGAGTCTTTAGGATAATGCGCAAGTGATTTTCATGATATTCATAGCTTTTTGAGTATACCAAGATATCATCAATAAATAGCACCTCAAATTCATCTAGATATTCCTTGAAAACCCTATTCATAATATCCATGAATACAGAGGGTGCATTAGTCAATCCAAAAGGCATTACTGTAAACTCTTAATGCCCGTACCTGGTTCAAAATGTTGTCTTTAGATTCTCTTCCTTCTTCACACACAACTGATGGTATCCAGATCAAAAGTCAATCATTGAAAAGTATTGAGCTCCATGCAGTTGGTCAAATAAATCATCAATGCGAGGTAGAGGATACATGTACTTTATTGTTATATCGTTGATCTCCCTGTAGTCGATGCATAACCTCATAGATCCATCTATCATTTTAAAAAAAGAACAGGGGATCCCCATTGAGAAACACTAGGGAGAATAAATCCTTTATTACTCAATTCCTATAGTAGTTTCCTTAGTTCAACTAATTCTACAGTGGCCATTCTATAAAGGTTCTTTAATATCGGCCTGGATCTAGGAATTAAATCAATGGAAAACTCAACTTCCCGTTCTGGAGGATATCCAGGAAAATCTTCCAGAAACACATCTACATATTCTTTCACAATAGTTAAATCCTCTATTTGAACATTCCTTTCCTCTACCACTATAATATCATTCTCTTCCTCCCCAATAATTGAATTTAGTTGACCTACTAGGGGTGGATCTAGATAAGAATTAGGTGGTGACGATTCTGCTCTAAAGATAAGGTGTTCCTTATCATCATCATAAAAAATCGTAACCTCATTCTTCTTACAATAAATATTTGCATCATGGTCCGAAATCCAATCCATACCGAGGATTATATCAAACTCAATCATAGGTATGATTATGAGATCAGTGGATAAATAACATTTATGTGCTCTAATGGGGACTGATTTACAAAACATTGTTGTAATGGTACTTCCATTATGAGTTTTAACTGACAACTCCTTTGTTAAATCAAATTGGAAATATCTAATTTTCTTAGAAAACTGGGACGATATGAAACAGTGCGATGATCCAGAATCAAATAATGCATTTTCTAAACATGAAGAACCATTAAATTACCTGCCACCACATCTTTCGGAGCTTCTACCTCAGCAGTAGTGATAGCATAAGCATGGCCTTGATCCCTTGGCCTTTTCTGAGGTAAGTTCCCCTAACGCATAGGACATTCATTTTCATAATGTCCCATCTCCCTGCTATTGTAGCATTGTACATCGATAGCTTCCTTCTTCCCCTTGCAATCACGATCTTGGTGGCCTTTTTCACCACACTAGTAACAGATTCCCATTCCTTTTAAGAAAGTACCAGGGTGTTTTTCCCACATTTACTGTGGGATGGATATTCAACTTTTCCCTTCTTCCCCTTATTTCCATTTCCAGATTGATCAGCAGATCTCTTCTTCTCTTTCTTTTCTTTAAAGTCATAAGACTTAGAGAATTGTTTTTCTGTCTTGATAGCACATAAGACAATGTCTTCATACGATGAGAAGGATTGTGAGACCAATGCTCAATAGAGAAATGGTTTTAACCCATCAAAGAAACGATCAATCTTTCTTCTTGGGTTACATATATAATCTCCAGCATACCTTTCTAACCTTGTAAATTCAGTCTCATACTTTGCGACATTCTCATCCTATTTTTGTCTCAGACTCAGAAATTTCCACTCTATATCGGCTCGATGGTCATGAAAAATTTATTTTTTCTAAAAACATATCTTTAAACTCCCTCCATTCCATATTTGATACTTCATTATCTTCCTTCGTGTTTTGAATCAATGACCACCATTGATCAGCATCTCCAGTGAGGCGGTAAACTACCATGATAACTTTTTCCCTTTCACTACTTCCCAAAGCCTGAAATATTTTCCTTAGGGAACTTATCCATTTATCAGCAACCAATGGATTTGTACTCCCATTTAATTTTGGTGGTTTTTTCCTCATGATGTGATCTAACATTGATCCTCCATGCTGTGGATCAGGGTGTTCTATACAAGTAAGGTTATTAATCATAACCTGAGTGAGTTGTCCCAGTATGGTTATTAGTTAATCAGCACCAGTTGTATCACTAGCTCCACTATAATTATCTTGAGGAAGAGGGAAATACCTACACGGAGTACGTTCATTGATACAGTTTCCATTTCATCCACTAGGCACCATTTCTAAACAATATCATAAACTAGATCAGTTTATGAATCAAAATACATAATTCCATACTTGTAAAACACTTAACATAAATTGAACTATTTATGGATATAATCCATAATCATAAAAATGTTTTTTTGAAGAAGTATATACTCATAAACCCTTCATAATTATTTTGAAATAAAATGAGAGTTATCCTAAGCATATCCCCTGGGAGTTTCATAACCAAGAGTGCAGCAAGACCGGTTGTCGTGCACCAGTTCTCGTTGCAGTCTAGCTCAAAGTGGTGTTTTCGAGTTTTACCCCTAGGTACATCTGTTCCAGAGGCGCCTCTACCTGCTTGTATCCAGACAGGGATGTATTACTCAAAAAACTCACAAAATCTCTACAACACCAAAATTCTAATAAGTTATTCTATACTAATCCTCAAAGTTCATCTTAAATCTATGTGCTCTAATCCTTGTTTATCTAAATCTAGCTTCCAAGGTTTGTACTAAACTTCCTCTGATACCAACTGTAATGCCCTGATCCTAGATACCCAGAGTCGGTTCATTATTACATAACATTGGCATGATCACAACAAAGATCAAGTCTTGAAAGACCGATTAGTTTAGTGGCATTGGAATAACTAGATACATTAATAATTTTTACATTACATCATAAAATGAAAACTACAACTATATAGTCTCCATAGTCCACACTCTTATCCCCTCATACTATCCCTACAGGTCATTCATAAATTAATTCTTCACATCCTGGAAAAATTAAAACATAGAAAAGGGGTAAGCTCAAATGTCCAGTAAGCATAACAACAGAGAGGAAACTTTCATAAATAAGAGTAAAAATTTAAGGCAATGTATAACTTAAACAAAAGCCTTTTAAACTTTAACTTCAACATAGTATGGAAAAAATAATATGAAATAATTACATTTACTTATTCAGATGGATATTCTACTAATCGAATAATCACATGCAATATCAATAAACACATTATTAATGATGGAATGCATAATGACAGACTATCATAACCACATAGCCAAGGCCTCATGCCAAGACTACAAATAAGATTTTGTCAAGGGCCTTGTGCCAAGACCCTAGTTTGTCTCATGAGACATACTGATGCATCTAGGAGCTATAGAGGGCTCTGCCCTTCACTTATTATGTCCAATGCATCCCTCATATGAACAGGTTTAAACATAACATAAACATTAGTATTAAAACTAGCAAAAAAAATTGTCAATACGTTCTTCATAAACCATGAATGATATAAAAATAACACATCCACAGTCAAAAATATGACAAAACCATCAATATAATATGTAAGTTTTGTATCATAATAAATCAACTCCAAATAAACTTAAAATCCATCAAAGGATGTTGACATAGATGAAATCAAAACTCTTTTTAGAGAAATATCTCTTCCTATTTTGAAATCATTTAAGAGTCACATAAATATAAAATAAAACATTTTCTTTGAATTTTTTTTTATAAGCTTGTAATGGAAGCTTTGAAGATTTTATAACGGCAGAAAGTAACTGCACCCTCCGTATAAGTTAAAAAAAACATTCTTACCATAATTCTGTCGAAAACGTTAAAAAGCACCGTACTTGGAAAACGATGGAAAGATTCCTTTATAAACCTCTTAAAAAAGTCAAACAAGGGTTTAAATGACTTTAACCCATATTATTGTAAATAGTAAGAATATTTTGAAATAAATTTTGAAGAAACATGGATGTGGATGATAAAGAGGTCCCAGTCGATAATCACGTATAAACAACCTCAGAAAATGAAGAGATTGTAAAATAACCCTTACCTTGTCCTTTTCCTTGGTTAAGGGTGGGTGAACCTCCTTTATAATGGTGAAATAATTTTTATTGAATTATACAAGAATCATATATATTAATATGAAATCATATATGATCTTTTTAACATGGCTTTGTCAATAATATCTATGAATTATCGTCATTTGGGTGTTAACTTACTCGTTTTCTTTTATATGGTTTGTTACATAAGCCCTGTTGTTATGGATAGGTTGTATCTTATTCATATTTAGAATTATATCAAGTCCTTAAACATTTTTTTTAATCATAAAATGAGAATTATACTTGAATGGATACGATGGAGAATGAATCTCATCGCATTCGTGGAGACGGTAGTCCATACGTACACACGAGCGACAATATCATTCTTTTGATATTAAAATAATATATAATTGGATAGTATATCATATATACAGAATATCTTTCATGTTATATTTATTATTTACAAGAATTAAAAATCATTATTATACCCATCCAAACAATAATTTATTGAATAACAAATACACCACGACGTGGAGATGGTAAGTCGTACGTATGCACGTATGGTGACATGTCATTCAAAGGATGGATAGAATACTGAATATGGTTGTACCATATTTATAATAACATCACAGTATATATAAGATATTGTAGTTATTATTTTAGAATGGGAATAACAAAGAAAGAATAAGTTGAAGAAAAAAGGAACTTGAAAGAGGGTGGTGAAAACATTGCCTCTTCTTCGGGTTCTTCCTTTTGATTTGATCAAAAGGGCTCCTTATGTTGGCTTTCTGATCAAACTAAGGACTCAAGGTTGAAGTGAGGGATGTATAGGGAATATTTCTGTAGGTTTTGGCCGAGCCAAAAGGCTTTGAATGTGTGAATTAGTGATAAGGGGGAGTGCCCTTTTATAAGAGGGGTGAGGGGCACCTTTGGAAAAGCTAGAAATATTATTTTTTAATAAATTCATATTCAGATTCTAATGGCTCCAAAGTGTATTATTTAAATTTTAAGGTTATTTTGGGTCTAAAACCTCTCAACCAATAGAATTTAGACAGGTTTTGGTCATTATCTTTTAGGTTTAACTCTTAGTTAATTATTTTGACACTTACCATGTCACTTTGTATTTTTATATTATATAGTTAATAAACATACTATATACCTCCAAGAGACCCCCAAGTGGTACAATAATGATAAAACTATGATGATATAAGTATCTTTTATGAACCTTAGATCTTTAGTAAATGAATATCAATTAATAATATAATATTGTTTTAAAAACACTTTTATGTCAATTTTGATACTATTTGGAAAAATTATTTTTGTGAAAATAATATCAGAATTATTACTTCGAATAAAGTTAATTAAATAAATCCTAACATGTCATATTAACCAATAAAATTAGTTTAATTCATAAAAAGCCTTCAATAATATTTATTTTAGTATTTATAATATTAATCATTTTAATTTTTCTCTATTATGGTAATTACTGTATCATCATTGTGTCATAAATGAATTAAATTATTTTATGTCTAAAAATTATAAATAAAATAAAATTATGTAGGAAATCTTATTACCTTTATAATGAATCTTTACAATCGAATTTATCTTATGTATAACTCAATATGAAAATTTTATTAGTAAATAAACTATGATTTTAACTCTTTTAACTCTTCTTTGAATTAAATAATAATAAATGTGCTAATCTAATCCAAGTGAACCAAAGAGGTTAATATTTTATTCCTAAGGTTTTTTTTAGTCGAATTAATCTTATCCAATTGAATTAGGACATGTGTTAGGATAATATTAATATCATTTTTACCCTTAATTATCCTATTTACTTTTAACCGTGGTAAATAAAATTAAAAAAATCACTATTCACCAAAAATTGTTTTCATCTCATTGAACCGCATTTTACTACTTGATATTAACCGAGTCTTTCGGATTTTCAAAATTCCAATCACAAAAGTGGTAAAATTATGTTTTATGAAAAATTCAGTTTTTTAACTACCACTTTGTGGTTTCCCTATTCATCAAAAAATGATGTTTTTCAGAAAAATACCAAAAATTCACCCTAGGCTAATTTCAATATTACAAATCCAAAAAAGAAGTCAATTTTGAAAAATAAATTTTATAAATTTTAAAAATTGGGTATTACTGTTCATAACGGCTAGTTTGATTGGTTGTAGTGTGTTAGAACTCGATGTTGCGTACAATACACGCTATTGCATTATTTAAAGAGAAGTGTACCGTAGAAGCTTGGGGTGTTACAAATATTAGATTTTATCAATTATCAAGATAGGGGTCATATTTATCAATGAGAAAAACCTATACATACTTTAAAAAATATATCATAAGGTTCAGGTGAACAAGAATAAATCCACCTTTGATTGAATTTCTCATTAACTAACCACGCCACCTTAATGAATAAAAATAAAGAACAATGGATGATTGTACGATTGGAATACCTCGTGTCTCATAAAATCTCTCCTAAAAGGTATTCACTCATATTTATCATTATGGAAAATAATGAACTCCATGATGAAAAAATATTCTCTTTTAATTCCCTACTTTTTATCTCATAACACATAAAATAATACGGAATGAGGAGGAACCTCTTATTTAATTATAGTAAATAGTCAAGGTGAGATTTTTCTATCATCCTTGATTTATTATTTTTTTGAGATCATAATGGGGTGTGCTTCCATTTCTTGATCTTCTTTCTTCTCTATTATCACCAATACTTGGGGAATCAAATTCTTTATCAACATGAGCAATGAAAGTTACTTCATCATCTGAATCACTAGATGAATAATATTACTCCCTTTTTCTTACTAAATTAATTATTTTGAAAATGAAGTATTTATTCTTATTATCTCATATATTTCTCTAGGGTCTCTCCTCATCCTCATAAAATTCAGATTCAGATGATTTTTCTTCTTTTGGACACTCATTGGACAAATTTACAAGGATATTACAATTCCATCACTTTGGTGATTTCGTTATTTTTTACTTATATTTCAAAAAACATTATAAAAGAATAAAAAATAATAATTTTTGAAATCATCTTCACCTTCTACATATTCATAACCAATGGATTAAATGGTTTTTGATTCATTAATTTTTCATTTTATCATTTCTTTAAATTCTATCACATTTTGGGATTTCATTGTGAAAGATATAACCATTATCATTTCACATTAAATGAGTAAATTTTGTATCACATCAATAGTAAAATCTTATTTATCTTCTAGGGATAATATTTTTGGATCAAACCGATCTAGAAAATTCCTCAATTTTTTTTTACCAATAATGGAATCACAAAGATTCCCATCAAATCCTCTAATATTTCTCACAATCTCAATAACTCTTTCGAAATAATCATCAATTTTTTCATCATAAGTCATTTTTATGTTTTAAAATTTCCTTCTCCATACCTATAGCTTGGATTCCATGACTTTTATCTTTCCTTCATAACTTGTTTTTATTTTTTCCTACATTTCAAGTGCAGTTTTAAGACCCATGACCTTTGTATATACATTTTAAAACAAGGACATTATGATGGAATTTTTTATGTTTCCATAAACCTGAAAATTTATATTTTTAGCATGATCCATCAGAGAATATTCAATATTAGGTAAAAAACTATTGTCGAAACAACTCTTAATTCAAGGCAGAGTGAAAGGTTGTATGGTAGAATCCTATTTATCTAAATATGATAATTTGATTCATTGACAGAACGAATTATTCATCTATTTATAAGATTTAGATTATCCATTTGTATGAGAAATTCTTGGATATTATGCGGTGATTAGGGCTCTGGCACCAATTTAAGTGACCAAGGATTGGTTAGGTTCCCCCAGGGGGTCAACTAGTGGTTACCTCATTTTAAGTATTATTTATCTTTTAAAATTCAACCTCTTAAAATATTTAAAGTTATCACTCCTCTAAATGATTTACCATAGCATCTATGTTGTATATAATAATAAATAGTAGAGGTGATTTCATAATATCTTCAAGGATCGGTATAAAATCCTACTCATTTACATGAGGATAAACACCACAACATGGATTCTCTTCATTATCTCCACAAGAGAATAAAATTAGTTAGACTCCCCAGTTAAAATCACTTCAAAATTGGTTAGAAACCCCAATTTATCATTTTCTATGATTTTTTAGACACCACAATTTTAAGACTCTATTAGTTGTTTAGACACCACAGATACATGCTTCCACTTCAGTGCTTAAATATTTCTAGAAATATCATCTCCATAGAAAGTATTCCCCAACAAGAAATATGAACATACCCTCATTGTGTAGTTCCTCAAGAACATCAGTAATGCTGGTCTTTCAAATCCATTCAGATCAAGAATGACCTAAATTATCTTCTTCAAATGGTCAGTTACATGTCATCCCCTTCTTCAAGAATTACCTAGCTTTGGATCACTCTCAAAATTCTCATTTCACAATCGAAACATTGAGACTCAACATTTTTCACACCATTATTTATTACCTAGATGCACAATTTATCTGACAACTAAACAATAATTGTTCATGTGTAATATCTCATTAATTACATGATTTAAATTATCTAATTTAAATCCTTATGTAAATATGTTAATGATAAAACATTTTAATTTCCTCATTTAAAATATAAAACCCCAATGACTCTAACTTATTATATATCTGATTTTGAATACCTCGTAATATGTGGGTATTTTATTTCTCATATTTAATACCCCATAATATTCAGTGAGTCTTTTACATCTCAAGACAGTGCATCTCAAATTAGTCAGGTGTTCAGGTATACATTATTACATTTAACATGTATAAGTGAGAACTCGTGGCTCAACTTCTTCATGCATGCATAATGAACTCTCGAGGAATTTAGGTTCCCATTTCTTATCATTATCATGCATTAAAAACCTTGATTATTCATGCTTTAAATTCAAAAAGAGTTAGAAAAAAAATTTATTCCAGAGGATTATTAATTTTAAATACTAATATCATGCATCTCATTCATTATTCAAATGGTATATTCAAATACACTGTATCTCATTAATAATATTTGAAATGTCATGTATTCTCCATTTTTCATGTGAGATTTTAATTTTTGAATACTTGTGGCCTCCCATCATGTGAAATATTACTTAATAGTGTATTCATGTAAGTATAAATGAATTAATATATTATCCCAATAATACATATGCATTAAATTTGGATCTTACTTAATCTGAATGACTTTTCTTCATAAAGAGATGACGTGGTTCGGGATCTTCTGTTCATGCATGATAGTTTTCATAGAAACCATGTTTAATATACATAAAATACTTTTCTAGATCATATGATATCTAGATGGTGTTTAGTTTTATTCATGGATATTAAAAATGAGTTCCATGAATCATCTATTGAGGAATATCTGTGTGGGTAGAACACTTGAGTGTGGGAGGAAAAAGATGATCAAATAAAGATATCGGAGAGCCTGGTTGATCCCATCGGAAGGTTATCCTTATGTGTGAATATTTTCATTGGATGAATATTAGCCTATGTGCTCGACCATCCAACATAAAATCTCCACAACTTATTGATCTCCTGTTTATACTTATACATTCCTTCATCACGACAGAAGTCGGTAATGGGATCCACCCCTTAACATCCCTATGAAACGGACCCATGCCACCTCTCTTTGCCTATGTCCTTCCCTACACAGTGGCTTTTCCACTAATCCCATAATCATTATGTGGGATAGGTATTTGTATACATCTAATTCCAATACCATTCTAGATATAGTTTGATCTTAGTTCCCAACTCATTTGTTGATATAATCCAGTCATGTTGGTTGACTTAGGAAGCTGGACATTATTTTTAATAAAGTCCACACTAAAGGGTTAAGCCATATTCAAATATAATATGAAGCCAATTTCTTCATGTAAAAATATAATTAATATATATATATATATATATATATTAACAAGTTTATATTCATTATTCATGTCCTAACATTATTTGTTCATAGCACTCATATAATTACCATTAATATCCAACATGGAAAAAAACATTTTGCATGAACATATTTAATATATTCATACTAATCCATTCTATTTTCATGGTAATATTATTCTTCCTATAAATAAACATCTTCATGGTCATTACCTATGTTAATCAATATGAAAACATATTAGAACATTTCATTGACATTTGGGACCACATAAACAATCATCTAAATTAAATAATACAGGGAATTTTCAAATAATGAAATCTAATTCCATAATATTGATTCATAACAATTCTCGAATAACCGCTAATTAATATTCACTATCATATTAACTCATTGAAAAAATTCAACACTAAGTCATAACCATTTTTCAGACTCATGCATTAGTATAGATTCATACACATATAAGGGAACCTAAGGTTACATGTTTACATTTAGTGGAATGCCAATGAGTTTGATGTAAAACATCAAATGGAATTTTCACTCTCAAAAATATAAGTGATGTACATTGATTAAACTATAGCATATGAGGAGTAGGTTTTTTTGAAATGGTTTCTCTATGACATAGGAACAGGTAATAAGTTAAAGTATTATTATGTGATTTAAAAAGTTCAATCCACTTACAAATAAATATGATGTTTCATTCGTAGATAAAAAGCATTCAGTTGAAGAACCACTTCATCGTATAGTTATTTAAGGATGGAGTTCTAGATCTATTAAAGATAGATGTAACTCAAAATCCAATATAATATTGAAAAAAAATTATTGGGATGTAATTTGGTGATGTTTCACCTATTTTTGTTTGGTTTGATCTGATGAGTGTAGTGAGGAAGCCACATGAAGTTGCAATGGATGTTTAGAGAATGGATGGATTTATTTTGATGATTATGTCGAAATTGGTGGAAGAATCCTGGTGAATTAATTCCAAGTGATATATTTTCATGTTTCAATTATGAAAACCATTTATAGCCAATACTTCGTGATTAATGGAAGGAGAATTTCTTCTGGAATAATGTACTAGGATCCAGATGAAGATGGAAGTTATGACATCCACATGTCCAAACGTCTAGATACAGGATGACTGGAATATATACGGACAAGTGATGATATAACTATAAGTTTGTAGTGTGTGAAAATGTAACGTTGATCTAGAGTCATTGTAAGTACCCGGTTTTTGCTATAATTGACTTTGAAAAATTCCTGATGTTATTCTAAAGCAGGGAATTCAGATGGCATGCAATTCTGAGGCCTAATGTACCTTGAAATAATTATATAGAAATGTTAAGTGTATGTATATTACGCACGTGTCTTTAACTAAAGAAAATGTGATATCTATTAGACGGTTGATCAGATAGAAAATATGAGACCATGGTTGGGTCCGAATCGCGGTGTTTACCCTAAGCGTGACCTAAAATGAGTCGACATGGGCCGTTCGGACCCCTCGCTCATTGGTGGTGTGTTAAATGTTTAATTAAATTATTAAATTATTCAATTAATTGTAAAAACCTGAATAACTCATAAACGGTAACTCGGATCTGAAATAATAGGGCATGGTTGCATCCAGAGCGTGCCTTTTACCCTAGGCAGGGTGTAAAAGTTGCGGGCGTGGGCCGGCTGTGAGAGATGTCACCCAGGGGAAAATCATATTTTTCAGTTAATGAATAAGTAATTTTTATCACTGATGATCTTTTTGAATATATTTTAAACATATTCTTGGAATAGAAATCTGAGACATCCGTTGAGTTCAAAATGGGGGGGGGGTTTCCTAGGCGTGATATAAAATGAGCGGGCACGGAGGTTTCAAAATCCACGCCCATTGAGAGAGTCAGTGATTTTTTATAAATCCGCTTGACTGTTGGTAGGGGAAAACCTATTCTCTCTCTCTCTCTGTCTATATATATATCTCTCCTAATCTTCGGCGTTATTCGTCGTTCTTCGATGGATTGAGGAGCGATCTCTGCCAAAGACTTGGCGGATCGCAGCGGGAGCATCATGGACGCATCGCCAATGACGAATGAGCGATCCGGTGTAGGATTTCTGCTAAATTTCCGCACCTTCATCAATTTCTCATGTTTCTTTCAATTTTTTCATTTTAACTTTTAATAATTCTTGAATTAGGGTGACAGCTGAACGAACACGGCAATCGTCCGAGCCTCGTTTTTTCTGTCGTTCTTGGGCATTCTTTGTCCATTTTTTCGGACACTCCAATTGTGTCAGATCAATGATCGGGGGCAGGCGTTGAGACAGAATCTTCTCGAGAACCTGGATTCCAGTCTCAAGATTGAAATCGAACGTCCGATGAGGTCTCAGTTGTCCGAGGAAGGGACCACCAGATTCGGTAGGCAGGAGCGGCCGGCGGTTGTGCACGGCGGTTGCGGTGTGTCGAGCGGCCGGAGAACCCGCTGGAGTGGCCGACTGTTCGAAGGCGATGTAGGGACCGGAGTCCGAGGGTGTGGCAGCATCACAAAAGAGCTAAGAGGGACCAGTGGGCCAAGGCGGTGTGAGGCGGTTGTGGCATTAGGCGGCCCGGTGGGAGGGAGCTGCAGAGCTCGGCAGGCGAGCAGGGGCACGACATCGAGCGGCGCGGGCTGTGGCGAGGCGGGGTGGTGCACTGTAGGAGGTGTCGTCCAATGTTTGTCGCGGTCAAAGGGGGAGAAAAGGCAGAGACCTCACCAAAACATGACCTGGGGGTTGCGAGTCCTCATTGACGTGGCGTACGGGAGAAGACCGGCCAACCTGGCCGGTCGGTGGAGGCGGCGACCGCGGAGGGAGCAAGACCCGCCTCATACGGGTCTCCCGGTTGACGATGGGGACCAGAGGGGTCCCGAGGAACCACCTGCTGGCGGGGTTCTATGCCAGGGAGGTGCGGCTGTTGACCGGGTTAGTGGGGGTGGGACAACCCATGTCGTTGGGTACGGTCAAATTGGGACGGACCGGCCCGGTTGCCCCCCCCCCCTAGCGTTCGGGGGGGCCATAATTTCTAAAAGGCGCATCTGTTTGACGCGCTATCTGCTGTTGTGGGTCCATGATAGCTAGAAGGACTTTTTGAAGTATGTTTCAGGGTTTTGGGGTTCCGCACCAGAAGACGGGTGCCCCGAAATGAATTACTTTAATAATTATAAATTATTACTAAAGTTGCGACGGATGTGGTTCGTGAGCCGGACGTCCATTTGATGCGTAGTCAGAGGCGCAGTTACTATGAAGTTGAGACGATCTTTCCATGGTTGGTTCGGATCCTTTGCGGGTTGGTTTCATTGATCGGTGGCACAAAACACAATGTGAGTAATTAATTAATTGTTGTGTCAGACCTAACTCCTACTTAGGATGTCTGATTGACGCACCGTTAGTAGCAGTGTGACCCCAGTACTCGTACAAACTTTTTGAGATAATTTTCGAAGCATTTTGTGTGGAGACAAGGTGTGAGCCCTATAGGGCCTAGTTCGTACACTCTGTGGTGAAACGCCACTTTTTCACCCAATATCCGTTTGGGGTGTTTGAGTACTCATTTTTGAGTGCTTTTCCGAGGGGATTGCAATGGCGCAATCCGCCCGCCTAAATTCTGGCTTGAGGTGTGGGCCCCATAGTGTCTTGTTTGCGTATAACATGAGGAGTTGCAGCTTCTAGATCCGGAGTCCGTTTTAGGTACCATAAATGGCATTGTGACCTTGGAATCGAGGCAAAGTTGACCAGGGTAGTTTCAGGCGTTGAAGCCAGAGTTGAGGCGTGGGCCCCACGGTCCGTCTCTTAAGTTGTGTGCTGCATACTGTGACTTTTTCATTAAGCGTCCGTTTGGGGCGTATGAATTTTTGAATCAGCGTGATTTTTTGAGAGCATCGCGGGGGCGATGTTCGCCCGACCTCTTTCAGGACCAAGGTGCAGGCACCATGAGAAGTTGTATGGGCGTAAAGTGGTGTTGAGTAACTTTTTCATCAGGAGCTTGTTTCTAGCGAGTAAGTAGTCTATCTCGCGTGTTTTTTCAAGAGGATTACAATGGTGTAATATATTTAGGCGATTGGAGCCTCTTAGGTGATATTATTGAATGTGGAAATATTAATGGGTGTTGTTCGGAGGCTTATTTGGACGTACTCCGAACCTATGCACGGTAGCGATGCTAGTGACACCCAGTGATGGCATGAGCACTGAACCTCAATTAGGTGAATTTTTCTGGAGATGGGTGGTTTCGTGATACTCACTCCATGTTTTGTTGGCTATTGTTATACCATCCAGTAGGGATGGCCAGAGCAGTTCGGAGTTTACCCTCCAGCTGGGCTGGGCAGTGGGTTGCTCATCGACTTCTTCAGGTTTACCCTCCAGTGGGGTTGGTAAGTGGGTTACCCAATGAATTCCTAGGGTTTACCCTCCAGCAGAGACTGGGCAGTGGTTTACCCTATGACCACTTAGGGATTACCCTCCAGTAGAGACATGGAAGTGGGTTACCCGACGACCTCTTAGGGTTTACCCTCTACAAGAGACTAGGCAGTGGGTTAACCGATGACCTCTTAGGGTTTACCCTCTAGTAGAGACTGGGAAGTGGGTTACCTAACGACATCTTAGGGTTTACCCTCCAGCGGAGACTGGTTAGTGGGTTACCTGATGACCTCTTAGGGTTTACCCTCCAGCAGAGACTGGGTAGTGGTTTACCTGATGACCTCTTAGGGTTTACGCTCCAGCAGAGACTGAGCAGAGGGTTACCCGAAGACCTCTTAGGGTTTACCCTCCAGTGGGTCAGGGTAGTGGGTTACCCAATTAATTCTTTCAGAATCATCCCTTTCTACTAGGCTAGTCTGTGGCTTTTTTTGTGACTATCGGAGCAGGACCCTTGGTTGTACGGGACTGTGATGTGACAGCTTTAACATTGAGAAGACCTCTCGACTGTGTGAATGTGAAGAGGTGTGGTTTGAATTTCCCCCAAAACTCTCAAGTACGAGTGGTGATTTCCCCACAAAGATGCATCCATGTGACGCGACTTAAAACCGGGCGGGTGAGTTAGTACCGCCAAAAGTAGATAGTGTCACGGTTCGGTGATCGGAGCCCCTTGACATGTAGTTCGGGGCAGACGTGTGGGATACTGGGCATCGATGGTGTTTACTTTTGAGACTATTGGCTACTCACTTTCTTGGTCTGAGCTATGGTACGGTGATCCCCTTATGATATTTTTCGTGTTTCTTGTTTGAGCATATGGTTATGTATATACCTTGTTCCAGTACCCACTCCTTGGGCTTGGTTACTCTCCTTCCAGGAGAGCCCAAGACATGTGGGGTATGCCACATTATTTCTATGTCTAGCTTATCGTGGTTGGACAAGTCTACTCTCAGAATATAGTTAGTGAAGGTTCGATGAGAAGTTTAGATTATCACCATTTCTAGCTCCTGGTGTTTAGAGTAGTCTACTGCCATTATCTTGTTGGGTTGAGCTGGACTCTCTACTGTTACTCTTATGCACTCTCTGTCATACTCCATTACATTCCCCTTTTCAATCTACTGCTCACCCCTTCAGTACCTCCTTTTTTCTCCCTCAAGACTTCGAGGCATCCTACTGATTATTTTTATACTCACTCATACTTGGGATTTTCCCACACTTGGTGTGCCCTTGTAGACAACGGACAGGTTGGACATGACGTTAGAGGAGATTAGGAGTTCAGGAGCGTGGACCGCGTGTGGTGGTCGTAGTTGGGTTCTAGGTGTGGGACTCTCCCAGCTATTTTACTTTGGTTTACCTGTGGTCGGGTTGTGGCACATTACTGGTTAGGCGCATGTTTTGCCCCTTTTATTTTCAGTTTACCTTCAACACTTGCTTTTTACTTTTTAGAGGTCGACACACTTTGTGGTTTATTTATAGTAGTTGGTACTTTACTTTTCTTTTTTACTCGGCACTTCTGCATTGAGTGTGCTACGTGTGTGTGTACAGGTACTCAGACAGAGGCCTCACCGAGTTGTTTAGCCTTAGGTACTTGTCGCTAGCCCCTGGCTTATGGAGGCGGGCTTGGGGTAGTTTCGGCTCGAGCCTGGGCAGGGTTGGGTTGTGACAATGTGGTATCAAATGTGGTTCATTCCTTTGGATGTTGTTCGGACGTCCCTAAAAAAGAATTGGTTGGGATTTAGGGAAATGGTGTCAACATGTCTCGAGAGCGGCTTTATAGCTAGGGATTCTGGCTGTGGTGCGGCGGCCAACGTATCCATTCACCAGGACCCTGATAACCTGCTTCTCGACTCGGCATGCTGAGACACCCATTGCAGGGAAAATTGGTTTGTGCATCACATATTACTGATTCTTTTATTGTCCTTCTTGAGTTATCTCCCCATTATTGTTACTATTATATATATATGCTCATCTGATCGCAGTGATCCTTGATAACGTTCAGGATGCCTCCACGAAGACAGCCTGCCAAGATACCAGCTTTGGTTTGTGACGATGACCCTGTGAGTTATGAGGCCTCAGTCCAGGACCCATCATGTGAGTCCCTTTCTCCGGGTGTGCTGGTAGAAACACCCCCACCTGGTGTGTAGTAGACAGCATCAACAGAGTGGACTGAGTTTGATCATGAGTTGAGAGTGATCCGTGAGTTCCAATGGTAGAGACCGCTAAGGTTCAGTGGTGAGATAGACCCTCAGGCATCAGAGTTTTGGCTAGAGATAGTGGTTAGCCTCTTTAGGAATGTGAAGATGCTAACAAATCTTATGGTGGCTTTGGCCGCCAGCCTTTTTCATGGAGAAGCTGAGTGTTGGTGGTGTCTGGTGACTCAGTTACTTGTTGAGTCGTCACTTTCGTGGGATGACTTTCAACTACTATTTCATGAGAAGTTTTACCCCTCTTGCTTATGCTTCATTCAGATCCAAGAGATCATTTAGTTTCAGCAGGGAGGGATGATGGTGACTGAGTACGCTGCGAGGTTTACAGACCCTACATGCTTTTACTCTGACTTTGTCTATGATGGCAACTTCCATGAATGGAAGTTCAGGCAGGGTCTCCAAAGAGAAATGTGTGCCATCATCGTACCCTTTCGCATCCCCACTTATGCTGAGGTGTTAGTGAAAGCGTAGGGGACAAAGAGGAACCTGTCATGTTTTACAGTTGGTGGTGGAAGTATGCACGATAGAGCCGAGATGTCTGGCGTGGCTAGAAGGTGCTAGATGACAGAACCTCGACACTTGTGGCCTTCCCACCTTCAGTTTCAGAGATGTGGTCATGGACTACTATGGCAGAAAAGCGCTGGGCCTCAGCCGAGGAGACCCTTCTGTGAGTGGACTCCGGATCATGGTCGTAAACCACAGTGGTGCCATAGGGCACTAGGGAAGACCAGAGAGCATCGGTGCTATCATTGTGATGAGAGAGGTCACTTGGCAGGGGACTGCCCCACCAGGTATGCAGACAACTTCGGACAGGCAGCAGGTGAACCACAATGGTAGAGGTACCCCATGATCGGTGTAGAGCCGAGAGTGGTGGGGATATCCGAGGAGCGGGAGGAGCTGGAAGTGGGGGGAGACATTACAAGGTCTCCCAATCACCACCAGGCGGTCCACATCATGCTCCGGGAGCTGACAGTTGGACCACGCACAGCTGCGAGCTTTGGATGTCTATGATCCTGCAAAGCATGAGGTGATAGGAGGGTGGCGTGGGGCATCGGTGTAACCTTGTGTCAGTATAGTATAAGTAGAACCTTTTCTTTAGTCGATGGGATCAACTCCTTCGCTTTCCAAGCATGTAAGAGGGTCTTTGTCATGGGACATCAACTGTGAAACCTTTCGTGAATGGATATCCTTGAGAGTTTCACAGTATGGATATTCTAAAGGAGGGAATCACTGGGCTTTGTCCGAGGTCCAAATGGTGATTCCAGTCATGGCTTGTGACGTGTGGGTTCGACCAGGGAGGTGATCTACCCCCAAGGGCCTTTGGTCCATTTCAGAACATGAAAAAGGATGTCAAGGTTGTCTACCACCGTTCCCTAACCCCCCCAAAGTCTGTATTGGGTGCAAGACGCCTCCCACATGACATACCTAAGGAGATGTGTGCATGCTCCTATGCACCTCATTGGCAAGGGAAGACCTCGCATTAGTGGATCAAATCTTCTGTGTGTGGTGACACAGAACTGTGCAAGAGTTTTCTTAGGTACTGGAGAGCTAGGTGTGGGCTTAGTACCCTGTTTTGTCCCCTGGTTTTTCTTTTTGTGGATGAAAAGATTGAAGGAGGCAATGATGTAAGAACACAGGTATTTCTATAAAAGACTTTGGAAAATTATTTATGTTATTCAAAAGTAGGGCATTCAGACGACATGCAATTCCGAGGCCTGGTGTTCCCGGAATTAATTATATAAAATTGTTAAAGTGTTTTTATATTACGCATGACTGTTAAACTGAGGAAAATTAGATACCTATAAGATGGTTGATCGGATCGGTAATTCGAGACCACAGTTGGGTCTGGAATGCGGTGTTTAGCCTAGGCCCGACCTAAAATGAGTCGGTGCGGGCCATATGGACCCCTCGCTCGTTGGCAGTGAGTTAAATGGTAAATTAAATTATGAAATTATTCATTTAATAGTCAACACCTGAATAACTCCTAAACTGTAACTCGGATCAGAAATCTGAGGGCACAGTTGTGTCTGAAACGTGACTTTTACCCTAGGCAAGGTCTAAAAGTTGTGGGCGTGGGCCTGCTGTGAGAGATGTCACCCAGGGGAAAAATCAACTTTTTGAATTAATGAATTAGTGATTTTTATCACTGAAGATCGTTTCAAATAAATTTAAAATGGAATCTGGGAATGGAAATCCAAGACTTCTGTTGAGTTCGAAATGGGGTGTTTTTCCTTGGCGTGAATTAAAATGAGTGGGCGCAGAGGTTTCGGAATCCGCACCCGTTGAGAAATTCAGTGACTTTATATAAATTTGCTTGAGTTTTGGGAGGGGACAACCAATTATCTCTCTCTCTATCCCTCTCTCTATCTCTCCTATTCTTTGGCGTTCTTCACCATTCATCGATGGATCGAGGAGCGATCTCCACCGGAGCCTTGGCGGATTGCAGCGGGAGCGTCGTGGATGCATCGCTAACGACGAATGAGAGATCTGAGGTAGGATTTCTGCTAAACTTCCACACCTTCATCTATTTCTGGTGTTTCTTTTATTTTCTTAATTTTAATTTAATATAATTCAGGAATTGAGAAGATGGCCGAACGAACACGACCATCGTCCGGGCCCCATTTTATATGTCGTTCTTGGGTATTCTTCGTCCAAATTTTCGGATGCGCCAATTGTCTTGGATCAACGATCGAGGGTAGGAATTGTGGCGGATTCGTCCTGAGAACCCGGTTTCTAACCTCTGAATCAAAATAAGACCTCTGATGAGGTCCTGGTGGTCCACATAAGGGACCACCAGAGTCGGCCGGCAGGAGCAGCCGGTGGCTGCGCGCGACAACCGCGATGTGTCGAGCGGCCGGAGAATGAGCCGGAGCGGCCGGCTGTTGAAAGGCGGGGTAGGGATTAGAGTCCGAGGGTGTATCGGCATCATAGCGGAGCTTGAAAGGGCCATCCGGTGCAGCCAGTGGGAGGCGGTTGCAGCGTTCGGTAGCCTGGTGTGAGGCAGCTACGGAGCTCGGCAGGCGAGCAGGGGGCACGACTTCGGGGGGGCTTGGGTCGCGGCGAGGCACGGTGGCGCGCTATAGGAGGTGTCATCTGGGGTCCATCATGGACGAAGGGGGAAACGAGCAGGAGACCTCAGGGAAATAGGTCCCACGGGTTGCCGGTCCTCGTTGACGCGGCGTGTGGGAGAAGACCGGCCAGTCTGGTCGGTCAGTGGAGGTTGCGACCTCGAAGGGAGCAAGACCTGCCTCATCCGGGTCTCCCGGTTGACACATGGGACCAGCAGGGTCCTGAGGCACCTCCTGCCAGTGGGGAGCCACACCAGTGAGGCATGGCTATTGACTAGGTCGGCTGGGGCTAGCTGGCCCAAGAATGTTGTGTCCGGTCAAATTGGGCCAGACCGGCCCGGTTGGGCCCCCAAGAGTTCGGGGGGCCATAATTTCTAAACGGTGCATCCATTTAACGCGCCGTATGTGACTGCAGGTCCATGTTAGCGAGATGGAAATCTTGAAGTATGTTTTGTGTTTTTCAGGTTCTACGCTCAAAGACAGGTTCCCCAAAACGGTTTACTTTAATAATATGAAATTTTTATTAATGTTGCGACAGACGTGGTTCGTGAGCCGGACGTCTGTTTGACGCGCTGTCAGAGGAACGGTGGCCCCAGAGCTGAGAAGGACCTTCCAAGGTAGGTTAGGAACCTTTTGAAGTTGGTTTCGTTGCTCCGTGGCACGAAACGCAATGTGAGAAATTAATTAATTAATTAATTAATTGTTGCGTTGGACCTAACTCCTTCTTAGGATGTCCGATTGACACTCTGTCAGCGGCAGCATGACCCTACTCCCCATACGGATATTTTGTGATTCTTTATGAAGCGTTCGGGGTAGATACAAAGTGATGGACCCACAGGGACTAGTTCGCATGCTCTATGATGAAACACCATTATTTCACCCGACATCCATTTAGGGTGTTTGAGTACTCGTTTCTGAGTGTTTTTCTGAGGGGATTGCAATGGAGAAATCCACCCGCCTAAATTCGAGCACAATGTGTGGGCCCCATAGGGCCCCATTTGCATATAACGTGGTGAGTTCCAGCTTCGATATCCAGAGTCCATTTTAGGCACAGTCAACGGCGTTGTGACCCTAGCATCGAGGTGAAATTGACCGGGGTGGTTTTAGGTATTGAAGATGGTGTTGAAGAGTGGGCCCCATGGGCCGTCTCTTAAGATATGTGCATCATACTATGAATTTTCCATTAGGTGTCTCTTTGGAGCATATGAATAGTTGATTCAGCATGCTTTTATGAGAGCATCATCGTGGTGCAGTTCACCCGACATATTTCAGGGCTGACGTGTCTGCCCCACGAGACGTTGTATGGGCGTAAAGCGACGTTGAGTAACTTTTTCATCGGGAGCCCGTTTCCAGCGAGTAAGTATTCAATCTCATGGGTTATTTCACGAGTGTTACAAAGGTGTAATATTTTTAGGTGATTTGATCTTCTTACATGATCATATTAATTGTGGAAATATGAAAGGGTGTTGGTCAGAGGTTTCTTTGGATGTACTCTGTACCAATGCATGGTAGCGATGCTAGTGAAACACAGTGATGGCACGGGGGATGAAAATATATTATATGAATTGTTCTAGAGTTGGAGGTTGTGTGATACCAACTCCGTGTTCTTTTGGAAAGTGTTGTACCATCCAGAAGGGTTGGCCAGAGCAGTTCTGGGTTTACCCTCCAGTGGGGCAGGGCAGTGGGTTGCTCATCGACTTCTTCGGGTTTACCCTCCAGTGGGGCTGGGCAGTGGGATGCTCATTGACTTCTTAGGGTTTACCCTTCAGTAGAGACTGGGTAGTGGGTTACCCGGTGACCTATTAGGGTTTACCCTCTAGGAGGGACTGGGCAGTGGGCTACCCGACGACCTCTTAGGTTTTACCCTCTAGCAGAGACTGGGTAGTGGGTTACCCGATGAACTCTTAGGGTTTACCCTCCAGTAGAGACTGGGCAGTGGGTTACCAGATGACCTCTTAGGGTTTACCCTCCAGCAGATACTAGGCAGTGGGTTACCTGACGACCTCTTAGGGTTTCCCCTCCAGCGCAGACTGCGGAGTGGGTTACCCGATGACCTCTTAGGGTTTACCCTCAAGCCGAGACTCGGTAGTGGGTTACCTGATGAACTCATTGGGTTTACCCTCCAGTGGATACTGGGAAGTGGGTTACTAGATGAACTCTTAGGTTTTACCCTCCAGCAGGGATGGGATGTGGGTTACCCTACGAATTCTTTCAGACTCAGCCCTTTCTACTAGGCTAGTCTGTGGCTTGTCTTCATGACTACCGAAGAGGGAACCTTGGTTGTATGGGCCAGTGATGTGATATCATTGACTTTGAGAAGACCTCTCAACTGTGTGATAGTGAAGAGGTGTGGATTGAATTTCCCCCATAACTCTCAATTACGAGGGGCGCTTTCCCCACCAAGACGCGTCCTTGTGATGCGACCTAAAACCGTGAAGGCGAGTCAGTGCAGCCCAAAGTGGATAGTGTCAAGGTGTGGTAATTGGATCCCCATGACTTATATTTCGGGGTAGACGTGTGGGATACTGGAAATCGATGGTGTTTACTTTTGGGACTATTGGCTAATCACTTTCTTGGGCTGAGCTACGGCATGGAGGTCCTCTTACGATCTTGTTCGGGTTTCTTGTATGAGCATATGGATATGTACATACCTTGTTCCAATACCCACTCCTAGGGCTTAGTGAATATCCTTCCAGGAAAGACAAAGACGTACGGGGTATGCCACGTGCTTTCTATGTCAGGCTTCTTGTGGTTGGATGAGTCTACTCTTCTACTATAGGTAGTGAAGGTTCGACGATAAGTTCATCTTCTCATCGTTTCTAGTTCCTGGATATTGGATGAGTCTACATCCTTTCTCTTGTTGGGTTGAGCTGGACTCTCTACTATTACTCTTCTGCACTCTCTGTTTTACTCATTACTTTCCCCTATTCGGTCTCCTGGTCACACCTTCAGTACCTCCTTTGTTTCTCCCTCGAGCCTTCGGGGCATCTTACTGAGTATTTTTATACTCACCCCTTTTTGGGATTTTCCCGCACTTAGTGTGCCCTTGCTGAAGACATACAGGTTAGATGTGACGTCAGAGGAGATTAGGAGTTCGGGAGCATGGACCACATGCGGTGGTCAAAGTCGAATTCCAGGTGTGGGACTCTCCTAGCTATTTTACTTTTGTTTACCAATTGCTGGGTTATGGCACATTACTGGTTGGGCGTGTGTTGTTCCCCTTTTCTTATTAGTTTACCTTCAGTACTTGCATTGTACTGTTTAGAGGTCGATGCACTTTGTGGTTTATTTATAGAAGTTGGTACTTTACTTTTCTTTTTTACTCTGCATTTCTTCATTGAGTGGGATGTGTGTGTGTTTACAGGTACTCATGAAAATGCCTCCCCGAGTTTTTTATCCTTCAGCGCTTGTCGGCAGCACCTGGCCTATGGAGGCAGGCTTGGGGTAGTTGCAGCTCGAGCCCAGGTAGGGCCGGGTCATGACAGTCATCATTTGAGATCTTCAAAATGGGTTATAGTATAAAGAAAAAAATAGGCAGAGTCAATGGTAGATTTTGGATATGTGAGGGGGTTTTAAACAATGATAGGCTTAGGTAGAAGTCATATTGTCTGCACTAAACAAACATTTTTTTTTGATATACCATTTATCAATGAAAAAACTAATAAATTTGGGTAATTTTATCATACTAAACAAAATAAATGACAAAGGTCACCTTTCTCAGTGCTAAAAGAAATAACTAATAAAAGGTACCCTTTATGAGTAATATTTTTAATCCTGATAAAAGTGTCATTTTACAGTGATAACGCACTTTTATAATAGTGATAAATGATATACTTAATAAAAAAACAATTTATATACTTCTAAATATCCTATTTTAGTATATAAATATATTTATATTGATATAGATATAATATATCTTCATAAATATGATTTATATAATACTAAATATGTATCAAAAGTTAATGTATTTTATATTTAGTGAAAATGATTTATAAGTAATTAAAACCTTAATATTAGTAAAAAAATTCAAAATTTGTATTAATTAATAGGTGTGTGAAAAAAATTTGGTTAAAAAATAATAATAAATTAATTAATATTTTAAGATATGTTTAAAAAAGAGTATGAACTTAAAATGACCATTACATTTTATTCAGGTGTCTTTTTAGGCTCCATGACATATAAAATCAAAGAGTGTGAAGAGATATATGACATTTAACATCATGTGAACCTTGTACTGCTTTTTTTGGTCCAATGGGCCCGAACGGCACCAAAACCATGTTTTTAATTTAAATACCCAAATTATTGAGCATTTAATATAATTTAAACATTATTTAAAAGGATCTTGATGTCTTTTTTGGTGGATACTATTTTTATTCCTTACTAATACATTAATAATGATATTATGGTGTTGAATTTTTTTCATATATTACTATTATTTATAATTAAATATATATATATATATATACATATACATATTTTCATATATTTACACAAAAAAATTAATTTTATAAATGAATATTTGAACATATTTATAAATTATGTTTATTTTGAAATATATAAACCATATAGAAATAAAAAATAATTATCTATTTTCTAGAAATTATATAACTTTTTAATTTTTTTATTTATAAAAATTTATGGATTTGTATATATTTATGAAAATTTATATAATATATATATATAAATATATGTGTGTGTTTGTGT